>CM053580.1:552943473-552972088 GCA_028627135.1 Pseudochirops cupreus
AGGGTATATATGCATATGAATACATATGTGAGTGCAGGTATTTATGTGTATGTAGACAGGTGGCACATGATCAATTGAATAGGAAGGGATGATATTTTAAAGGTGAAATTAAGAAGTGGGAGAGGAATAGAATGAGAGGAGACAGGGAGAGACAGAATGGGGTCAATCATTTCATATAGAAGAGGCAAAGGATAACTGTTGCAATGGAGGGGAAGAACAGAGAGGCAAAATGGAATGGGTCAACCTTACTTTCATTGAATTTGGCTTAGGGAGGGAATGACACACACTCTAAATTGGGTATCTTGCCCTGCAGGAGAGTAGCAGGGAAGGGGTTTAGAGGGGGGATGATGGAGGAGATGGCAGGTTGGAGGGAGGGTTGTTAGAAGCACACACTTCTGTAAAGGGACAGGGACAAAGTAGAGAATAGAATAAGGGGAGGAAGGGATAGAAAGGAGGGAAATATCATCAGTGTTACACAATATGTCCATTGTGGAGATATTCTGCATAACTACATATATACAGCCTGTATTGAATTGCTTGTCCTTCCAGTGGGGGTGGGTGACTAGGGAGGAAGGTAAAGAATCTAGAATTTAAAGTTCTAAAATTATGTGTTAAAATATGTATATCCATCTATCTATATCTATATCTTTATCTATATCTATATCTATATCTATATGAAATTTACATGCAACTGGGAAATAAGATATACAGGCACTGGGATAGGGAGATACATCTTGCTCTACTAGAAAGTCAGAGGGGTGTTGGGTGAGGATATAGGAGAGAGCAGATTGGGGGAGGAGGTATACAGTGGGATTGCTATTTTGGGAGGGGGTAGGGGAAAGACAGGGAGCAAATTTGTAATTCAAAATCTTGTGGAAATCAATGATGTAAACTAAAAATAAACAAAAGCTAATTTTAAAAAAAAAGAAAATTAGAGTTATGTCCAGAGAAGAGAGACTAGACACTATTTTATATGGCTGCCAATTGAAGGTATTGGGGATTGTCCTGGAGAAATGAAAATGTAGAGGGAAGGTAGCAGTTGTCTTCAAATATCTGGAAGGAAGAGGCATAAGGCTTGTTCTGATTGGTTTCAGAGGGCAGAGCTAGAGGCAGTGGGGTAGAAAGTCCAGAAAGGTAAGTTTAGCCTCAGTGTAAGGAAAAGCTTCCAAACTATTAGACCCCCCCCCATTTAGATCCCTAAAAGTGAGGCGAGTTGTTTCAGAAATCAATGTATTCCCTCTTACTAGAGGTTCAGTGAATCACGTAGTTAAGAAAATCCTGATCTGAGTCCCCATTCAATCAACATTCTCTCTTTACCCCATGCAAGAGGTAGCAATTCATTAATAAAAGCATTTAATTAAGACACAATAGTAATGTAAATAATGAGAGGAAACCAAGTAACAGAGTGATTCTCTGCCACTCCTGTACAAAGGAGCACAATCTCTACATCTCCAGAGGTAGTGCATGGAAAAAATACCTCCTAAGAGTGTTTATAAGGAGGTGGTAAAACTATTCTTCAGCATGTGGGCAGAAATAGTGAGGACACTGCCAGTCATTTCCCTGTCTTCTCTCAGTGGCTAAAAAGGAGATCTATACTTCCCAGTATAGGTTGAAGTCTATCAATAATCTGCTAAACTATAAGGCAGTCTCGATTCTGCCCAGATCCCCCAGTTTAGGTTTGCCATGACAGTACCATTCCACATACTCCCCTTTTCCATCTCTTCATACTGACTTCATCCAAAAGCTTGGATCTTTGTCTCATGGCAATTCACAAAACCTTCTAATTCCTGGAAGCTAAGTCTAGTTGCCTTTGCATGTCTTACTTTGTTTTGCTGTTTCTCATGTCCCCCTTTCTGTACTTTTCATTTTTTAAGTTTACATGCCCTCATTCAACCTCTGTATTCAGCCCGCATGGCCCGATGGGTAATGTTCATCCTGGAATTTTTTTTTTTAAGAATTCAGACCTTCCTGGGCTTGCCACCATGGAGTTGAAGCTACCCTGGTGAGCACCTGTTAAGGACAGGCAATACCTGTCTTGGCAGCTAGGTGGCGCAGTGGATAGAATGGAGTCAGGAAAACTCATTTTCTTGAGTTCAAATATGATCTCAGATACCTATTAACTGTGTGAGTCTGGACAAGTCACTTAACCCTGTTTGCCTCAGACCTTGGGCCTAATATTTGGGGCTCCCTCCCCATGAGAATAGGCTAAGATAGTACACTGCCCCAGAGCTGTCTGGGTGCCTGACCCTCCTGGAATATCCTCCCTCTAGGGCTGAGTTCTTAACTTTGTGTGTGTGTCATAGTAAAACCTCCTCAGAGTCATGTTTTTTAAATTCATATTTGAAAAAAAAATACTAAATTTCAATCAGACAATTGTGAATAAAAGAGGATAAGGAATAAAGATCATTTTTCCCATCCCAGTTCACAGACCCCCTCAGAATTTATTCACAGACCCCCTTGAGGCTTATGGATGCCAGATTAAGAACCTCTGCTCTGGGGTCACCTCTCCCCACCTCTCTCTCTCTCTCTCTCTCTCTCTCTCTCTCTCTCTCTCTCTTTCTCTCTTGATTGATCATCCTCTTTGAGAGATTCTGGGTCTCCTCCTATGCCCTGCACTGTACAGACCCAGACTGTTTATTTCATCTTTATGCATGAATTGACATTGGAGTTACACACAATTAAAGATGATTAAATGAATTTACACATTCCCGGCAGAGGATTGTCCTGGCACTAAATCTGCTTCCTCCATCTCCCTCCTGTCATTATGATGGTATTGTAGTGCTTAATGACCAGGTCCCTTGCTGATTATGAGACTCACAGATTTAAGGTTATCTTTTTCTGTTGTTTTAAGCCCTCCAGTTAGGAGGGCAAACATTATTCGGAAAGTCTTCTTAATTTGCTGATTACATGACTGGAAAAAAATCAAAGGGGACCAAAAGAAACACTTTAGGTAGAGAAAAATCGAGAGAGGGAGAGAGAGAGAGAGAGAGAGAGAGAGAGAGAGAGAGAGAGAGAGAGAGAGAGAGAGAGGGAGGGAGAGAGAGAGAGATGGGAGGGGGGGAAGGAAGGAGGGAGAGAGGGAAGAAAAGAACTGTCCCAAAGGGGCAATGGTCAGCCTCAGAAGTAGCAGGCACTCTTTTAATGGAAGTCTTCAACCTCTATGGTAGATGACCACTTGTCTGGTATGTCATTAAGGGGATTTCTTTTCTACTATGGGTTGGACTAGGAGACTGTTGAGGTTCCTTCCAACTTTGAGATTCTGATACCTGGAAATACCCTATTTTTTTCCCACTGAAAACTTCTCTCCTGAGATCCAAAGACTGTCCCAAGAACCCCTGGAGTGTTAAGAAGTATATTCTCTGGAGGAGCCCAGGGCATCCTAGGCCATGCAGAAAAGGCAAAAGTCTCCCCTTCTCAAGTGTAGCTAAATGGGGTCAGCCCTAAAAGGGATGTGCCAGAGGTCGTCATCCTTCTTTGGTCTCCCCCAAAAAGCATAAGTGGGGGTGTCTTTGAGGTGGGATCTCTCCAGTTTTTAAAATGATATTTACCAGATAGGTAGGTAGGCCTTTGGTTTTCATGGAGATATAAACATAATGGGGTTTTTTTTGTTTGCTTTTGTTTTATAAATGAGGAGATGACATAGAAATGAAGTGGGGCCAAGAGGGCTGGGTCTGATTCCTAACACCAGAGCTTCCCAGCTATGTAACCTTTTGCAAGCTAAATCTCAGTTTCCTCATGGGTAAAAGAGAGTGAATATAAGTAAGATAAAAAGGGACTCTAATCTAAGATGGAGGCCTTCTAAGCACCATGGTAGACATGTGGGGGAGATTTGGGAGCCATTACCATTTGCTGAAGGACTAGACTAGAGTGTGCTGCCTTCCATCTCTGGGGAAACTAACTACTCTTGACTTCCTTAAGGTGCTGGTCAATAGGACCCAGAGATAGTCACAGATTCACAAAAAGTCACCACTAGGAGCAACCAAACTAAGCATTTTTTTTTCTAGGCCAACTCTCCCATTTTTACAGAGAAGGAGTTTCCGAGGCCCAGAGAAAGGAAGGGACTTTTTCAAGGTCACACAGCAAGTAGTGGCAAAATCAGAACTCAAACCAAGAGGTGACAACAAGATCACTGGATTTGGAGACAGAAGACCTGGGCTCAAATTTAAGTCTGGCTATTTATTTGGGTAGTTAGGTAGCATAGTGGATAGAGCACTGGTTCCAGAGTCAAGAGATCTGAGTTCAAATTTGGCATTCAACACTGACAGGCTGTGTGACCCTGGGCAAGTAATTTAACCCTATTGGCCTCAGTTTCCTCATCTGTAAAATTAGCTGGAGAAGGAAACAGCAAACCACTCCAGTATCTTTGCCAAGAAAACCCCAAATAAGGCGACAAAGAGTCAGATATGACTGATTGACTAAACAACAATACCTATTTGAGATATTTCTCATGTCTTTATCTTATTTGTCCATAGTTGTTTGTGTGTTTATCCCCCTGAACCATGCCTTCCTCATCTGAATGAATGCATGGGTTGGACTAGGAGATCTTTTCAGTTACTGTTGTTCAGACATTTTTTTTTGAGGGGTGAAGGCAAATTGGAGTTAAGTGACTTATCCAAAGTCACACAGTTAATGTCAAGTGAGGCCAGATTTGAACTCAGGTACTCCTGACTCCAGGGTGGGTGCTCTATTCACTGTGTCACCTAGCAGCCCCTGTTCAGACATTGTGTGTGTGTGTGTGTGTGTGTAAAGCAGAAGTAGAAATGTGAGCTATCATTGGTGTTGTGAGAATCAAACAAGATAGCATATGTCAGGCACTTTGTAAATCTTAACTTGCTATTTTGTTGATTACATTATGGTCATTTTCCTGGCTCACTCCTGAGAGGGCTGTGCACCATGAGACAGCTCTGTACTACCCTCCTTGTTTCCTTTTGATCCAGGAGCATCGCCAGCAATTATCGGCCCATGACAACTCCCTGCACCCTTTGTTGGGAGCTGACCAGTCTCATTCCAACAGTGAAGAAGGTTTCTTTTGGGGCTGTCACTGGCAGTGACCCTGAATAAGGTCTTCCCAGACTCCCAGATCTGGCAACATGATCTAGGGGGAAAAAGAGAAATGGCTTTGGTATTAAAAGACCTAAATTTAAATCCTGTCCCTGTCACTTAACATTTGTGATTTTAAAAGAGGCATTTTTCCTCTCTGGGCCTCAGTTCCCTCAGTTGTAAAAGGAAGAGGTTGGACTAACTGACCTCTGTTCCCTTCTACATGTATAAGACTGTAACCTCAGAGACTACCCAGTCCGCCCATCTCTGATTCAGCATTAAAAAAAAAATTAGTTCTTTTCATTTACAATGTTGTAGTCATTGTACATATTGTTTCCCTGGATTTGCTCATTTTCTTTTGTTTGTTTTATTTTGGATTTTGTTTGAGACTGGGTCTATTTCACCCAAGCTAGAAGAGTAGCAGGCACTCAGGGGGCTGGATCCCACTGCTGATCAACATAGAAACCCCAAGTTGGTTAGTTCACTGGTTTTAGGCAGCCTGATGTTGTTCCCCAGAATCAAGAGGTCTACCAGCCTCAGGCTCCCCAGTTGCAGGCACTACAAACTACCCACCCTTACACATGTGCTATCATATTTTCCATTAGCACCTTCACTCTAAGACTATCCCCACTTTCTCATGTCTCTATCTTGTTTGTACAGTTTTTGCAATGTTATCTCTCTGATTCAACTGTGAATTCCTCGTGAGCAGGGATGGTTTTGTGTCTGTCTTTATCTCCAGAGCTTAGCACAGCGCTTGGCACACAGTAGGTATTTAGTAAATGCTAGCTATAAGTCTTCCCTGGCTTATCTGTATTTGTCACATATTTCTTATAGCGCAGTAATATGACATTCATGGGCCATACCCTCCAACCCATTTCAGTGAATGCTTCTTCAGTAACTTTCCACTGTCACACCCCAGCTGGGGACGGAGTTATCTCCTCCATGTGCTCCCAGTATCATGACCTTCCTTTGAATGACTCTCTCTGACCCAAATGCTTCATGGCTCACCCACACTGAGTCAGCAGCTTATGAACAAAGCTCCACTTTGCTGTATCTGTGGAAACCATGGGTCTCAGGCCCAAACAGTCTCAGTAAGCAGTCACTAAAGACTATTTTGGCCCAAATTGACACAGTAATCAATTAGCCTTCCCACTCCCATCCATGCTGGCTTCCAGCCCCAGGTGGGAAAACTCTCTGAGGTTTTTTGTTAAGCACTCTATAAACATTTTATCACTGATTTGTATCAATTACCAAGCAATTGTTGAATGGCTCGAATGTGCCAGGCCCTGCACTAAGAATTGGGAATACAAAGCCAGACATAAAACAGTCCTTACTATCAAGGAGCAATGAATGTGCTTATCAAATTGGTAGTTAACACAAAGCTGTGAACACTAAATGACAGCATGAGACTTTTTAAATTTAAATTTATTATTTTCTCCAATTAACAAAGTATTTATTTTCTCTCCTTTCCACTCTGATTTCCACTTAACAATAAAAATTAAAATTAAACCCTCATAACAGATACTCATAGTCAAGCAAGACTTTCTCCCAAAATGTATTTTTATAAAATATCTTGACAGGCTAGATACAGGGGTGGGGAACCTGTGGCCTGGAGGTCACATGTCACCCTCTGGGTCCTCAAGTCCAGCCATTTGACTGAATCCAAACTTCACAGAACAAGTCCCTAAGGCCACAAGGCCATAGGTTCCTCACCCCTGGAGAGCATTGGTTTGATTCTAATACTATGAAATTCAACAGGGATCAATACAAAGGCTTATGCTTGGGTCCAAGAAATAAATTTCATAAAGACATCAGTTAGGAAGTGTAGCTGGATAGTGGTTCATCTGGAAAAAAATGGATTTTTTAGTGCATGATAAGTTCAGTGTCTTTCTAAAGTATACTATGGAAACCAATGGCACTCATATAGTGCTGAGGCACACCACATCTAAGAATACAGAGTGATGGTCTTGCTCTACACTGGTCAGACCATATCTGGATTAATGTATCTAGTTCTGGGCCCTACATTTCAGGAAAGACTTCACTAAATTAAAGAGAACCCAAAGGAAGGTGAGTGAGGTCAGTGAAGAGCCTGGAGATTAAGCCATGGGAGGAGGATCAGATGAAGGAACTAGGAAGGTTTAGCACGAAAAGGAAAAGACTTATAGGGGGCATGACAGCTGTCTTCAAGTATTTAAAGGGTTCTTGCATGGAAGAGCGATTCAAATTATGCTGCTTGGCCCCACAAGCAAGAATTAGGAGAATTGGATGGAAGTTGCAAAGAGTCTAATTTAAGGGGAGAGGGGGCAGAAATCTACAGCAATTAGAGCAATCCCAAGAGGAATGGGCTATTTTGAGATATGATGGGTTCACCCTCATTAGAAGTCTTCAGGTAAAGCCTTCACAATCAGTTTTAGAATATTCTGTGCTTTGGAAAGTCAGTTAGTCTGTTGATCAAGGTTTATTAAGTATCTACTATGTGTCAGGCACTTTTTAAAGCCTTGGATAGAAATAAAGGCAAAAGACAGCCACTGCTCTGAAGGAGTTTCCAACTCTGAGAGCCTGTAATTCCCTGGTCACTGAGAAAGGAAGATCTTTCCTGTGTAGACCTTGGGTTTTCACTTGCTTCCCTGTCAAAAATTACAAAGACCTTTCCTGACTTCCTCAACTAAAATCCCACACTCTGTGGTAAGCATCTCTTCATCCTCCTCAACACAGGTCTTCCCTCTATGATTATCTCCCATTTATCCTATGTCTTATTTAAATAGTTGTTTGCATGTTATCTCCCCTGTTAGACTGCAAGCTCCTTGAGAGCAGGGACTTAAAAAAATTTTGTTTGTTTCCTTTCTTTGTGTCTCTAGCACTTAGCATGGTGTCTGGTACTCAGCAGTCACTTAATAAATGCTTGTTGACTTCACTTGACTCTGAAGTCTCATCCAATTCTAAATCTTGGATCCTATGATTGTAAAGGAATGCTCCCAGTGAGGAAATCCCATCTATCATCATCAATTAGTAAATCTTCACAATATATAATTTTAAGGATTTATCTGGTATGGGTCGAAAGAAGCAGGACTTGAACTCAGTCTTCTTGACTTTGTGGCCAACTCTCCACTATAACCTTTGTTGTTGTGGTTCAGTCGTGTCCAATTTTTCATGACCTCATTTGGAGTTTTCTAGGCTAAGATACTGGAGTGGTTTGCCATTTCCTTCTCCTGTTAATTTTACAACTGAGGCAAACAGTTAAGTGACTTGCCCAAGGTCACACAGTTAGGAAATGTCTATGGCCAGATTTGAACTCAGGAAGATGATTCTTCCTGACTTCAGGCCTGGCACTCAATCTACTACGCTACCTAGCTGCCCCCACTATATCATAAAGTACTACAATCATTTATGTAGCTAAATGCTCATTGATTTGAGGTAGGGGGAGGTCTGGACACATGGTTCTCTTATAAATGAGATCGTTAGGAGTCTCATGACTCTTACATCTTCCACTGGGACAGTTCTTCAATGTCTCCAACCAGGAAGAAGAGAAACAACAAGAACGGCTATAGATTGTTGATGTAACGATGTGGGGCCAGCTTCTCCAAGGACGGCTCAAAGCAATTCTGTTAATCTTTCTGAATTTTTGAAGACATCTTTGTGTTTTTTTCTGAATGTCACAGGCCCTCTCCTACTCTGAGTGCACCCATTGAGTACAGAAAACCTATTGCTGATGAATGAACCTCAGAACCACATTTTTTTTTGAAACCCTTTAATGAGAAAGAAGGAGAAGAATGACAATCTATTTCCCCCCTCTGCCAAAAGAAAGAAAACCCTGAAATAGTCATTTAAACACGTGTGCCCTTTGTCTGTCTGAGTGAAGGATCCTCCCCCATTTGAGCACAGACGGGTAATTCCAGCTCCAGGCCCAGGGGCGGGGAGCCAAGACTCTCCAGACGGGTGTGATTACATGAAACAAGCCTGCTAATAATGTCAGTGTCAAGTCTGTTTTCTGAAACATCTGAGGCGATTCCAAAGGTGCCAGTTGCTGTTTGAAAATACACACACCCTAAAATCTCATTACTTCCATTGTTTAAAATCAGGCTAAGCCTTTGCCATGGGGATAGTCAAGGCTTCCTCTGGGGACATGTTCAGGATCTGGGCTGCACTTGATTTCTTTCCTTTTTCATGTGGACACAAGGAAACAGGAATTTATTAAGTGCCTACTATATGCAAAGTGCTGTGCTAAATACTTTACAGATATTGTCTCATTTGATCCTCATAACAAACCTGGATGATAGGTGCTATTATTATACCCATTTTGCCATTGATGACACAGAGGTAGACAGAAGTTAAGTGAGTTCCCCAAGGTCAGACATCTAGGAGTGGCTGAGACTGCATTTGAACTAAGGACCAGAGGTCTATCCACTGTGCCACTTAAACGCCTCCTAAATTTAGGACTGGAAGGGACCTTAGAGTGTATTAAATTCAACTCCTTCATTTTACAGATGGGCAAACTGAGGATCAGAAGGGGAAGAGATTTGTCCAAGGTCATAAGAGGAATAACTGACAGAGTAAAGATTTGAACCTGGATTCATTTGCTCTTTTGCTCTGTACTGTGCTAGCTGTCTTAATGACACATCACATTCAGTGTGTTCAAAACCAAAGCCACATTCTCCTCAAACCCATCTCCTATTTTTGCAATGGTGCAACACTCCTCCCAGTCCTTGAGAGTGCATCATCATTCATTCACGTAAGGTGAGGTTGACGCACTAATTGCCAGAGCTAGCTCAGTGTTTGGGAGACTAAAGAAAAGTGTGAGAAAGAAGAGGTATTAGACTGCCTACCAAATTGAAGGTCTACAGAGCCATCGTACTGACCTTATTGTTGTATGCCTGTGAAACCTGGACAGTCTACCTGCATCATGCCAGGAAACTGCGTTGCTTCCATTTCAATTGTCTTAGAAATATTCTGAAGATCACCTGGCAGGATAAGCTACCAGATACTGAGGTTCTTTCTCGACCTAAACTTCCAAACTGTATTGCAGAAAGCACAATTCCAATGGGCTGGCCATGGTTTTCCAATGCCAAACATATGTTTCCTAAAAGACTATTTTTATGGAGAACTCACGCAAGACAGGTGACCACACAGTGGTCAGAAGAAGTGATATAAGGACACTCTCAAGGTCTCTCTGAAGAACTTCCGTATTGATTGTGAGACATGGAAAACACTGGCACAGGACCACTCTACATGGTGTGTCCTCATCAGAGAAGGCTCTATGAGCAAAGAAGAATTGTGGTAGCTCAAAAGAAATGTGAGATGGGCAAATTTGGAGACATCTCCACACTAAATGTTCATATGGACTATTTGTGCCCAACTTGTGGTAGAGTCTTCCGAGCTCATATTGGTCTGATCAGCCAGTTAGATATCGTATACCCTGACTCCAACATTAGTGATGCCATTTTGGTCTTCTTAAAGCACAAAGGACAAACAACAAACAATTAGTCAGCCAAGTTTAATCAGCTTTATAGAAAGAGCTATTTAATTTTCCAAATTATTTTATTTTTTTCAATTAATGAATATTTTGCTCTCTTTCCCCCATTTTTGCTCTTCCAAATGAAAAAAGAAGTCCTTAAAATAGATATGTATAGCCAACCATAGCAAATTACCTCTGTGCTCACATCCAAAAATGTATGTCTTCCTCTGCCTTAAGTTCATGACCCCTTTGTTAGGAGCTAGGTAGCATGCTTCATCTTTAGCCCTCAGGAATTGTGCTTTGTTATTGAATTGACCAGAACTCTCAAGTCCAAAAGATATATTCACTAAGCTGATACAGTAAGAACACTTGGTATGAAAACCCCAAAAGCTGGGAGAAACTCTTCCTCATACACACTAAGTCTAGGGGAAAATGAGCTCTTCCTTAGAAAACATACTACGTGGTAGACTGAGATTCTTTCTTCCTCCAAGGGATTTCCTCTGAGTAGTCTGGCCGTACAGTTCTCTCCTTTATGCTGCTAAACTCTGGAATATACAGATTTCAAACCAGTCTTTTATTTTATACAAAACTCACAGGGCATGGTCAAGTCTCTGCAGTCAGTACCAATATCACACCAAGTTGAAATAATCTTTGGTTGATTGGTTGATTCAATTGAACTTTCTAGACATTGCTCACATCTCTTTGTGAATACCACTAAATGTTTGATTCAATCCAAATGTTCTCACCTGATGAGAGTGTCAAGGCTAGAATATTTTGTTTATTACTTTGATCGACTCAATTAGATTCAACCATTACATAAAGTTTCAAAGGTGTTAAATAAATAGGTAAGCAATTCGAAGGCAAGGAATTTAGTGTGGTGGATTTAGATTCAGAATGAATACCAGTCCTTGTGTTTGCTACCTGCAGGACCTCAGACAAGTTCCATAACTTCTCTGGGACTGAGTTTCCTGTAAAATGAAAGAACTGAACCAGATTTCTGCTAAGCTACTAATTAGCTCTAAATACAAAATCTTGTGATCCAAGAATATTTTCATTTTTGTCTTTGTATTCCAAGCCCTCAGCACAGTTCTTGGCACATAGAAGGTACTGAAATACTCATTGCACTGAACTGAAACTATAGCAGGTGACCCAAAAGTCTTAATGCATTTTAAGTTACTAAAACTTGATATATTTGAACCTCTGAGGTTGGTGCTAGAGGATATTGTTATCCCTATTTATAGATGAGTAAAAGCAGGCTCAGTTCAGTGACTTGCCTGTGCTCACACAGCCAGCAAGTGGTTAGGTCTTGCTGATGTCAACTTTATCACTCCATCAATTATGCCACAAAAAGTGTCCACCTAGTACCATGTGGGGCATCATTGCCAGATCAAAAGACCTAAGATTCTGGGAATCAGCTTGAGTTGCACAAATTGTCAACTCCCTACAGTAATTGCATTTTAGATTTTAAAATCCTAGCAAGTTCCCTTGGCTTTGAGCTCTCCAATCAGCAACTGAATTTTCAATCTGCATCCTTCAGATACCCGTGTAATTGACCCGTTCTGCCTCTTGGATTATACTTGCTGTCCTTTCACCTTGCCTTGCCTCTTCTAGACACAGTAAGGAAGTCAGCTAGCGAGGATTTCCTTAATTATTGGCACACATCAACCCCACCTCAAATGAAACTTGATGTGGAATCACACCTCCTCCAGAAGTTTTGTGTTCAGTCAAAAGATTGTATAATCTAGAATCAGAGATGGTTATTATTTAGTTAATTAGTCCTATCTGACTCTTTAAGATCCCAGTTGGAGTTTTCTTGGTAATGATACTGGAATGGTTTGCTATTTCCTTCTCTGGCTCATTTTACAGATTAAGAAACTGAGGCAAACAGGGTTAAGTGACTTGCCCAGCATTATACAGCTAGGAAGTGTCAGAGGTCAAATTTGAACTCTGGTCCTCCTGACTCCAGGGCCACCACTCTGCACCACCTAACTGGCAGCTGGGTTCAAATCCTTACTATGATACTATTTATGTGACCTTAGACAAATAATTTCAACTCCCTAGACTTTGGTTATCCCATCTCTAAAATGAAGGACTTGGACTGGATGACTTCAAAGGCTTCTTACTCTAGTCCATGATCTTATGCTTTCCACTTGGGTATCCTAGGCAAAATCCATCTCTCCTTCCTGTGAGTTCATACAGCACTTTCCCTGTTGCTTTAAGACTTATATTCAATGGGGAGGCTAGGTGGTGCAGTGAATAAAGCACTGGCCTTGGAGTCAGGAGGACCTGAGTTCAAATCCAGCCTCAGACACTTAACACTTACTAGCTGTGTGACCTTGGACAAGTCACTTAACCCCAGTTGCTCTACCTTTCCCTTCCCGCAAAAAAAAAAATTATATTCAATGCTGTGTTGAAGTTGCTAGTGTTTTTTCTTCCACCTCTCCCTCCTCCCCAGCCTCAAATCCCAGTCTCCCTCTCAGACCTAGAACAGGGTACCATACATAGAAAATGTTTAGCAATGGCTACTGAATTGAATTGGTTGGCTCAGAGCAAGGCTCTGTGAATGAAGGCAACCAACATTCCAGCTCTTGAGGACTCAGAGGATTGTGGAGGGGGTAATAAAGGAAATATGGCATTTCCAAAGATAGATTTTTCCCAGTTCTCAATGTTTCCAATAACAACTAACAATTAAGTAGCATCTACTACATGCCAGGCACTGGTGCTAAGCATTTTGTAAATATTCCCTTGGGTCCTCACAACAACCCTGGGAAGGTAGGTGCTATTATTATCCCCACTTTACAGTTGAGAAAACTGAGACCAATACAGAATAAATGACTTGCCCAGAGTTACACATCTAGTAAGTATGTGAAGTGGGATCTGAATTCAGATTTTCCTGACTACTGGCTCAGAATTCTAGCCACTGCACCATCTAGCTGACCATTTCCAGAAAATGGTCTTAAGGTTAGAAGAGAATTTTTGAGTCTGAATGAGTGAACGAATGAATGAATGAATGAATGAAGGTATGAATGGAGATGATTTATTAGGGTGCTTCCCAGGTGCTACACCAGACCCTGGAGATAGACATTTAAAAGTGACATAGTCCCTACCCTCAAGGATCTTATGCTCTACTCAGGAGATAACGCATTGAGGAGAATGACAACAAAAGGTATTATGGAATGAGAAGCTACAGGGATGGTGAGAGGAGCATGAGTGCAATCAACTCACAGGCCTTTTCTAGAGGCAGTTGTTGTGTTGGTTGCATGACAGTTCTCAGAGCCAGAGGTAGGGGGGAGACAGGACAGGGGAACCACAGGACGACAGGGCAGAGAATGGCCTGGGTGAAGATGAAGCTGCATGAGAGGAAGGGCAGCTCCCTGGGAGCATGGGAATATACCCCAATACCCTCCCCCAACAACCTCCAACGTTCAGATTATGGAGTTTGTTCAGTTCCCAAGATCTATAAAGATTAGACTGTACCCAGAGTTAGACAAAGAAAACTTTGAGAAACAAACATAAGTCTTTCCTATTCCCTTTTCTTCCTCCCCTTCCTTCCCTTAGGTCTCTTGTCTTCTTAAGTAGCATAGGAATCTAGAACATTAGAGCTGGAAAGGTCCTTAGAACATGAGATGTCAGACATGGAAAGGTCCTTAAAACCTAGGATGTCAGATCTGGGAGAATCCATAGAATTCAGAATGTCAGAGCTGGGAGGACCTTTAGAACCTGGAATGTCAGAGCTGGGAGGGCCCTTAGAACACAGGATGTCAGAGTCAGGAGAGCCCTTAGAATCCAAAATGTAAGAGCTGGGGGGCCTTTAGAACTCAGAATATCAGAGGTCACTTAGAATTCATCTAATTGGGGAAGCTAGGTGGTGCAGTGAATAGAGCACTAGCCCTGAGCTCAAATCCATCTTCAGACACTTAACAGTTACTAGCTGTGTGACCTTGGGCAAGTCGCTTAACCCCAATTGCCCTGCCTTCACCCCTCCAAAAAATAGCAAAAAAGAAAAAAAAGAATCTGTCTAGTCCAACTCTCTCATTTTACATATGGAGAAACTGAGGCTTAATGAAACAAGCTATCCAAGGACATACAGATGTTAGGGGTGGTTAGGGGCAAAATTGAGACCAGGTCTCCTATTTTCAGTCCTAGGATATTTTGGCCACACCACATTTTGAAGGTCTAACACTTTCCCCCCATCTCTTCTCTAGTGCGTCCTTTTCTGAGATGCCCTTTTCTAGCATACACTGACTTCTTCAGCAGGAAGGTGAATGAATACAAATGTTTGTATGTGTTCAGATACATCTGTGCATGCAAGCACAATTGTGGGTTATGGACAATTATGAGCAGCTTCCTGGAGGTCTGGCCCTTAGCCAGACTGAAAGTGAATGAGGCGACATGGAAGACTGAAAGCAGAACTACCTATGTGGTCAGAGGATGTGAGTTCAAATCCCAGACCTGACATTTACCAGCTTTGGAACCTCAGATAGATTACAAATTCTCTGAGCCTCAGATTCCTCATCTGTCAAATGCAGGGGCTGGACAAGATGGCCTTTAAGGTCCCTTTCTGCTTTTAGTTTATGAGGCTCATCTTAGAGAGCCTCATGTGGATAATGAGAGTGATCAGGAAACCTTTCCCTCCTTCCTCTCCCTTCCCCTTCCCTTGCCTTATCTTCCCTTTATGTGTCTTCTCGTCCCTTCTCTATGTCTTTTTTCTCCTTTCCATTCCCTCCTTTTCCCTTCTCTTCCCTCCTCTTGTTTTCCCTTCCCTCTCTTCCCTTTCTCTTTGCCTCTCTTATCTTACTTTCCCTTCCATCCTTCCCTTCCCTTGTCTTCCCTACCATTCCCTGACTATTCCCTTGTCTTCCATCCCCTCTCCTTCCTTCTATCCTCTTCTTCCTTCCCCTTGTTTCTTTCTACTTCCTTATCTTTTCCTCACTTAGAAAGAAATGATAAACCTTCCAGTTTCCTGCCTTGGAAACTGAACATCCCCACTTTCCCCATGGGCACCCTATCACTGAGCCCCAGCACTCAGATGAAAGAGGCAGGCTGTGAATCCATTGCCCCCTGCAAGTACATTCACAGCTCTGTCATTTAACACTGACTCAGCTTAAGAATTAGCTAGCACTCCTGACAAACATTTTTACAAGCAACTGACACTAAAAAGCCCCTCATCCAAGGGATATTAGCAGGGAGGACAGTGATCCCAGTCTCTGGAAAGGATAATAAAAGCTTGAGGATATTAAAAGTGGCAAAAGACAGCAGAGTCATGTTCATGCAGGAAAAACTGAACAATTTCTTAGAGCCTCTGTCTGGTTGTGATTCCTATTGTGTTTATTTTTCATAGGCTGATCACATCTGAATTGTCTGTGTAGGTGATTGGAGATTGTTGAGACTATTGCCTGACACCAGAGTAGAAAGAGTTATACCTCCTGGTGAGAGACAGCGACTTCCCCAAGCACAAAATTCCAACCAGCTCATCTTGCATTTAAAAAATCTCACAGAATACTAGCATCCAGGAATTGGAAGGGACTTCAGATGACATCTGTTGTTACCTGTACCTAAAAAAGGACTCCCCTCCATAACATTTCCAGTATGTGGCCATTCAACTTCTTTCTTAATCACCACTGAAGGGGAACTCACCACCTTTTTGGCAGCTCATTCCATTTTGGAATGACTTTAATTCAAGGGATTCTTAATAGGGGTCTATGAACTTGGTTTTTAAAAAATACTTTGATAATTGTATTTCAATATAAGTGGTGTTCTTTGTAACCCTATGTATTTTATTTTGTGCAGTTAAAAACCTTATTCTGAGAAGACAGGCATAGGTTTCTACAGACTTCCAAAGGTCAATTGATAAGCATTTATTATTGATAAGATATTATGAACCAGGTGCTGTCCCAAGCACTGGGGAACCAAAGAAAGTTCCTGCCCTTGACGAACTCACAACCTAATGGGGAAGACAACATGTACAATCAAGAAATACACAAGATAAGTTAGAGATAATCAACAGACAGCTCCATGAAATGAAAAAAAAGATTAAGAATCCTTGCTTTAAGGGGCCATTAGGTGGCACGGTGGATAGAACACTGGCACTGGAGTTAGGAGGATCTAAGTTCAAATTTGACTTCAAACACTTGCTAGCTGTGTGACCCTGAGCAAGTTATTAAACCCTGATTGCCCCCCCCAAGAGGAAAAAAGAATCTTTGCCCCCCCCCCAAATAAAGAAAAAAGAATCCTTGCTTTAATTGTTAGGAAGTATTGTTTTGTTTTGTTTTTCAATTTCTCTTTACTCGGAACCTGAATCTACCCATTGTTCCAAGTTCTGCCTCCAAGGCCAAGCAAAGCAATCAGACTATCTCTTCCACATGGTAGCTCTTCAGCTATTCAGAGCCAGCTGTCACATCCCCACTGTCTTCTCTTCTCTGGATGTAGCATCCTCCAATACTTTATCTGATCCATACATGGCCTGGACTCTAGGACCTTTGCCATCCCAGTTGGCCTCTTACAGATACTTATCAATGTTTTCCTTAAACTGTGGTGCCAAGAACTGAGCATCATGATACAGATTTCTGCCTAGGACAGCATTCAATGGGTCTATCATCTCCCTAGTCCTGAACTCTATCCCTCTCAATACAGCCTAAGACTATATTAGCCTTTTCAACTACCACATGACAAATTTTGATTCACATTGAGCCTGGAGCCCACAAAATGCCTCAGATTTTTTTTTCAGATGAACTGCTATCTCTACCTGATCCTTAGCATTTAGCATTGTGCCTATCACCTAGTAGGCTATTTATAAATGCATTGATTTGACTTGTAAGTTTTTGGCTGAATGGAAATCATGGTCTTTTTGCCTTTTTGACTTGGAGAGGGATGGAGACATTCAATTTATTTCAGGTCAGCATTTATCAAGCACCTCTGAAATGTAAAAGACACTACCCCAGGCATTGAAGATACACTGGCCCTGCCTTTGTGGAGCTTACATTCTCCTGAGGATACAGAGGATTTTTTATTTAGGGGCCTTGCTGGGGCAAAAGAGAATGGATGCAGATTGCAAATGTTCAAGCCAATCTGAAATAGATACAGATTTCATTTCCATTATAATAAAAGGAAAATGAGGTTTTTAGAAACAAGTCATTGGGAGCTGGGAGTCCTGCCTGATGCTGTGGTACAGCTGCTGAATGTGTTTTGCATTCTGTCACTGGGGAGGCCAGCAGGGGAGGGCTATTAATTTGTTGACTATTATAGTCGGCCTGCCGCTGATGATGCTGTCTAATTGTATTTGTAAACTTGTGAATGTGTCCACCCCTGGGCCTGGGTGATGAGCTAGGGGTTCATAATTTGGAGAAAGAAGGAAATTTTCAGATCCCACATCATAGACATGGTAGGAAAAGGAGTGAGAAGCCATCCTGTTTACAATCCACTTTAAGAATACAATTATTTTCATTTAAAAGCATGCACATCCCCAAGCCCACCTCACACAGGGTGGCAGAACACTGGAAACTTAAGAACACTGGGAGGCTGCCAATTTCTCTTTAGTGTCTGCCCAAGCTTCTTTCTTTCCAGAGGAAGGAAGGTCTGTCTCTAGGAGGGCATCATTTGACCTTGGTTTCTATTCTTTCTGTCCTTGGTCCCTTCATCTGTGTCCCAATTCACTTTACTGGCACTGACACCAAAGTGTACCTCAGTGCCATCGTGTCTTGAAAGGTTAGGCAGGTTTTCGGGTTCAAATTCGTCTTCTGCTTCTTTCTACCTATGTGGCCTGGGACAAGACATATAAACTCTCTAAGCCTCAGTTTCCTCCATTGCAAAATGAATGGTTAGACCAAAAAATAATAACAGCTAGTCTTTATATAGAGCTCTTGGGTTTGCTCTGTCTACTATCTCATTTGATCTAAACAACAAGTCTGTGAGGTGCTATTAACCCAATTTTACAACTGAGGAAACCATCCCAGAGAAATTAAAAAATTTGTTCACAGTGCCACAGCTAGTAAGTGATTGGGGTAGAAATTAAACTCAGATCTTCTCCTCCAAGTCCAGCTATGTCATATAAATTCCTTCCTTCTGTTAAGGGCATCAGCATTAGTCCAATCTCCCAATCTTATAACCTCAGCATAATAATTGACTCTTTACTCTTCCCTTGCTCCAATTAGTTGCCAAATCTTGTCATTTCTACCTCTGTAGCATCTTTCTAATATCCATCTCCTTACTACTCACACAGCTACCACTTTAGTCCAGGCTCTCATCACCTCTTGAAGTCCCTTTGTTCAAATCTCTTCCATCTCTAATCCATAGTCAACACAACTGCTAGGGAAATTCTCCTTGAGCACAGTCCCCTATTCAACAAGCCCTGGTGGTTTCTTATTGCCTATAGGAAAAATATAAACTCTTCTGTTTGGCATTTAAAGCCCTTCACAGTCTGACCCCAGCTTCTCTTTCCAATCTTGTTACATGCTACTCCCCTTCACATATGCTATGGTCCAGTCAAATTGGTCTTTCCTCTGTTCCTCACACATGGCACTCTTGCTATTTCTCCATATCTCACACACGGCTGTCCCCCTATGTTTAGAATGTTTTCCTTTCTCAGTTCTACTCTATAGAATTCTTCCTTTCCTTCTGAACTCAGCTGAAGCACCACCTATACAAAGTCTTTTCTTATTCCTGAAATTGCTAGTGCCCTCTGTCTCTAAATGCTTTGTATTTACCCACCTTTTATTCTCTGGGGGCCATTTCCAGTCATTCTGATCTATATCTTGTCAGTGGGCCCAGATGACTCCAAAGGAGAAACTAAGGCACAGCCCTCCCTCACTTAAATCCAACTCACTTGCAAGTCACGATGTCAAAGGACAAACAAGAACAAAACATTTATTCTCTATATGCCTATTTGTGTATATGTCTCCTTGGAAGAAATAAGACTATCAAATATAAATTCATTGAGGTAGAAATTGTTACATTTGCTGTTTCTCCAGAATTTAGTATATTGTCTGGCATATAATAGGTGCTTAATAGATGCTTTTTGATTGACTGATAATCTACTGTATATGATCTCTTCCTACTTCTTGCTCTTCAGATGCAGACCATTTTCAGACTCAGAGACTTTCCATCTTGGTAGAATTTGCCATAATTTTGCACTCTACTAGCATAGCCTTTAAGAACCTAGAGTCTCCTCTAGGCTATTATGAAGTCTTGGAGTAGTGGTTTCAGTCATTTCTAAACTGCTAACCAGATCTAGACCATTTAATTGTTGGGGTCATCAGCAACCAAATTTCATTCCCTGTTATTGGGAAGCAGAAACCTGATTGTCCTGGATTTGTGAGACTGAAGACTTTGAAGTGTATTACTCCAAAGGGTTGGGAATCCTTTTTTCACACTGTCCTTTCCTTTTATCCCAAGTTGATTCAGACTGTCATTGTTGATTATATGAATTCCTTATCTCTTTCTTCATATTCTTGGATAGGTCCCATGACATAGCAGATAGAGCATTGGGTTTGAGGTCGGAAAGACCTGGTTTCAAATCATGCCTTGGACATTTACTAGCTGTGTATACCTGGGAAACTTCTTAAGGTTTCAATGCCTCATTTTCCCCATCTATAAAATGAAAGGATAGGACTTGGTGTCCTCTAAAGTCCCACCCAGTTCTGCCTCTAGAATCCTAAAATCTTACTTAAGCATCAGCCCTTGAATTTCAGGGGACTCTTAATTATAGTCCTCAGATGATTCTGGCTTGAGAAGGCTAACCAGATGCTTGGATATGGGGTTTTGTTTTCTTATCTTATCTTATCTTATCTTATCTTATCTTATCTTATCTTATCCTTATCTATAAAATGGGTTGGTGGAGCTGAACTAGTTAATCTCTAAGATTCTTTCCAGCTCCAAATCTATGTTCCTGTCATCCTATTCCCAGCACATTTCTTAGTCACTATCTTCTATTGTATCCCTAGCTACAAAATTCCTTTTTTTCCTCCAGAATACCTCTACATACAACCACAATGTGTCTAGAGCAGGGGTGGGGAATCTTTGGCCTTGAGATCACATCTGATTCTCTAGGTCTTCAAGTGCAGTCCTTTGACTGAATCCAAATGAATAATAGGATTTGTTCTGTGAAGTCCCTGCTCATGCCATAGAATTCATATCTAATTAGGATAACAGAACAGTCATAAGAAAAAACAATGTTCTGCATTGAGAGGTATTTGACAGACTTGAATATATTTGTCTTAAAGCTAGAGAATCAGTAGAGGTTAATGGCCAAATTTCTATTGTCAACTCCAGCCATTTGTTTGTTCAAGACAAATACACCTGCCTTCATTGGCTGGTTTTATCTGCCAGTAAGTGATAATATAATTAAATTTCACTCACCCTGCCTATAGATTCCATTCCTCAGGAAGAAGATAGTTAGTCACTGCTTTCCCACTCAATTGATTACAATCATAGAGTTAACTTCACAAATTATTACCCTAGTCATTTGGTTTGTGAGCAAGACTCCAATCAGAAAACCAGGGAAGACTAGAATTCAAATCTTGTTACACAGACTTGCTAGCTATGTGACTTAATATTAGACAGCCTCAGGCCTTTCATCTGTAAAATGGGGGCACTGGTACCTCTTAACTCCCAGAATTCTTCTGAGGTTTAGGTTTGCAAACCTCATAGTACTATGTAAATGCTAATGATTACTATCCTGAACTAACAGAACCCTGATACACATGCTTGCTAAATCAAGACTACCTCTAAATAGCATTATATCTAATAAAAAGACAGGTGGTGTTTTTGTCCTTTCAATCTAGAGATTAAATAAGACTGTTGTGTATGCATTGATCCCATGAGTATTGATGATAACAATGGAAAGCTTCTTCTCCAATTGGTCATGCCCACATCAATGGATATTACAACAATAGTCTGAATTATTTAACACCTAACAAGAGAAATTTGAGCAGTGTATTTTTAAAAAAAGCAATTGACTATTTCTTGAGGATGGTATCAGGAAACGCAGTTTGTCAACAGGGACAGCATCAGTGGGAACTGAAGTAGTGTGGGTCCACCATCCCTAATGTCTTTTTCACTCAGCTAAGGGTTCCAACTTGTTACTGGGAGTAAACAATTAAGGGGCCCTCCTAATAAACTCATTTCTCCTTGTTCTTAGGGAGAGGAGGAGAAGCAGAAACATTTCTGTTTACCAAAACTCCTCCATTTCCTTCCTGAGGCAGATAGAGAGAGGAACCTAGGGTTTAGACCGCAATTCTAGGTGCTCTATCTGCTCAAATATGGGCAGCTTTGACCTCTGCCTAAATTCAGTGCTGTTGATTCTTGTTGGATTTAGTTCAAGGGGCAGGTCCCTGTCAGAATCGACTTAGTTCTTCTCTCCCCAAAATAAGGCCTCACAGCGAGGTCGTGACCTAAATACCATCAGAGGGGGACTTCTTTCTTTCAAGGTTATTCAAAGAAGTCCCAGACAAGTGGTAGCCAGAATGAGGAAAGGGAAAGGGGGTTGAGGGTGGGGCAGGAGCTATGTGAATACTTAAGATTCTCTCCACAGACTCTCTCCTTTGGGTATTCCTTATAACCCCCACAGTCATGGCTGAAACCACGCTGAAGGGGAGGGGGCAAAGGGGACCACGGTGACCCAGGATTGAGAAAGGCCCTGGCACTCCCTTCAGTCTCAGGGAAGGCCAAACGTGCCCCTCACCTGGAGCTCGCAGAAGATGAAAGGTGCTCTCCTGGCGCTAGAGAGAGGACTGGAAGAATTGAGGGCTGCCCGGGAGGGTATTTCCAATGTCCTTAGATGCCTTTGGTTTCAGAAGCCCAGCTGAGCGTGTCTAGCCCTCACCTTCCACGGGCAACAGAGCGTTGTCAACTCGTAGCATTAGGCTGGAGATGGCCTTGTCCCCCTGACCAGGCCTGCTCAACCCCGCTGCGGCTGTCCCAGCATCCTGGGTGCCCCCGGGAACCCCGCGGGCAGGGCCGGGGCGGGCAGGGGAGGGGCGGAGAGGGGCGGGGACTGGGAGGAGGCAGAGGCAGAGGGGGCTCTGCTGTGTGCATGCTGATGAGTTCCGAGGCTGCCGCGTCACTCCGCACCGGCGCTGTGGCTGTGGGAAGGGCTGGAGCCGGCAGAGGCTGTGAGCGCGCGGAGCCGGCCAGCCCGCCGCCTCGCCCTCGCTAGTCTTCCTCCTCAGTTCCTTCACCTCTGGACCTGGCCCCGACCAGCCCATCCCCGGAGGCTTCTGCAGTACCCTAGTGTCCCCGGGCCCAGCCCTCCCTGCTCCCAAAGCCTCGGCTCCCCTGGTCCTCATCTCCCTGGGTCTGCAGGCTATGCTGCGCCCCTCTGGAGGATGCCGGCTGCGCTCCGTGCTGCGCCCTGCGCCCTGAGCTCGGGGCTGGGCAGCGGCGGCTCGGCGGGCGGGCGGCTGTAGCTGCGCAGCCCCGGGCCGTGGGCCAGAGGCGGTGTCTGGGGCCGCCAGTGCGACTGGGCCGGCTGGAGGAACGTAGAGTGGTGCTGAAGGGGACAGCTCCCACCGGCTGCTCCGGGAGCTCCGCACTCCGCCCTTCCCTGTCCCGCCCCTCCCCGTCCAGGGTCCAGCCGCGGACAGCGGGCACAGCGGGCGCAGCGCAGACTCCGGTGCCAGCCCATGGTGCCCGGGGCGGCTGGCCGCGCAGAAGCTGCGGCGGCCAGCAGCGAGGCGGGGATGCCCCGCGGGTGAAGCAGCCCCCGCCCCAGCCGCGTTCATGGCGGTGGCCAGGAAAATCAAAACTTTGCTGACGGTGAACATCCTGGTGTTCGTGGGCATCATTCTTTTCTCCGTCTACTGTCGGCTGCAGGACCGCTCCCAGGAGCTGGTGCAGATCGTGCGCAGCGCCGACCGCCGGGTGCGCAGCCGGCACGCCAGGGCAGGTGTGATCCTGGACCGGGAGGCCATCCTGCAACGGCTCGACCACCTTGAGGAGGTGGTCTACAACCAGCTCAATGGTGAGCGGCGCGCGGGACCAGGCCAACGGCAGGGAGGTACGGGGAGGGGGCTGGGAGCCCGGGAAGGGAGCAGTGAGAGCGCGCCTCCACCCCGAGGGGGCGCGGGTGCACCGTCCCGCCTGTCTTGCACGGGGAAGAGTTACCAGGGACAGCTCTCTAGACATAGGTGGGAGAGGGTCTATATTTGAGGCAAAGGGGCACCAGACTTGCCTTAGTCTTTTTAGCTCTTTCTAGAGAAGGAATAAGCCTCTGAGAACGGGGTGGGGGTGGACGGAGGAGCTAGCTTCCTGGCTTCTACGCTTTTCAGGTCTCTGCTTGGAATAAGAATCCTTCATTGATTTACTCAATAAATATTGAGACAGTGCTTATTCCAAAGTGGCATCTCAGGAGAACTTTTGAGATGGTTCCCATAGACTCTTATATAGAAAGACGTTGTCTTAGAGAAAGAAGGTATTGCTTTCTGGTCAGCAGCTATAAGGTGACAGGCAAGGGAAGCAAGTTACTCTCTTCTTCCCTGCCTTTAAAAGAAAGGATAAAGTCGGGAAGTGGGAAGAAAGGGAAGAAACGAAAAAGGATGGAGAGTCAGTCCAGAGACTCACAGACTTAACTGTGGTATGCGAGGCATCCATTGCTTTCCGGGTATACAAGGCTTAGAACTGTCCCTTGAATATCCTTTGATTTTCCCCAAAATGAATGTGCTGCTTCCCCCCATCCCCCCATTCCCCATTCCTTTGCAAATTTCCCTCATTGTGAGTCACATCGAGAAAACCTTAAATAAATTTTTTTAGAAGACTGGGGCAACAGGCTATGGGGAGAGCAAACTCAAAGCCAAAGATTTGGAGTAGGCAGTGGGCACATTTTTACCCGTAGGCAGGCTCCTAGATGAGGCTACTTTGGCAGTAGTGACTTTAAGCTTCAGGGCCCTTGAAACATCCATTATCAACTTGGCTTTAAAATGACATTGAACTTTCTTCCATCGATTGGTCAGGGGAGGATCAGTCTGAAAGATAAATCTATATTAGTGTCACTGTAATTCACACTCAAGTAAGACCATATGATGGAAACCTGCACTTCCCCCACGTTGTACTGCAGGAAGAGAAAGGGCCCCTGTGAGGGTGTTAATGCTGGACATAGAGTGGGCTGCTGGTTCTGTGATGCACTGAGGAACCAGGGAAGGAGGAAAGTTTTTGTGTTTATTGAGTGTGTACATGTGTGTGTTTACATCATTGGCAGTTTTCTATAGTGACAGCTCCAGAAAGACTGAAAAGGGCTGCCTTATGTTTATATACAACCAGTCTCTTACCTGTAAGTTTCCTCCAAGCACTAAGAGCAATAGAGCAGTGTAGGAGGGAGCTGTCTGGGAGCACCCCCTGAGAAGGCAGAGAGACTCCTAGTCTGGAGCTTGCCATGATACTTTATCTGCTGGAGTCTAGGAAATAGAGGATCCTAGTCTTACAACTGGAAGGGAACTCAGAGGCCATCTAATTCACCACTCCCCTTTTACAGATCAGGAAACAAAGACCCACAGAGATGAAGTTGTTTGCTCAAGGTCACACAACCTGGAGAAGCCAGAATTTGAATCTTTGTTCTTTGACCGTAAATCCAGCACTTTTCCTACTAAACCATCTAGATTGCATTTCTTTCTAGAGGGGAAGGCAAGACCTCTTAGGGCAGGTTTTCTTAACCTTCTTTGTATCATGGACCCCTTTGGCAGGCCAGTGAAGCCTATGGACCCCTTCTCAGAATAATAGTTTTAACTGCATAAAATAAAATGCATAAAATATAAAGAAAATCTAATGAAAAAGTTCTCAATTTTTAAAAAATCCATAGACCCTATGATATCTGTTTGTAGATCTTTACGATTAAGAACTCCTGTATTAGAGGGTCCAGGAAGGCCAAAGCAAGAACTTATGTTAGTTACATTTAGACAAGAACCCATACTGTGAATAGTTAAGTCAAGTCAGAAGTCCTTAAAGGATTTGATTTGACCTGCGTAGAAACCTTTGTTGTATATCGCTAAACCTCTGTAGGAAATTTTAATGGTCCAGTTTGGCCAGGGCTGTAATCCTGGGTGAAGTTTGGATGGCAGTTTATAGTAAGAGCAAGACAGGAACAGTTACAGTGATGCAGGGACATTTAATGGGCCCGTTCACAACAGGGTAAAAACCCTTACTGGTTAGTGGGCCTCATAAGGGCAGGGGCCTGAAACCTTAGTGGTTCTGGTAAGTGTAAGTTCAGAGGTTCTTAACTTAAAATCCATGAATTTAATTTTTTAAAAAATATTTTGATAACTGTATTTCAATATACTTAGTTTCCTTCATACCCTTCTGTATTTTTATGCCTTTAAAAATGCCATTCTGAAATGGTGTTCATGAGCTTCCTAGACTGCTAAAGGGGTCCACAATGCACACAAAAAATGCTAAGTACCCCTGTTGTGGGTCTGGTCAGGGCTGGGCAGGAACCCTTGGTGTGTCTAGTTAAGTCAGGGCAGGAATTCTTGGTGGGCTCATTTCCCCAGAAGTCTTGGAACAGGATTTTCACTCAGATCTGTGAAATACCTCCCATACTTGCATGCTGGGCTGTTTAAATCTTTATGTGATCTTCCAAAAATTCTCTTTGAGAGAACATAGGGCATCATCCTTATTTCATAAGCTCTTTCTCATCATACACATAACTCGTGATTTTCCTTCTGAAGTGATTTTGCAGTGAGGCTTATGGTTGTTCTGTCCTTTTTTATTCCCCCAGGGTGGGGGAGGAAGAGAATGAGGAAAGGGGAAACAGGGAAAAGTTGAGTTGAAGCTTAATCTTGGCTATTTCATCAATGTGACTCATCACTGAAGAACAGTGTATCCCTATAAGAGCATACAGCTCCATTGAAATCTATTTGCCAGGGTGTTATGGGCTGTTTTATGGGGAGAACTAGAGGATTATATAAAAACATTGGCAACATGCTGGGGTTGTATAACATCATGATAACTGGCGCTCAGCTGCTAAGGGCTTCCCTCCCTCATCCTTCAAGGTGAGAGGGACCCAAGGTGTCTGATGACAGGAAAACCCAGACACTTGGCTATATATTCCTAAAAGGAAGAAACCATTGACTTAGTGAGAAAGTAAGGGAGCAGTCTAATCTTCTCTCTTTTTAGCAAGCACAGAGAGCTTCTCAGACTGTAAGAATTCAGGTCATTGTGTGGAAGGTTACCCAGGGAAAATTCTAAGGAGACAAGCAGGTAGAGTTCCTATTCTTGGGGCCCTTATTTAGGGTCACATATGCTTTTACTTACCCCAACTAGGATGGGACCTTTTTGGGGGACCACATTCACATCCCAGAATGCTGCAAAAATTGTACCCCACCTCCTTTAAGGATGAAAAGACAAAATGACCTAAATATAAGATTTTGCATCATTAAAAATGAAAGAAAATGGATAGTACCATCTTTCATAGTTATATCTGGGGAAAATTCCTAGTGCAACAAGGGAAAGAAGAGACACCAAAAGATAAAACAGACCATCCCTGTTGCATGAAATTGAAAAGCTTTTACATGAACAAAATCAATGCAGCTAGGCTAAAAAGTAAAACTGTTGATTAGGATGTTTTTATTGATTATATTTTGTTTTTGTTAATTTCATTTTTTTTACAAACTTCATAATGCTAATCTTAACTCTGACATCTAACCTGACATGTGAAAGGAAAGGGGAAATTAAATTCAAAGAGAATTGCAGCAAGTAAGAGCACAAGGATTAACAGGGTTTGAGAGCAGACAAGTGGGGGGGGGGGGGAGAGATTTCTCTCCCTAGTTATAGGGGTATGGTTTAGTGGTTAAGACCAACACAAAATAAAACTTATGAGAACTGTCCACAGGCAACAAAGATTATCTTTTTTTTCCCTGCCATCCTGGAATCAAAACATTCCATCATGGTTTCCGCAATGTTCATGCCTTCTTTCACCTAGTCAAAGACTACATGCCTTCCATTTAACATATATATACACACACACACACATCCCTACATATGTATATACATACATATACACACATAGATATATATAGATACATACACATATATATATATGTGTGTGTATATATATATATATATATATATGAAAAACTGATATTTGTGTGTCCTAGATAAAATGTGAGTGCTAGTGAACTTCAAAATGAAACCCTCATCCACAGATTTTTTTTCTGCACAGATATATTAGCCTCTAGTACCATTATGGTGTGTGAAGTCACCATGCTAGCACATGAACCCAGTAATAATTCTATAAAACTAAGAGCTCTTATATCCAAATCCCTTCTCTCCAATGCTCAGAAAACAGAAGTTTCCTCCTGTCTTTGGACCTTGGTCTGCAAATAACTGGAAAGTATCTCTGCCTAAAGAATCTTTATCAGTGGTGAGGCCAGAGTATATTATGGGTTTGACTTGGTCATGGATGACTGGGAGCAATAGTGGAAGAAAGAGTAGAGGTGGCATTGGTCTATGGAAGACTAGGCTCCCAGTGGTGGTGTCTGCAAAACCCATTGAATGTCTATGATAAAATTCTGATATGAAATAACATTTAGAAAATAGGAAAAATATAAAAGATCAAGAGCCATTCCCCTAATGAATAACTGGATAAAAGATATGGGGGTAAACAGTTCTCAAAAGAATTATAAACTATTTACCCAATTGATAAATGGTCAAAGGATATGAACAGGCAATTTTCAGAGGTAGAAATTAAAGATATCTTTAAGCATATGGAAAAATGCTCTAAATCACTATTGTTTTGAGAAATGCAAATCAAAACAACTTTGAGCTACCACATCTCACCATTCAGATTGGCTAAGATGACGAAACAGGAAAATGACAAATGCTGGAGAGGATGTGGAAAAATTGGAACACTAATGCATTGTTGGTGGAGTTGTGAATTGACACAACCATTCTGGAGAGCAATCTGGAACTATGCCCAAAGGGCTATAAATAATTGCTTATCCTTTCACCCAGCAATACCACTGTTGGGATTATATCCCAAAGATATCACAGAAGTGGGAAAAGGACCCATATGTACAAAAATATTTATTGCAGCTCTCTTTGTGGTTGCAAAAAACTGGAAATATAGGGGATGCCCATCAATTGGGGAATGGCTGAACAAGCTATGGTATATGAATGTAATGGAATGCTATTGTGCTATAA
>CM053580.1:552972588-553001992 GCA_028627135.1 Pseudochirops cupreus
AAAAAAAAAGAATTATAAACTATTAAAATCATAATAAAGATTGCTCCATGTAACTAATAAGAAGAGAAATGTACATTGGTCTTGGATTTCCCCTGACACTCTGAAAATTAGCAAAGATGTCAAAAGATGGAAATAGTGTTAGAAGAACTGTAGGAAGACAAGCATACCATTACCCTGTTGGTGGAGCTGTGAATTGATCCAGCCGTTCTAGAAAGCAATTTGGAATGCCTAAAAGCTACTAAACCACATTTCCCTTGACCCAGAGATCCCATTGGCATGTACATTCAAAGAAGTTAAAAACATAAAGAAAGCTTCCATTCATACAAAAATATTTTTTAGCATCAGTATTTTTTTGTCATAGAAAAGAATAGAAGTGCAATATACTCACATCGTCTGGGAAACAGATTTTTAAAAATTGTATGTAACACATGTGACCTTGGACGAGTCACTTAACTCCAATTGCCCTGCCCTCCCCCTTCAAAAAAAATTGTATGTAATATAAATAAATGAGTCCATAATAATTAGCATTTATATAGCACTTGAAGGTTTGCAAAGTACTTTACAAAGTACTTTGTTGATTCTCACAACAATCCTAGGATGCAGGTGTTATTATTATCCCCATTTTACAGATGAGAAAACTGAGTCAGAGAGGGGTTAAGTGACTTACTCTGGGTCTCACAGCTAGAGGGTGGGATTTGAATCCAAATAACTGACTCCAAGTCCAGAACTCTATCCACTTTGCCACCAAGTTTTTTCATAAAAAACAACAGATATGGAACATCTAAGAAATGTGGGAAGACTAATATAGAGTGAGAAAGGCAGAACCAGGAAAATAATAGACACTGAGCATAACAATGCAAATTGAAAGAACAATAAAAACATTGATGAATGCTATCTAATTATAATGATCCATCTTGGTCCCAAAGAATGAATGAAGAAATGCATCTTCCTCCTTCCATTGAAGAGATGGGTTGGGGGAAGGAGAGTGGGGAACTAAAGTCATAAAATGTATATGTTGTCAGGCCTGGTTGATTGGTTTTGCTAATCTTTTAACAAATCTTTGTTATGGCAACTTTTTTGAGTGAGTAGAATAAAATCAAACAATAAACTCTTGGGAGAAAATGTTCAGTATATGTGGCAGGGTAGAAAAAGAAGAGGATTTGGAATCAGAATACCTAGGTTTGAATCCTGGCTCAACTTGATCTTGAGCTACTGCAGTTGAGTGAAAAGAATGCTGGATTTCAAATCAGATGACCTGGATTCAAACCTGATTCTTCCCCTTATTACCCATTTAGCCATGGACAAGCCCCTTCCTATCTCTGGGCCATTGTTTCCTCATCTGTAAGATTGGTCCAGATGAATGCTAAGGTCCTCTTCCACTTTAAATTCATGTTCCTATGAGAGGAATGGGCTTGGAGTCAGGAATATTTGGGTTTGAATCCTTCCTCAAACAATCAGAAGCTGTGGGGACCCTGGGCAACTCATAACTTTTCTGAGGCTCAGTTTCTTCATCTGTAAAATAAGGGAATGGACTAGAGAGTCACCACAGTCCCTGAAAGCTTGTTGATCCCATAGCTGCTCTCAAGGCACCTACAGCTAGGTGATTGAGGGTAATGCAGAGAAAGTACCACAAAGAAGCTTACAATTTCATGGGAGAAAGTGTGGTTCAGGTTCTAAGTATTAGTAGAAGTCAGAGAAAGGAGAGATCCATGTTAATTGTCTTAGTCAAGGAAGACTTCATAGAGGAGGCAGGGCTACCGAATTCATAGAGCTGCTCCACTTTGGGATCGGTAAGGAGGAAAGCACAACCTTAGAGTTTCACAAAGGATTGTAAATGGGCCAAATTTTAGACCTAAAAAAGTAGGAAAGTAATACCATCCTCTGCTGATTTTCCTTCTCTATTAGAAGTCTTAGTGTCTTGTCTATTAGAAACCTTCTCTGGAGGAAGTTGTTGGACAGAAAGAAGCTAGCTCTTCCAGCTTGAGTGAAGTTTTCCTTGGGTTGATGGTACATAGTGTGCTATGATTGATTGAATGATTGAATGAATGAATGAATGAATGAATGAGTTACTTCATCAACTAAAGAGTAAATTAATAGAAAAAAAACCCAGTTGTTTAGCACTTACTATGTTCCAGGTAAACAAGAAATAGCCCCTTCCTTCAAGGAGCTTACATTCCAATAAGTACAGATAGCACATATTGGGAAATGGTGATTAGAGGAAGGCATTTTGGTCTAGGAAGTCTGGAATAGTAGAAAGGACAATGGACTCAAAGTCAGAACACCTAGGATGGAGTCCTATCTTCTCCATTCATTAGCTGTGCAATCTTGCTTCACATTTCTAAGTTGCAGGTTCCTCATTTGTAAAAATAGCAATAGTAATTCTGTGCAGGTATCCTTTTTGGAGTTATTGTGAGTAAAGTGTTCTGTAACTTTTATGAGTAAATTGTAGGTGTGAGTTAATGGAAGAAGGTTGGAGAAAAGGGAAACTTTGTCCAAGGGGTAGAGTGACCTGTCCATGCTCATCTCACAGAATCTCAGAGTTAAGGGACCTCAGCCACCAACTTGTCCAACTCACACCAGAAAAAGAATCCCTAGTACAATACACCCAGAAAAGGATCATCCAACCTATTTTAAGACCTCCACTAAAGGTTAACTCACTACTTTCCAAAGTAGCCCTTTCCATTTCGGAATAGTTCTCCTTGTTAGGGAATCTTTTACTGATGTGAAGCCTAAATGTATCTGTCTGCAACTTCCAGTCATCTCACAATAATGGCACCTACTTCACAGAGTTATTGTGAGGATCACAACTTTATAATGTGCTTTGCAAACTATGAAGTACTATGTAATTGCTAGATGTTATTAGTGTTATCTCATGCTACCGTTGTATCCATGGGCAATGAAAACTTGCGGGTTGCATGTCCATTGTGGTTGTAGGTGAATATAGACTAGGATAAATAGACAGGATATTAGAAAGGAATAAAGAGAATATGAGGGTATTTATTTCCAGGCTATCATCTAGTCAACAAGCATCTTGTAAGCACCTACTATGTGCTGAGCATTGTGCTAAGGGCTTTGGATACAAAGAAAAGCAAAAACAAACAAATAAACAAACCAAAAACCAAAAGCAGTCTCTGCTCTCAAGGAGGTCCATTGATTAATGCACTAGAAGATTTCTCAGGTCTCTACTACATTCTACTTTTGATTGCTCTAAGTCATGGCTGGAGATTCCCAGACCAGAGTCTGGGGCAACCTTAGACTTTTTGCCCTTCCACCTGTTCTGACATTAACTAGGATCTATCATCAAAAGTCAGTACAATTCAGACACCTGAGAACCTTATCCATGGCCAAATCCACATGCCCAACAACCTGTGGATTTGATTTATCTTTGTATTCCCAGCACTTAGCACAATGTCCAGCACATAGTAAGCATTTAATAAATGTTTATTGATTATCTGATTTCTATAGCACTGAAAGATTTACAAAGAGCTCCCCTCACAATAATCCTGAGTGTTAGATTGTATGAGCACTGGAATGGTTGACACAGCGCCATAAAAAGTAACTAAATTTGAAATCAGCTTGATTTTCAATCTCAGCTTGGCTATCTCTGTGACCTTGAGAAAGTACTTTAACCCTTCTGAACCTCTGTTTCTTCTGTAAAATAAAGGGACTGGACTAGAAGAGGTCTCAGCATTTGTGATCCCCATTTGATAATTGAGTGTTTTTAGGCTAAGAGAGGGAAAGTGAACCTTAGAATATATCATCACCAAGAGACAAACAAATTGTTCAATAGTGGATATGTATCTATGTGAGTGGCATTTTTTACACAATTGTTAACTGATCTCCAAGACTGCTAGGATTACATCTAAGAAAAATTACTTCTACATAACATAAGTTATAGTGGACAGGCTACTTAAGAACCTACTGCCCTTGTCCATATATGTGCAATGATTAGTGAAATAAAAATATTTTTGCTAGAAATCTCAGGTTGTATCCTGAAGTCAGGCGGGTTGTGCTGCATTTCACCTGCGGGCCTATGTTAGATACTCAGGATTGAGTCCAATGCCTCAATTTACAGATTAAAAAACCAAAAAACCAATAAGGGGAAGTGATTTACTCAAGGTCACTCATCTTATAAGTAGCAGAATCCCACTGGGAGGCCCTAGCAAAGAGGGCAATGGAAGGTATAAGGGGTGAGGCTGTCACTGATGCTTTAGCTAGAATGAAGGAACCCCAAATCCCTGAATAGTTCTGACTAAGGCAGAGAGCCAACAGCCAGCCAGCCTGCCAGCAACTCATGAAAGCAGTTGGCCCAATTCAACAACTTCCTTCCAAATGAAGAGTGTATTTGATCTAATTCAAAAATCACCAAATCTCAGAATCACTGAATCTCAGCATTGGAAGGCATGTTAGAGGCTATGTAATCTGACTGGTACGTGAAGAAGAATCCCCACTATGGCATCCCTATCAGATGGCCATCCAGCTTTTCTTTAGAGGACACAATGATGACAAAACCCCCTCCCACCCAAGGTAGCCCATTCTACTTTGGGGCAGCCATTTGGCTAAGTCCTGACCCTATCTTCACCAAATCCCCAATATCTTCTTAGACATCAAGTTTACATAGGAGGAAACTGAGACCCAGAGAAGGGTAGTAGTTTGACTATGGTCACACTGGAGGAATTTGGAGTCCAGAAAGAAGTTAACTTTTCCAGTGTGAGCCATCAAGTCTAAATCTGTCTCTTAGCAGCTTCCACCCAGTATGCCTAGTTCTTCCCTCAGGGGCCAAGCCAAATGTGTCTAATCCTGCTTTCACATGACAACCCTTCAAACATTGGAAGACAGTTATCATGTTCCCCTTGAGTCTTCTGCAGGCTAAATATTCTTTCAAATGATCTTTATATGTCATGAACTTGAGGCCCTTCATTATTCTTGTTGCCATCTTACAACTGATTAATACTTTCCTAAAATCCAGTGCTCAGAATGGAGCATAATATTCCAAAGGTAATGTATCTAGGACTGAATACAATAGAACTATCATCTCCCTATTTCTGAAGAATATGCCTCTCGATTCAGCCTAAAATCTCATCAGTTTTGGGGTTTCCATATTGCACTATTAACCCACATCAAGAAATCTCTAGATTGTTTTTCCAGATGAATCATTATTTAGCCATGTTTTCCCTATCCTAAAAATGAGAAGGCATTTCTTTTCAATCTAAATTCGAGCCTTTAAATTTGTCTCTATCCAATTTCATCTTATTCTATTTGGCTCCACCTTCTAACCTGTTGAGATCTTTTTGGATTCCAATCCTGTCATCCAACCTATGATGTGTTCCTTCCAGTTTTGTGTCAGCAGTAAATTTAATAAACATGATACCTCTGACTTTATCCAACTCCTTATTGAAAATATTAATCAGTTTAGGACCAGGCCCAGATTCATGTACGCCCCTAGAGGCCTTCTTCCAAGTTGACTTGGAACCATTAATGACTACTCTTTGGTTCTAGGCATCCAAACAGAAATAAAGAATCATGAAATCTCAGAGTTTATGGGATCCCAAAACATAAGAAAGGACAGCGGGAAAAGAAATGGAGACAGAAGAGAGAAGAGCAGCAGAAAAGGACTAGGGAAAAGAGAAGGTTCATCTGGTTGGGGCTGGTAGAGTATGATAGAGTATGATCTGAAATGATCTCAGAGATTGATCTGGACACAGAAGGGGCCAAAATCTGTAGTTGTTAATCTCTGTGTTGGAAAACCCGGTATTGAAAGCTGGGTTAATTTCTTATTACTTGTACAAACTTGAGCAAGTCACAACCTCCCTGTGAGTGTTTCCATCTCTGTAAAATGAGTTGGCCCCCAGGTCCCTTCCAATTCTTTTTTTCTTTTTACTGGAGCTCAGTGTATTTATCATGTGCTAAGATATATGTTTCTCCCCTACTCCCAAGATAAAATATCATGATCTTATGTTTGCTGTATGATCCTTCATGATGCCTTTGCAGCTGAGCTAGTGTCTTCAAGTCAGTTCCCTGCAACACAATCTCTCAGCATCTGTATTTTCATCTTCCCATGTCCATTTCACAAAAATGGTTCATCCTTTGACAGTACCCACTTTTTCACAGGAGGTCCTAATATCTTTGTCCTTTTTCCAAGTGCTATCAGAGCTTCATTTGAGCTCTTACCAGGAAGACTAGATTCCAAAACTTTCACAGTAGTCATTATGATTGAAGGAGGAGGGGCTTGCTGATGTCCATCACAGGCACAATAGTAATTGTTTGAGAACTTATGGTGAGGGCCCACTAGCAGCTTAGGAGGTAGCTGAGTTCTCTTATCTATCTCCTGGTAACATAACTGCAATTTAACTTGGAGATTATGCCCAGAGGTCGAATTCCAGAGCCACCGGATGAAGTCAGAGGCCAATGACATCTTGGGTTGAGGATGAAGGGCCAGGTCCCTTCCAATTCTAAATGAAATGAGCAGGTCATGCAACAGAGAGAGAAAATAATGTCCAAGAGGATCTGAAGAATTGGGTGGAGAGAGAGTCAGGACTCTCCCAAATAGAGAATGCTTTTGATTTTCATCATCAATCCATCCATAGGCACTTATAGAGCATCTACTGGGTGCACAGCCCTGTGCTAGTCACCTCGTTGACCATCCTTAGAGACTGTTTTGCTTGTAGTTGAGATAAATATGCCTGATCCCTAAGGAGTTTCCTTGTCAGTTTCCCGTGAGAAGGAAGTTAATCTCTGAAAAGATTTTCAATTTATTTGACTTGGGATCAGAAGTCAACTCCATTGAAAAGTTTTCCATATCCCTAAGGGAATTTCATTCTCTAAATTGCTTAACCAAGGACATGGAGCAGTTCCACATGCACTTTATCAATCTTTGCCTTCATCCCTCCCTCAGGAGTGCCTTCCAAGGTCCAATTTTTTTTGGTCTTTTTTTTTCCTGGATAGATGTCAGGAATTAGGAATCCTAAATAGCTACAGGGCTCCAATTGTTGTAATAGCAACTGCCATTTGTGTGGGAAGGAGAAGGAAAGGGGATGAACATTTATAAAGTGCCTACTATGTACCAAGCACTGTATTAAGTGCTTTGCAAATATTATGCCATTTGCATGGCTGCTTGAAGGTTTCTAAAGAATGTGTGGTATAATGAAAAGAGGGCTGGATCTGGAATCAGAGGATTTGAGTTCAAGCTAATTGCCATTCACTGCCAGTATGACCATAGGCAAGTTACTTCCCTTCTCTGGGTCTCAGTTTCCTCATATGTAAACTCAGAGAGTTGGATTAGATGGCTCCTAAAATCTCTTTAAGCTCTATATCTATGGTCCTGTATAAATTATCTCATGTGCCTGTAACAACAAGATTACAAGGTATGCACCACAGTGTAGGCATTCATGGAACATCAGCTGGATATGGCAGTATACCTAAGCATTACCACTGATCTTTCCCCAAAAGGACTTCCCTCTTTCACAATGACAAGAGTGGCAACTCACTCACATTCTCAGTGGACATGCAACTTGCAAGTCTTCACTGGCAATGAAGGGAAGGGAAAAGGTCAATTGTAAGTCTTACCCTAAGATATGCCAGCATTTTGGGGCACTCATGGACTGTACTCTATGCTCCCCATTGCTCTACATTCTGATCTCACCCCACTGCTGGTGCCTTCTTCTCAAAATAGCTTTGTATTTATTTGGTATATATTTTGTATGGACTTATTTTAGATATGTTAATATGAATATGTATCTTCGAGTAGAATCTAAGCTTCTTTAGGGTGGGCCTTGTTTCATGTCTATCTTTAAAAGCCCAGAGCCTAGCATAGTGTCCAACACATAAAGGATGATTGATAAATAACTGCTGATTGATTCTGTTTAGATAGATAGATAACTATTTGGATTGACCTATAGATAGATAGACATTCAAACAGATAGGTAATTAGATAGACCGATATAGATAGATTATTAAATAGAGATGAGAGATAGATAGCTAGCTAACTAGATGGATAGACACACACAAATTGTTAGAGATCAATAGATTCTTAGATAGACAGACATAAATTATTAGAAAGAGATAGATGAAAAGACTTATGGATAATTAAACAGATAAACAGGTAGAGGTTGATAGATCATTAGACAGAGATTGATAGATTATTATAGAGAGAAAGATAAATTACTAAATAGATGAATATAGAACATTTATTAAGCACTTAAAATGTGCAAAATGCTGCGCTAAATATTGAGGATACAAATATAAGCACACAAGACAGTCTTGCCCTCAGGAAGTTTCCATTCTGATAGAAGAAGACAACACGTGTAGGTGAGCTAGAAAGCAGGGTAGCTATCAAGAAGGAGAAGGTTACCTGAATAGAGAAAGGAAGAGAAAGCATCTGGAGCAGTGGTTCTCAACCTGTGGGTCATAACCCCTTTGAGAGTCAAACAACCCTTTCACAGGGATTGCCTAAGACCATCGGAAAACACATCTTTCCAATAGTCTTAGAAACTGAGACACGGCTCCTCTGTCCGTCTCCAGGCGGGTTCGCCCACATGCAGATTTGCCCACATACGAGTATTAAAGGGTCGCAGCATTAGGAAGGTTGAGAACCACTGATCTGGAGTCAGGCATGAGTGAGGTAAAGCATAGCAGACAGGCTTAAAGAGCTTAAATGACTCACCTATAATCACACAGGTGAAAAGTCTTAGATTCAAACCTAAGAATGTGAGCTCCTTGAGAACAGGGTCCGTCTGACTTTTCTGTTTTATCCCCAGTACTTATCACAATGCTTGGCACATAGGTGCTTAGTAAACGCTTTTTAAAAATTCATTTATTCAAACCCAGATTTCTCCTGTCTCCAAATTCACTATACCAGGGTGACTCTGACAATGTTTCTTGGAAATTCTTCTTATGAAATGGCTGTGATGAGGTTGTAACCTTCTTCTCTGCTGATACTACAGTTGACTTTCTTGTTATTGATTTCCTATGGAAAGTAAAAACTAGTTAATTCCTCAATTGGGCATAACTTTTGGTTCCCTGAGAATGAGAAGAGCAGAAGGCCATCCTACTGGAATTGTCTTCATTGTTTTCATTGCCTCTTTCCACAAAATCATAAGATCATAGATTTAGGGTTGGAAGTAGTAATAGGGGCTATAGCTCCAACCCTGTCATTTTCTAGATGAGTAAACCAAGGCCCAGACAGGTAAAGTGACTGGTGCATAGTCACTCATCTAGTAAGTGTCTAGGGTAGTATTTGAACCCAGATCTCCCCAACTCCAAATCCAGTGCCTTATATATTATGCCATACTCTCAGTAGTTAACACCAAGATGAAGAGTTTGGGGATTCGTGTTCTAGTCTCACTCACCACGCCTCTCCTCAGCCTCCCCAAGTTCTAGACCAGTGGTTCTCAACCTATTCATATGTTGGCATATCTGCATGTGGGCGGACCTGCCTGGAGATGGATAGAGGAGCGGTAAGAGACAAGAGTTCAACCCTAATCCTTTGACTCTAGAATAAGTACTCTTTCTACGTTATTAGTCATGAAAAGAACACCATCATCATCATCGTCGTCATCATCATCATCATCATCAGGGCTAGTATTTACACAGAACTTTTAAGGTTTGCAAAATGCTTTGCAAGTCTTGTCTCATTTTATCCTTACAACAACCCCAGGAGGTAGGCATTATTATTATTCCTATTTTACAGATGAGAAAACTGAGGCAAAGTGAGGCAAAGTGATTAAATGACTTGCCTAGGGTCACACAACCAATAAGGGTATGAATTGGGATTTGAATTCTGGTCTTCTTGACTTCCAGCATTCTGTTCACTGCACCATCTAGCTGCCCCAAGGGTCAAAGACCTTGTGGAAGACACAACCTAGGATGCTCCATGGAAGGGGAAACCCCTCCCCAGATCTATGAGAAAAGTGCTGCTTCTCAACATTGCTCACCTTGGAAGGATTTTGGAGAAGGGCCTTCAGATCGAATGAGGCAGGAGGAGTCAGACCCTGAGTCATCGCTGAAGAACCATCCCTTCCTGGAGTTGCCTCTGCTTCCCCCATCCCTAGGGCCTTTTTTCCCTCAAAGAGTTCGACCTCTCCAGCTTCTCAAACTTTCCTACCAAAGGGAGTGGAGTGATGAGCTTGAGAGGTGGCTATGGATAACTCTGCTCACTTTTTTTCCTGAACCAGGAGATTGGGGGCTGCTACTCTGGAAGGGTCACGGTCCAGAAGGATAGATTTCATTGTTGAAAAGGAACTGAAATGGGAGTTGAGACCAGTTATGTTCCCTTCTCTGCCTCTGTTTCCCCCTCTGTAAGCATGAGGAGGCTAGCCAAGGCAATCTATGATCCTTCCCAACTGAGTGAGCCCATAAGATTTGGGCACCAATCAATCCCACCTCAGCTCAGTCTCAATTCAATAAGGGCTACATAGGTCTGTGATCTTGGGCAAAGTATTTCCCCATATTAAGCCCTCAGTTTCTTCTTCTGTAAAATGAAGATACTACAACATAGTACAAAGGAGAGAGAATTGGCTTCAAAGTCAGAGGATGGGGCTTCAAATCCCATCTCTGATGCTGGCTGCCTGTGTGACCTTGGACAAATCCCTGACTTACATCCTTGGGTCTTACTTTCCCCATCTGTAACGTAGTGAGGTCCCTGAGGTCCCTATAGCTTTAATGTGATATTTTGAAATTTTTTTGGGGGGGGAGCAACTTCAAGCTCTCTTTCGCCTCCCTCCCCCAACACTGTTGGCTAGAAGGGAGCTAGCTCCACCCACCCAGTAATCTCCTTGGATTCCAAGTGTGAAGAAACAAGTGTCACTGGCACATAGTTATTATGAATTCTGAGATAAAACAGGGAGGTACCAGATGGCCTGATTCCCATTGTATAAAGGAAGAACCTGTGAGGAAGTAATTTGCCCAAGGTCCTGTGGTACAGGCATCTTCCCACCAATAGCCTTTATGATACCTAGGGCTCTACAGTCATAGGAACCAGAGTCCCCAGGTCTGTGACTTGCCCCAGAAGGGCAGTATCTTCCTGTCCTCTCCCCTGAGGGCTTTTCTCATGCTTTTGGCCCTGGTTTGACTTGGGTACTTGTTCCAGACACAGCCCTGTTTGTGGGATAGGGTTAAATGGATATCAAATTTCCAGTATGACCTTTGAATGGAGGAAGTGGGCTTGATATAGAAGGGACCATATGGAGACTTCCAAAAGAATGAACAATGATGTTCCTAAAAATTAATTCAAAGGGCCATAGATTTAAAGATGGGAAGGGACATTTAAAATCATAGACATAGAGTTGGAAGGGACCTTAGGATTGACTGTCTTGCCTATCCACTTCATTCTACAGATGAGAGAACTGAGGCCAAGTGATTTATTAAAAAACATATATGAAATAAAAAACAGATCAAGCATTTCATCTGACTCCAAATCCAGAACTCTCCCCATTCTACCACATCACCCATAATTCCCTTCCCTTCTATGGAGGGCAAAAGCAAAGGGATTGCATGTACAATTCTCGTGGGCCATCTGCATATCCCAAAGGCTTGGTGCTATTTCTGAAAGGGTACTTTATCCTTTGTTCACAAGAAACTGGGTAAAAATAAATCTTTCTGCATTTACATAACTGATGTCCTCAGAATTCTAAGATTCTGTTGAGATAACAAAGGAACAGGGATATTTTACCTGATGAAGAAAACAAACCTTTGCTAGAGAAGAGAGGTGGCTTTAGGACTGACGACAAGAAAAAAACTTCTGAACAAAATGGAATAGGCTGCTTTGGGAGGAAGAGAATTCCCCATTCACTAGGGGTCTTTAAGCAAAGGCTGAATGACCATTTGCTGGGGATCCGGGAGAGAAGATTCTTGGTCAGCCTCTAATTAGACTTGATGTCCTCTGAGGACCCTCCCAACTCTGCAGTTCTGTGATTCTTATACTACCAGTGAAGATCCCTGCTGAAGGAAGCAAGGGACAGAGGTGGGTCAGCTGAGGAAACATGGTTAACATTTCTTTCAACTCATCCTTTTTATCTCAGAACCCTCTTCTTGCAAATGTGGCTAGGCTACAAGTTAACTCTCAAGTTTCTTTCAATGCTAAGATCATGAAATTTTTCAGCTTGGGAAATCCAAGGTTATGGCCTTCAAGGATCTGATGGGCTATCTCCTTGAAGGATTAACCTGTTTATGTGGTCCTTTAGGGCAGAAGTAGGATCAATGGTTGGAAGTTTCAGAGACTTTCTAATAATTAGATAATCCAAATGAGGAGTGGGCTGCCTTTGTAGGTATTGGGTAATCCATTACTTTAAGAAGACATCCCCAGTTGATGATTTTTCTGTAGGAACTTATTGGTCAGATAAAGATTGAACCAGATGGCCTCTGAGGTCCCTTCTCACTGAGACTTTTTGAATTTCAAATACCAGGACTGGCTTTGTCATATTCCTCTCTTATTCCAAAGCACAAAAAAACCACCTCTTTCTAAAGAGGGAGAGGACATTGTAGCCTATGGGGGTGGCCACTGAGCTCATGTTGACCATCACTGTCAACTTGACTGCTCCTGGTCAAGAGCTTTACTCCAATTTGTGTTGGACTTCACTGTCAAAACTTGGAGCTTCCTTGGAAGAGCTGCCTTCAAAGATCACCTGTGTTCACTGACTCCCAACAATTTCCACCCTTAATTGTCATTCCCAGAATGTGGAAATTCATTTGCTGGATGGCTTAAAAGGTACTTAAGAGATGCATTTATTTCACAGTGTGGAGGCAAAAAGAGAGAGAGGGAGAGAGAGTGGAGTTAGTGTGATGTGTCATTGAGCTGCTTTCTTAGAAAATCAACTTTATATCCTAGAACACACCCATCTTGTGGGTTTCTCCTGCCACCATATCCCCAGAGGAGTCATACTGGAAAGCCTCCGAGCACTTTATAACTCCCACGCTGGCAAGGGGTTGTTAGGAATGGATTCCCAAGCTGGTCCCATGAAAATAGGGAATAATTTCTCCAAAGCATTTTGGAAATTGGAGATGTCATGCTCTAACCAGTGTGCAGATGTCTGGCTCAGGAGATAACAATGGCAGGATTATGTGATGCTGCATATCCACACTCTGTTTTCAGAGCAAACTCCCCAAATCTCCTTCATCAGAGGGTATTCGCCATACCATGTCACCCAAGTAATACTAGCTCATGTTTCTATACCTTGTTAAAGTATTCAGATCCCTTTTCTCTCCACAACTATATAAAGCAGGACCAGATATTCAGAGCTAGAAGGGACTTCTTATACATCATCATTCATCCCCCCTCACTTTATAGATGAAGTAGCTGGGATCCACAGAGGTTAATATATTTGCTCAAGGCTACTGAGATAGGACGTGGCTGAGTTGAAATACAAAACTGCTATTCTATTTTATTTCAAATCCAGTGCTTTCTTCACTGCTCCCCAGTATCTGTCGGTGAGGTGGAGTACAGTTCAATGGACTTGTAGTCAAGAAGATGTGGGTTTGAATCTTTCTTTGGACATATACTCTTGCTGCATCACCTTGGACATGTCAGTCAGTCAAACAACAACTTGTTAAGTGTCAAATGAGCTGCTAGGGGGCGCCATAGTGCCCAGAGCACCCAGCCTAGAGTCAGGAAGACTCATCTTCCTGGGTTCAAATCTGCCCTCAGACACTAGCTATGTGACCCCAGGAAAGTCACTTCACCCTATTTGCCTCAGTTTCCTCACCTGCAAAATGAGCTGGAGAAGGAAATGGCAAACCACTCCAGTATCTCTGCCAACAAAACCCTAAATGGGGAGTCAGACGTGACTGAAACAGTTGAACAACAGCAAAGGTGCCAAACATTGTGCTAGATGTTGGGCACACAAATAAGGCCTTTTGGAAGGATATTAGTGTCTGCCCCACAGGGCTGTTGTGGAGGGAAAATGGGACACGATGCATGTAAAGTGGTTCTCAAAACCTAATGGCTGCTCATGAATATCACTTATTATCATCATTTTACATACAAGGCAACTGAGGCAGAAAAAATTTAAGTGACTTGCCCAGAATAAATGCCAGACCCAGGAATCAATCCTGGCCTTCCATTTGCATGTCTAGGACTCTCCCCTACATCACATTGCCTTTCATTTAAGGAAAAGGTAGACTCAGACAACAGTGTTATTTTATATTTTCATAGAACTAATAATTTTGAAAGCACTTTCCTATCCTTTACCTTATCCAATTTTCACAACAACTCTCTGGGGTAGGTATCATTATTCCCCATTTTATAGATAAGGAATATTAATTTCAAAGAGGACAAATGACTTGACCAGGCCCATACAGCAAGTCAGTTTGTGGCAGAGAAGGAATGACACAGACTTCCTGATGTCCAGTCCAGGGTCCTGCCCATTGTACTTCACAAATGCTGATGAGATCTTAGGGGATCCTATCTTATCTGACTGGGAGGAAGGAGATCAGTATTTGTAAATGTGCAGATCATAAGATTAAAGATTCAGGACCAGAAGGTGCTTTAGAGGCATCTAGTCTATCTCCTTCAATTTGAAGCTAAGGGACCAAATCTGAGAGAGGAGAAATTACTTCCCTAAGGTCATACAGAAACTAAGTTGGGATTTAGCCCAGTCTTCTGACTCCAAACCCAACATCGCTCCTCTATATTCTCTTGAACATTCCTTCAATTCAACACTTATTAAGCACCTACTAAATATAAGGCACTGTCCTGGGGGCTGAGGATTCAAAGATGGAGACCTGCCTTCAAGAAGCTTACATTGTTCTTCTAGCAGAATGAACTCTCTGTGTCTCTCTGTGTATCTGTCTCTGTCTTTCCCTCTCTTTCTCTTCCTCTTTTCCTCTCCTTCTCTCTTCCTCTGTCTCTGTCTCTGTCTCTCTCTCTTTCTCTCTGTAATTAAATGAAAAGTATTACAGAGTAATCCTAAGGAGTGAATGCTTCCAATTGGAGGGATGTGGAAAGACTTCATATCCCTGAGCTATTGATTGAAAGAAGTCAGAGATTCTACAAGAAGATGAGGAGGGAATATATTCCCAACATGGGGACTACCTGAATAAAAGCATGGAGGTGGGATATACGATGTTGCCTACAGGCAAGAGAGTGCTGGACACAGCTCAGTGAGAGCTAACTACTAAATCTTCAGTTTGGGCACTTGCACTTTGGAAATTGGCAAATACTACAAATCAATTAATCTATTGTTTTGTTGATTGTCTAGCTAGACTTAAGAAAGTGATAGAGAAAATGCTAATACGGCAGATGAAACTTAAAGTGTGTCCTGTGCACAGTCCCCACCTCACCCCTGCCCAGAGAGCTGGTTGTTAAACATTTACCAGCATGTCCCTGGCAATAAAAAATGAATAGCAAGCTAATTTGAAATAAATGTGTGAAAGGCAGTAATATGAAATAAAATTAGAAGGATAGATGGGAACTAGATTATGAAGGGCTATACGAAACAGATTAATATGCTTATATTTTATCCTTCCTTTAACAATCAGATATTCTCAATCCCATATTTTTTCTAGTAAGGAAATATACATTAAATCTTTTGTGTCCCAGTGAACACAGAGTTATAGCTGCACACTAATTCTGACTCAGCCCACAGATGGGGGATAATAGCTAGCATTTATATAATGGTTTAAGATTTGCAAAGTGCTTTACAAATCTTATCTCATTTAATCCTTGCAGCAGTCCTGGGAGGGAGATGCTATTATTATCCCCATTTTACAGATGAGGAAACTAAGGCAGATAGAGGTTTTCACTTGTCCAGGGTCACATATTAGTAAGCTACTATCTGAGGCAGGATTCGATCTCGGGTCCTCTTGAGGTCCAGCACTCTATCCATTTCTACCATCATACTCTCCTATTCATGTAGGTTTAGAAATTCCAAGGTTCCTACAAATTGAATATTGTGGTTATTATGACCCCCATTTTAAAGACTAGGAAATGGCCCTCAGAGAGAGGAAGTGACTTGTTTGAGGTCACCCAGCAAGTCAGTGGCAGAGTCAAAGTTCGGATCCAGATTTTCTGATTCTAAATCAGCAGACTCACCAAACTGGAAGGAATGTCAGAAGGCATTGACTTCAAAGCTACATTTCTGGGAACTTCTCTGAGTTGCTTTTTGCATTGCAAACAGAGTCCAGGTCTGGGCTTGCCATCCAGGAAGAATTGAGAAAATGAACTTCCCTTTTTTTTCTTTGCATGGGTTAGGGGCTGGAGATATAGCACACTGCATCGTACTATCAAACTTGGTTGTTGTGTTGGCTAATTTTGCTCAATTGCTTTTTTTCCCCTTTTCACCAATTCTTGGTTATAAGAGGTGGCTTATTGAATAGGGGCGGAGAGAGGAACATATTCCAAAATGAAGGTGATATAAAGACAAAAGATATCAATCAGTAAGTATTTATTAACCACCTACTGTGTTCCAGGCACTTCTAGGTACATAGGATACAAAAGCGCAAATGAACTGAAAATATTATTTACATATCAATAAAATCCAGTATTGAATAACTTTTTAAAAAGATATGCAATAATAATTTTAAATGCTCCATAGCACAAAGAAGTATTAGAGGAGATTGTTAGTGAAGAGTAATCACAATTGCTCATATAGTCAATATATGAGTCCTATATGTGTTATCTATGTATCTATGTGTGTATATAAGTATATGTGCATATATACACATACACATATGTATGTATATGTAGATATGTGTAAACATAATATAATATTATAAATATAACATAATATAACATGATATAAAGTGATATATGATATGATATGATATGATATGATATGATATAAAATGTGGGGCAGCTAGGTGGCACAGTGAATAGAGTGCCAAGCATAGAGTCAGGAAGACCTGAGTTCAAATCTGGCCTCAGACACTTACAAGCTGTTTGACCCTGGGCAAGTCATTTAACCCTGCTCTCCTCAGTTTTCTCACCTGCAAAATGAGTTAGAGAAAGAAATGGCACACTACTCCAGTGTCTCTGCCAAGAAAATTCCAAATGGGTCACAAAGAGTCAGACAGGACTGAAAAATGACTGAACAACAACTATATAACTACAAAGTACTTTTCTTATAATAACCCTCTCTTTAGCTTTTAAAGCCCCTCAGAACCTAGCACAAACCTATCTTTGCAACCTCAAAATGCACCACTCCTCTTTCTATATACTATGTTCCAAACAAACTGGCCTTTGTGTGGTTCCTTATACATAGCACCTTTGCATTTGCCATCCAACGTGCCTGGAATGCACTCGCTCCTCACCTCTACCTCTTATAATTCCTCTAGACACAGCTCAAGTACCACCCTCTTACATGAAGTCTTCCCTGATCTCTGCCATCTGCTAGTGACCACGTTGCTAAACTACCCTCTGTTTGTTTTTACAAGCTGTTCCAAAAGTCCTAGTGCACTTTTAAGTTATAATAACTTTAGAATGATAAATCCTACAGATTATTAAAAATGTGTAAAGATAGTTATTTATAATCTTAATACATCAATATATTTCTTATTCCATTTCAATATAATTACTGTTTTGTGCTATACATCACTCTATGTGATTTTTGGATGTTATAAAAACTTTCATCAGCTGTTGTTCAGTGACTGAAAGGATTACATTGTAATCTGAACCTTAAAATCATTCAGGAAATGAAGTTTTTATGCATACATGACAGTTTAGTCTAATGGCAATAGAGTAAGTGACCAAGGTGGCCAAGTAAGAAGATATCCTCTATGGTTCTGTCACTCTGGTGTTATCTAGAAACTCATGGATAGACTAATGCAAAATGACAGGTGCTACATGTTGTTAAATTTAAATTTAAAAATTATTATTTAAAATCCACAAAACTATGTAAGTATAAAAGAAATTTCAATATTTAAACTTTCAAAAAATTTTATAAGTTTCTAGCATTTATGCTTCTGAAATGATTAGAACTTAGAATTACAATAAGACTTTTGGGATATCTTGTGTTTATTCTCTTCACAGTTATTTTCCATATGTTAATTAATATATATTTCTAATTAATATATTTCTTTATATATTAATACATACACATATATTTCTTGGATGTGGGTTCCACAGACGGAGGGATTATTTCATTAATTGTTTGGTTTTGTGTTTTTTGAGGGGGAGGTGATATTACTAGTACCTACACAGTGTTTGGAAAATTTTGTTATTCAGTCATGTCCAACATGTCATGACCTGATGGAATGTATTGTCCATAGGATTTTCTTCACAAAGGTACTAGAGTAGTTTGCCATTTCCTTCTCCAGTAGATTAAGGCAAACCAAAGTTAAATGACTTGTCCAAGGTCACACAGCTAGTAAGTGACTGAAGTTGAATTTGAACCCAGGTCTTCCTAACTCTAGACCTGGAATATAGTAGATATGTAATAAATGCTGCTTAACTGATGTATTGATTGATTGAGGTAAAATCTATTAGATCATCCCAAAACACTAGATGTCAGTAATAGTAGGAATTACGGTATCCGAGGACTGATTTACACACCCCCTTATTAGGATGAGGAGTTGGTCAAGAAAATTAAGACTTTAATGAGAAAAGAGGGCATGGTAGTAAAGAGGCTGAAGAAACTTTTGGGTCCGAAAGTGACAACTTAGTTTAATGAGGACCAAAGCTAAGCTGACCACGGCAACAGAACAAATGTTATCCGGGGACAAGATGGAGGCTGCTGCCTTCCCAATGCACAGTACTTACATCAGACAAAATGAACCCATTTTTGAAGATGAAAGACCAAGAGAACAAAGGTCACCGCAGTCTGATGTACAACCAAGATTACCAGCAGCACAGTCCGCAAGCAAAGTATTAGAGCGATTTCCTCTTATGATTGTGGCCCTAGATGGAGAGAAGTTGGGTTGTCGAGTTGTTTTAGTTTCATTTTGTTTATTGAGAGATAAGATCTAAAAGAAGAAGGTAAAGCTGGTTCTGAAAAGTAGAATTCCAAATATATATGGGCTGGGGTGGGGGGGAGAGATGGAACCAGAGATGGAGGCCTCCAAGACGCTAGAAAATAGTAACCCTGATCTCATCATCAGTTAGACAACAATGATTTGAAGAATACAACCATCAAGATACAACCAGCAGGACAAGATGTCCTATGCCTACATTCTATACTACTGGAGCAGGCTAAGGCTGGGGGATTGCTTGATTTGGGGAGTTCTGAGCTGCAGTAAAACTAAAGATGATCGGGTGTCCACTCTATGCCTCACACTGATACAGTGAACACTATATGGGGGATGGAGAGCCAAGAGGTTGACTAAGGAGGGGTGAACTGAACCAGGTCTGAAAAACAGAGTAAGCTGAAGCTTCAAGGCCAAGTACGAGTAATGGAATCAGACCTCTTGGTGGAGGCTGAACTTCTAGCCCTAATGAGATAGAGATTAGATACAGTCTCAAAAGCAGAACTGTTTTCTGTAACAATGATAATGATAGCAATACTTGATAACATTTATATAATGCTTGTTATGTGCTAGACACTATGCTAAGTGTGTTATAATTATGATCTCACTTGTTCCTCACAACAATTCTGAGAAGTAGGTGCTATTACTATCTCCATTTTACAGATGAGGAAACTGAGGCAGACAGAGGTTAAGTGACTTGCCCAGGGTCACACAGATAGCAAGTGCCTGGGGTTGAATTTCGACTCAAGTCTTCCTGACTTCAAGCCCTGGCACTCTATTCATTGTGCCACCTAACTGCCCCAAAACTATATTCATAAAGCAATTCAAGAATGTTGAACTCTAACTTGTTTCCCTAATAGGACACAGAACCTCCAAGAAAGGTATTGCTTTAAGCAAAGCAGATACCACATAGAAAACCAATAGCTTTGCCTGGGACCAAGGAGGACCCCATGGAGAACTGAACACAAATAGAATGTCTTTCTTGCCTAGAACCTCAGCTGTAGTTTCCCAGGATAAAAAAGAAAAGTCTTAGAGTTTTAAAATATTGGTAGCAAGCCTATAACATTAACAAACTTAGGAACGTGTAGCAAGATCCATTGGTTACAACAGAACTAGAACCATCCAACTGATACATAGGCTAAATGATATTGTGGGAGAAAAACAAGATGTGGTTGTAGACATGGTTGGTCATTCAGTTACATAGAATTCATTACTGAATTATATATAATGTTGTTTTTGCACTTCTTGATGTGCTTTGCATGTAGCAAGACTCTATTTAACTATTGGAATTACTATGGATAGTTCTATATTCTTTTTCTCATTATTTACAATAGCCTGGCAAGTGGTGTTTCATATTATAGGTGTAATGAATATCATATTAATTTGGATTTTATATACCCTCAGATTATTTTCATGGGACTGAAAATTTTTTGGCAGAAAGGAAATATAATATTTGTTTCACCAACCTCTCCTACAGGGGCCATAGTTGCTGTAAGTGATAGTTTCTGTACTTGTAGCTTTAAGATCCAAATAGAATGCTTAAGATTTGGCAGTTTGGGCTAGCAGTTTTTTGAGAGCTAAGAAAATTAATGGAGGTATTTGGAGATAAATTATGGAGAAAACACAGAAAAAGGGAGTGAGGAAATCCTTATTTCCATGTAGAACTGTCTATTGTTTTATGAACACATTAAGATAATTTTTATGAGGAGTGAAGCTGGAAAAAGATTGTGAAGAGTCATGATGGCCTGAGAGAGGTAGAGAAGACTTTTTTTCCTGTCATCAGTGAGAAACAGCTGGAGAAGACAGAGAGAAAGAATAAGAAGAGGCTTTCTTTTTTAATGTAACTATTTTAAACCTTTATCTTGTGAAGAGGGTGAAGAGAATTCTTGAGAAGGAGATTTTGTTTGGCATCTTTAGTGAACTGAATGGTGGAACTGGACTTCTAAAAATAAGAAGCCATTTGCAGTTACTGTGATAGTAGGATGTGACTCAGGCTGGGATCTTTCTCATTGTTAAACTATTATAAACAGATATTTCTATCTTTATGTTTTGATCAACTGAATTATTGATAAATCATATGGTCAGTAACTTTGACATTGAGTACATCCTAGCAGATGTTGGGGGGTTGCCATATTGAAAGATATGAGCAACTACTTATGGAGAAAAAAAGGTTTCTCCAGTTCATTAAATAAATCTTTGATCAACTGGGGTAGGGGTTCTGAGACTAATTGATTAATTGAGAGAAATATTGAAGTCTTAATAATTAAGGAAAAATATCCAAAATATCCAATACAAATACTCTAATGCTGAGATAAAATATGAGAATGATTCTGGTAGCAGACTGAGCTGACCTACAGATGAGTGGGATCAACCACAGACTATTGTAACTCTATGACTCCATTTCACAGATGAGGCAAATACAAGGCCTTGAATTGAAAGAATCCCTCATTTTGCTCATGAGGAAAACAGAGTCTAGGGGAAGAGACTTGCCCAAGGTCATACAGATGTTAAATGAAAGAGTCAGAATTCTAACCTTGATCTCATTCTACTATGCCATAGCTGCCTTATAGAATCATATATAAGGCACATATGTACCTGAACATACAACTGATATGCAATCCAGTTAGGTATACAAGACCACATACATAATAGCTAAGCAAAATAGAGAATGGTGGCTAGTCTTGATTTTTAAAAACTGAATCTTTCTGACTTCCAAGAGATTAGTCAAATGGATGATACAAGAGATATTCTGAAAGTCCCAAGGGATAAAGACCAGAGTCAATGGGTTGCAGCCTAGATAGGAGAAAGGAGTGAGTTGTGTTTCTTATTTTAATTAATTATTCTTGCTAATTAAGTGTTAAGCCCTCTACATCATGGTGACTTCTAAATTCTGAGCTCTAGGACAAAGTCCTGATTATAGTTGTTGGCTCTAGCTATAGGGAGAAAGATTTTGACTCAATCAATCAATCAACAAGCATTTATTAGGCACCTACTAGATATCCAATGAGATACAAAGACAAAAGAATTTGTCCTTACTCTCAAGGAACTTACATTCTATCCCAGCAGATAAGATGTACATATATACAAGTATGTCTATAAAATTTATATACAATTAATACACAGGAAGATATTAGCCGTTGGGGTAAGGGAGAGGGAAGTCCAGAAAGATTTCATGTGGAAGGGACAATTTAAGCAGAGCTCAACATAAGCAATTTCTGGCAACCAAAGCCATTCATCAATGGAATAGACTTCCTTACTAGTTAATGAACTCCCCATCACTGGAAGTGTTTAAGCAGAAGTTGGTCTGTAAATATTGTAGAAAGTGTTCTTACACTGGAGAAGAAAATTGGACAGAATGGCCCCCAAGGTCCTATCTATCTCTGAGATTAGGTGGGTCTTGCATCATAGGAGAAATGTAGGTCATATAAAAACAAAGTCTATCGATAAAATGTATATTGTATTTAATACTATTAGAATTCTTAAAGAGAACGTTCATATGGCCATAGTCCTAGAGCTAGAAGGGACCTCAGAGACTAGATAGTCGAGCCCTTTCATTTTATGGATGAGGAAACCGAGACTCAGCAAAGCTAAGCGACTTACCCAAAGATGTAATAGGGAGGAGGGGGCCAGACAGGTACTTGGAGAGAGCCTGGCTCTGTGCTCAGAGAGAAAAAAGAGCCTGGCTGCCAGTTTTTATTTATCTTATCTTACCCACTAGTAGCAATTTCCTTTTCTCACTTTTCCATTTCTTTCTGGGTCAGATTTCCCCAGTGATTACAGCTGTGGCACTCACAAGTCTGAATGTATTCTGCAATGAGAGGATGTGGGCAGGGGGCAGGGCCTGTTTGCTGATGATTTGGACCAAGGGTTTCAGACTTGGCCAGAGCTGGAGCCCAGAGTGGGGGAAGTTTAGATGCTTGAGCCATTGATATTTTATTTTTCAGTAAATAAAGGTAGTGGTAAACTTAATATCCACATGCTTTACTTTAAAAAAAAAATGCAATTTTAGGCATACAGGACATGGCTGAGCTCCAGGGAAATAATGAGATTTTAGAAGTGAAAGGACCAGCCTAAATTCCATTTCAGCAATCTCCATTGGAGTACCAATGATGCTCTCTTCGCCCACTCCCTGCATCTCTGGATCCCGAATACGCCATTCCCAGACCCTTGGTTCCATGTAATCCTTTCTTAACAGCAGACTGAGAAGACCATGCAAAGGGTTTGGATGAAGAGGATCAAATATTTAACCATGAGAACACAGTATTAAACAAAGATTAAGAAGTGGAAGGGACCTTAGTGGTCATCAAGTCCAAATGAGGAAACTGAGGCCTGGAGAGAGAAAGGGGCTTCCTCAGGGGTCATGGAACTAGTACATGTCCAAGGCAGGATTCAAACCCAAGTCTTCCTGACTCAAGCTCAATAATCCAACAACTAAGGTGTGTTGTCCCTCCAATCTAAAGTCTATAAATCCTCTGATTTTGGAGAATGTGGAACATTTAAAAGGAGGAACTCTAAGGAAGATCTCCCAAATGAGAGATTTAATGGCACACGGTCAAACAGCCCCAATGATGGGGGAAATTGATACAGGAAATAGACTATCAAGAAGGAACTGGCTTGTTTTCTTAGCCTCTAGAAGTGATCCTCAAAGCCATAGCCCTCTCTCCCTCCTGGGCATGCCCCAAGAGAAGTTTCTTCTTGGTAGAGAGTACACTGTCTTAGGCACATCAGCAGAGACCTTGGGGAAGGAGAAGGAAGAGAAAAGGGAGAGGGGGGCCCACACCCTGTGGCAGAGAAGAAGGCAGGAATTCTAGGGGTGGAAACACCAACAGATTAAAGGCCTTCAGAGGATCTAGCACTAGAAGGAGTCTCTGAGATCATCCACAGGGGTTCTTAACCTGGAATCTACGGATTTGGTTTTAAAAATATTTTTATAATTATATTTCAATCTAACTGGGTCCCTTCATAATCCCATGTGTTTTATTTTATGTATTTAAAAACCTTATTCTGAGGTGGAGGTTATAAGCTGCATTGATGATTCACAAAAAATGTTAAGAATTCTGCCTTTGGAGCCTGCCCTTAGACAGTTGTTGAGCCTGAAAAATCCATCCCCCTTACTCCACCCACTCAAAAATGAGTGTGTCCAGCTCTAGGGAGGCTGGGACTCAGATAACAGACACTGAGTCTGCCTGTCACCAGGCCCATACCTGAAGTTTGTCCAGTATGGTGGGACCTGATCGAGCTTGCATTCTCTCTTTCTCTGTGTGTATAAAAAAGGGATAAAATCTGATCGCTATTATCTAATTCAATGGTTATTTTTGTTTGTAACTGAATTCAGTCAAATTGGCTTCCTGTGCAGGCACCGTCTGACACATGGCGAGTGATTCAGAGCTCAAAGTGATGAGTGGGGGCATGTGTTCCAGATAGCAACTCCACCGCACGCCCAGACCCACCTTTGATCTAGGAGAGGGAGAGGGAGAGGGAGAAGCAGAAGCCGGGAGAAACAAGACTGCTGAAGAACTCCCAGGCCAAGCTGGGCCAGGCCTGGCAGCATCCGTCCATTCCATTCTGTATAATAGCATCACAGACTCACGGTTGGAAAGATCCTCAGATACTATCCGGTCCAGAAATCCCCTTTCCTTTACAACATTAAGGGAGGGAGAAATTCCTATCTGCCAAAGACATCTATGCCACTTCTGAGCAAGAAATTAGGTGGTATAGTGGCTAGATCACTAGGCTAACAATCAGAAGGAACTGAATTCAAATTCAGACTCAGACACTTACTAGATGTGTGACCCTGGGCAAGTCCTTTAACCTCTGCCTGCCTCAGTTTACTTATCTGTAAAATGGGGGTACTAATAGCAACTACCTCCCAGGGTGGTTGTAAAGTTCAAATGAGATAACATTGGCAAAGTATTTTGTAAACCTTGAATTGCTTTATAAATGCTATTTTGGGATCAGTTAGGTGGCACAGTGAATACAGCACCGGCCCTGGAGTCAGGAGGACCTGAGTTCAAATCTGGCCTCAGACAACCCCATGTGACCTTGGGCAAGTCACTTAACCCCAATTGCCATGCCTTCCCCCCTAAAAAAGTATGTTTTTTTTATCATCATCATTATTGTTTTATTATCATCATCCTGATACCAAGACTAAATCTCTCTGTGACTTCTAGAGCCCTTTGCTCCTAGTTCTGTCCTTTAGGGCCAAGTGGAACAAATTTAGTCCCTCTTGGCCCTTTAAAGGCGTAAAGTCAACGCTCACTCCCCACTCCAATCCAGCCTCATCACCAGCCACTGTGCCAAGCTGTTGGCCCAGCCAGCTGCGGCTGCCTCCCCTCCCTCTAGCTCCTGCTCTGCGGTCAGGTGCGAGTCCAGAAGCTCTGTCTTCTATGAAGTTTGAAGCGATTTCATCGGAATAATCCTTCCACTCTTCCTCAGGGCCCCCAGAGGCAGTTCTTCCTGGTGTTGGATGGAGCCCAGAATTCTGAGCTTTAAAAAACGAGACCCGGGACTGGTCCGTGGGCACAGAACAAAAGTGGCGGATGAAGGTCGCCCTCCCAGCGGGCTTGGGCCATAAAGCCGGCCTGCCTTAAGTCTGCCAGATCGATCTAGAAAGCCCCTGACACCCCCCCGCAGAGTTTGAGCCCAATTCTTCCTTGTGGATGCTAATGTAAATCTGACACGTCATCGGACTAATTAAGAGAAGAGTTTATTTTATGCTCCCCTCCCTACACTGCGTGTTTGGGTTTCGACGGGTGGGGGCAGGGAGGAGGAGAGCTGAGGCTGGTTATATTTCGCTTGAGTTTGACTCAGACACCTTCAGCGTTAATTTAGTGCAGTCAGAGGGGAGGGGACGAGGGAGGAAGAAGCCGAGAGCTGCAGTTTTCTGCCCAAGTGACATAGACCTTCCCCTCAAGCTGGATTTTTTCTGACCTCCCTCCCCCCATCTCAGATCTCAGCAAGTCTGCACCTCACCAGCCACAGACAGCCCCCTGACCTGGGGGCCTGGTGTCAAAGGGTGGAAAGGGCAGCGACAATAATAAAGTACTTTATCTCATGTCGTTTGATCCTCACAGCGATCCTATGAGGTAGGTGCTATTATAACCCTCAATTTGCAGATGAGGAAACTGAGAATAAAGGAGGATAGGTGACTCGTTCAGGGTCACACAGCTAGCTGGGTAAATGTCTACAGCAGAATTTGAACACAGGTCTTTCAGACTCTAAATCAAACATACAGTGTGCCACCCAGCTCATGGCTCACGTGTGTCATCAATTCCCTGGAAGGCAGCTCTGGAGTAGGACTCCAGCTGTGATTCTGTTTGGGCTTTTCCTTAAACACACACACACACACACACACACACACACACACACACACACACACACACACACACAACCAAAGAGATGCTGAAAACCCTAGCCACAGGGGCTGAAGGCCCTGACCCCTAGGCCTAGCAGGCTGTCTTGTAGGATGAGTCCTGGCTGAAATCGTTAACTGGGTCTAACCACTGAGTGAGTACAAACCCAACCCAACCCCAAAAGACGCAAGTCAGGGCCAAAAAACCCAAACATCATCAGTAACAACAGACCCCAAAAGAGTGACCAAGAAATAAGTGGGGGTTTTGCTAAGTGTTGGTCCTATCCATGCTTAGGTTCAGTGCTGAGATAAGAGGAAGGCAGAAAATCTTGAGAGCGTTGGCATATGATGCCAATGTGGGACACTGATATGTCTGTGGAAACCAAGATTGGTGCTGGGAGGGCCCCAAGACTCTCAGGTGGCAGCAAGAGAAGGTCTGGGTCTGCTTTCTGTTCTATTCCTAGGTTTATTACTCAGGTCTCTGGTGGTAACATTATACAGGCTTTATTAGAGGAAAGCTTTCATGTTACACTTTCTTCTTAATGAAATCATCCTATTATCCCAAGTACAGGTCTTTTCTCCTCAATAATTATAACACCTGATGTGAATATAGCACATTAAAGCTATATTATCTCCCCTGGGTCTCCAAATAGCCTTTTGAGGGAGGATCATGCCTCATATTACAGACAGGGAGACTGAGGTTGGAGAGGATAAAGTATCTTTCCCAAGGTCACACAGCCAGTAAGAAGGTGGGATATGAAGCCAGGTCTAACACTCAAAGTACTAGGCAAGACTGCCTCACAGCTAGTTTCTTGAGGACAAGGATCCTTAGCTTCCTTCCTCCTATCTATCCCTCAGTGGGAAGGGGCCCTGGGCTGGACAAACACCTAGGGGCTCCATAAAGACTCGTTGTTTAAATGACTGATCTTTAGAGGAGAAAAGTAGTGTTCCATAAATGGTTAGGGCATTGGACTAGGAATCAGGAAGCCTTGACCACCTCAAATGCCATCTCAGACACTTCCCAGCTACATGACTCTGGGGAATTCACTTGACTTTGCTAGGTTTCCATTTCCTCAGGAGTAAAATGAAGCAGTTGGACAAGATGGCCTGTGAAGTCTCTTCCGGCTCTAAATCTGTGACCTTATGGTCCTATGAGGTTGTCTTTTGGATGTGTATGTGTGTATGTGTGGGTGGGTGGGGCGGGGGGGGGGTGGAAGAAGCAGTAACTTAATTTGGCAGACATTTATGAAGTACCTATTACATATAAGGACCTGTGTTGGGGATTTTTTAAAAGTCCTAGGCAAATTTTTAAATTTTTTTTATTTTTTAAACTTCTTATTTATCTGTTTGTTTACTTATTTATTTTTAGTTTTCAACATTCATTTCCACAAGATTTTGAGTTACAAATTTTTCCCCCATCTTTCCCCTATCCCACACCCCAAAATAGCAAGCCTACTAAATACTGCTATCCCCAATCTGTTCTGTCTTATATCCTCCCCCACCCCCACCCCCAACTTCCTAGTAGGGCAAGATGGATTTCTATACCCCAGTGCCTGTATATATTATTTCCCAGTTGCATGTAAAAAACAATTTTTTTAAACATTTGTTTTTAAAACTTTGAGGTCCAGATTTTTTCCCTTCTTCCATCCCCACCCACCCCCAATGGGAAGATAAGCAATTCAGTATAGGTTGTATGTGTGTACTTATGCAAAACATTTCCATAGTAGTTATATTATGAAAGACTAACTGTATTTCCCTCCATCCTATCCCACTCCCCACTTATTCTATTTTCTCCTTTGACCCTGTCCCTTTTGAAAGTGTCTGCTTCTAATTATCTTCTCCCTCAATCTGCCCTCCCTTCTATCATCCCCCCTCTTATCCCCTTCCCCCCATTTTCCTACAGGGTAAGATACCCAACTGAGTGTGTATGTTATTCCCTCCTTAAGCCAAATTCAATGAGAGTAAGGTTGACCCATTCCCTTTCACCTTCCTGCTCTTCCCCTCCATTGTAACAGTTTTCTCGTGCCTCTTTTATATGAGATAATTTGCTCTTATCTATCTCTCCCTTTCTCCTTCTCCCAATATATTCCTCTCTCACCTCTTAATTTTATTTGTTAGATATCATCCCTTCATATTCAACTCATTCTGTGTCCTCTATGTATACATGTACACATATATACACACACATACACACATATACCCTCCTATACATACATATATATGTATATTTACATATATATATATACACACATATACATATATATTCCCTTCAACTATCCTCATACTGAGAAAAGTGTCATGAGTTACAATTATTGTTTTTCCATGTAGTAATATAGTTCAACTTTAATAAGTTCCTTATGATTTCTTTTCCCTGTTTACTTCTCATGCTTCTCTTGCTTCTTGTATTTGAAAGTCAAATTTTCTGTTCAGCTCTGGTTTTTCATCAAGAATGCTTGAAAGTCCACTATTTCATTGAATGACCTTATTTTGCCCCTAAAGCATTATACTCAGTTTTGCTGTATAGGCGATTCTTGGTTTTAATCCCAGCTCCTTTGACCTCCGGAATATCATATTCAAAGCCCTTCAATCCCTTAATGTAAAAGCTGCTAGATTTTGTGTTATCCTGATTGTGTTTCCACAATACTCAAATTGTTTCTTCCTTCCTGCTTGTAATAATTTCTCCTTGACCTGGGAACTCTGGAATTTGGCTATGATATTCCTAGGAATTTTTTTTTTTTGCAATATTTTTCAAGAGGTGATCAGTGAATTCTTTCCATTTCTATTTTGCCCTCTGGTTCTAAAATATCAGGACAATTTTCTGTGAGAATTTCTTGAAGGATGAATTCTAGGTTCTTTTTTTGATCATGGCTTTCAGGTAGTCCAATAATTTTAAAATTATCTCTCCTGGATCTATTTTCCAGGTCAGTGGTTTTTCCAATGAGATATTTTACATTCCCTTCTATTTTTTCATTTGTTTGGATATGTTTTATAGTATTGTTATGGGAATCTGAAGATCTTCCCTGCCCCTAGGCCCTTTGCTAAAGTGTCTACGTGACTGAGGACCCTTGGATATTTGAAAGTATACTCTGTTCCCTAATAGGCTGAATGTGATCACGTGGAGCCTGTGGCGCCAGGCTTGTTTTCCAGGAATGCCCGTGCCTT
>CM053580.1:553002492-553019097 GCA_028627135.1 Pseudochirops cupreus
AAAAGCTATGTGTATCTAGAAGATACACATAGAAGCAATCACTCAGCAAATATTTATGAGGATTCTATAGTGTACAAGACTTGAGAGGACTTGCATTAGTTATGACAGGACTATAGGTCCAACATGCTTCAAGGAAAATCTCTCAACTATGATTATAGGACATCTCAGTTCCCTACATGCTTTGTAGCTATGATCCCATGACCCAATAACTAAGTCTTTTTGTTGTTGTTGTTTGTTTTTGGAGAGGGGAAGGCAAGGCAATTGGGGTTAAGTGACTTGCCCAAAGTCACAAAGCTAGTAAGTATTGAGTGTCTGGGGTCAGATTTGAACTCAGGTCCTCCTGACTCTAGGGCCAGTGCTCTACTCACTGCATCACCTAGCCACCCCCCAATAAATAATTCTTGACAAATATTTTCTGAGTATCTACTCTATTCTTGTACTGCTACTGTGAAAAGAGAAAGGGAAGTATTAAAGGTCATCCCTGCCCTCCAGGAGTTTATGGTCTAGTGCATCCATATGACAAGGCAGAACGAAGGGTATGTCTTTTGACTGGAACAAGTAAAATGTAGTGGGAGGTCTCAGGAGGAGGAGGTCTCCTCTTACTGGAGGTGGAGGGAAGCCTTCATGAAAGAGACAATTTGTCTTGAAGGACGAAGGATCCTTGTAGGATGGGCAGAATAACAACAATGACAACAATAATAATAACTAACATTATATATAGTGTTCTAAGGTTTAAAATGCATTGTGCATATGCACATGTATGAGAAAGCTAGGTAGTGGTACAGATAGAGCACTCAGTTTCCAGTCAGAAAGACCTGAGTGTGAATCCTACCTCAGATTCTTCTTAGATTTATGACCTTGGGTAAATCACTTAACACTTCAGCTTCAGTTTTCTTATTTGTAAAATGGGAAAAGTAATAACACCAAGTTCATAGAATTGTTGTGAGGATCTAGTGAGATAATATATGAAGAGTGTCTTGTTAGCTGTTATGATGATCGTCTCACTGGATCTACACAACAATCCTGTGAAGTTGATGTTGTTCGGTCATTTCAGTTGTGCCCCCATTTGGGGTTTTTTCAGCAAAGATACTGGAGTGGTTTGCCGTTTCCTTCTCCAGCTCATTTTACAGATGAGAAAACTGAGGCAAACAGGGTTATGTGACTTTGTCAGGGTCACTCAACTAGTAAATGTTTGAGGTCAAATTTGAACTCAGGTCTTCCTAACTACAGGCTCAGCACTCTATCCACAGTACCACCTAGCTGCTGTAATTATAATCTCCATTTTGTAGAGGAGGAAGGTGAAGTTGATAAAAGTCGAAAGAATTGCTAAGGAAGAAAAGATAAATTAGCTGAGTAAGTATATGAAGTAGGATTCAAAGCCAGGTCTTCCTGCCTCTAGCCTGTGTTTTACCCACTGTGTCCCCTTGGTGCCTCAGGGGGACAATATCAGACTGGCTTCAGAACTTTCAGTTTAGGATCTATGGTGAAACAGGCATATTTGTTTAGGAAATGAGATCAGGAGTATTAGTGTTGAGGGTGGTGGAGTCCCTATGGGAACTTCTAGGAAATAATTCCTTTCCATAAGAAAGTGCTGGCTTCCCATCTCATCCCACCCAGAATTCTCAGCATTAGAGGAAGAAATGGACTCCTGGTTTGGGGAAAGTAATCAAAACCCTTTGGGAAGGAAGGAGAGGGGTATCCCAAGAGAAAATGGCAGGGCAGAAAACAATGGAATTCTCTCTTAGAAATAGACCTGCTAAGGGGGTTGGGGTTTAGAGAGTCCTACTGACAAGGTGTATGGTCACAGCTGTTTTCCAGGGCATGGAGAATTCCATATGCCACATGGGTTCTAAGGGTAAAAAATTAATGGGAACTGATTTTTTAAATGCATCTATTGTTTAATGCTGAGGATGGGGATAAAAGGAGACAGAGTGGTGAGGGAAAGAGGTAGGGCAGCTCTCCACCACATATGCCATTCCATCTGCTCCCCAAATGCCGCCAGAAGAGCTGCCAATGCTGAGAGCCTTCGACTGAGGCTGGAGATACACAAAATCCCCCTTGCCTGGCTTGGGTTTGAATCCTAGCTCTTTTACTTATTACCAATGTGACCTTGGGCAAGGCAGTAAACCTCTGGGCTACAGTTCCTTGTCTTTAAGATGTGGGAATTAGACAAAATGACCTTTCAGGTTCATTTTAGCTCAAAATCTGAGAGCCTATGACCTCACTATGCATCCCCATGGCTCTTTAGGAGGCTGAATCACAATCTCTCTCTCAGATACAGAGATCTGATTCATCGAGTGCTTAGCACAGTACCTGGAACATAAGAGATGCTTATTAAATGTTTATTGACAACTGATCAACTGACTTCAATCCAAAGGGAGAGACTAAGGAGGCAAAGGGAGAGCAGAAACATGTCTTTGATATCTTAGATTTGGAGGAGGGGCATTAGAGATTGAGTATCATCCTCTCACTTTTTTAATGTTTTATCAAAAACCTAACCATGACTTTAATAGACATAGCTAAACTTCGTTAGTGACTATTTACATGCAAAATATCTTATTGCAATACAAAGGAATCACAATATTATTTCAGTCATTCTCTCTAAGTCCACATCAGAATTGGTCATTCATGCTCCTTTGCATCCTGTCATTTGACCAAGTCACATAGCTGATGAGTGACAGAGACAGGATTCACACCTCTAGTAAGCTCTTCTCCCTTCATGGTGCTGCTTCCCAATTGTAGGGCTAAGATTTTAGTTCTAAAACTTTTGTCCAAGAACAATTAGTGAACTCTAGGTGACTGGGGTTGGACTAGAATACATAAGAACTCTCATGTCTACAGCACCTTCAAGTTTCCACGGCAATTTTATTACAATGATCCTGTAAAGATTGTTGGATAAGCATCATTATGTCCATTTTATAGATGAGAATACTGAGGCTTAAATAAATATCACTTGGTGATACATGGTTGGTGAGATTTTCAGCCTGTTGAGTACATCCTCAGCCCCAGTACTACTTATGCATACACACAAGCACACAAGCTAGACATACAATATAAGAAGAAGTTAGAATGGAATTCTCTTCCTTTGAATTCATGTGGTTTGCCTGGAGAGCTCCCTGCCCTATTATGGGAAAAGCAAATGGGGCTGCTCTGACTCTAAAGTCTGAAATATGCTCGTGAATTTCTCACCATCCTCACACTTACATTTTACTCTGGGGTGCAATAGTATTGATTCTGTCTGGAGCAGGAAGTCAACATTTCAATCAGGAAAGATGATATGATACTTTTTATTTTATCCCTAAAGACTAAAGTAATGGGGGTGGGGGTGGTTATTGCTAAATGGTATAGACCCAATGGGGAGATAATGACTTGGGTAAGAGGCATTGGCAGGAGGGAGTTTAGCTGCAGCAATGCTCTCAGACTTAGATGCTAGTCTATATTATTCTGAGGAATACACAAATATGGGAAAGAATTGTGATTTTTTTTTTGTTAAGTCTTTGGGGCTTCTGGTATGGGAATTCTCTCCACCAACGTACAGGTCAAAACTCATCCATGGCTCACTAGAAACCAAGTCCCATCAAGTTCCTTGAGGTAAGTAGAGGCTAAAGGAATTGTCCAAGGTCACAAACAAATAAATATTCAAAACAGCTAAATGGTACAGCAGATAAAGGATTAGACCTACAATCAGGACGGCCTGAGTTAAAATCTTGCTTTGGACACTTACCAGTTGTGTGATACTGGGCATGACCCTCAATCTCTCTCAGTCTCATTTCCCATCTATTATATGGCTATTGTGAAATTCAAATGAAATACTGTATATAAAAACATGTTGTGAACTTCAAAGTTCTATATAAATGTTAACTACTCTTATGCCTTGAATCCTGGTCTTACTGACCAAGACCAAACCACTGTGCCACATAGAGTCTATTCTCATGTCTGTAGCTTTAAATGTGTGTGTGTGTGTGTGTGTGTGTGTGTGTGTGTGTGTGTGTGTGTGTGTAAATAGTCTCACATCTGGTTGCAAGCTACTTCTCCTGGATCCATATTCAGCTGTGACTTTAACATGGAAATGGAATGTGGGGATGGGTAATGAGAACTGTGTTGTTCTGTAGTTTTGATCTTTATACATTCTATGTATGTCTTGTCTTCCTTGGAAGACTATGAGTTCTTGAGAGCAGGAACATCTACATCACTCTCTCTCCACAGCCCTAAAAGACAGAGATCAGTACAAGGTAGGTAATCCTCTGATCTTCTAGGAGGAAGGGGATTCAAAGATTATACAATCCAGCATCTATCTGATACAGGAACCCCTTGACTGTATCTTAGACAAATAGGCACCAGCTTCTACTTGAGGACTTCCTTTGATGAAGAACTCATTATCTCTCAAGGCAGTCCATTCCACTTTGGAACCATTCTATTTTTGGGGACTCAACTGTCTTGTAGCTTTATTCCCCTTCCCTATGACTTCCCCAGCCAAAACTTTCTCAGGTATTACTCCTTTATAGTGTTCTATCTCCATGTTAAGTACCAGAACTGCCTAGCTTGGGTGTTTGTATTTATAGTTTCTAGCACAGTGTCTGGCACACGGTAAGTGAGTAACAAATGTTTTTGATTCATTCATTTGTTCTTATGTTTATTTATTTGTTCAGAGTAAATTTTTCCTGACACCATATTGAAATCTTGCTCTCCATAACTTTCCATCTCTTGCTTCCTGTTCTGCTCTCTGGAGATAAGCAGAAAAAGTCAAATCCCTCTTCCACACGGTAGCTCTTCAGATACTTGAAGACAGCTACTATGACCGTCTTAGAGCTATTCTCTGAGGTAAACAGATTCTTTCCATTCTAGTTCTTTGCATTATAATATGGAATGGTTTCCCGTTTGCTCAACATCCTGGTCATCTCTGTCTGGAGGCACCTCAGCTCATTGATGTCCTTTCTAAAACATGGCACCCCAAACAGAAGACAATAAAGCAGATAGGTTCTCTCCAGATCTGCTTGTTGGCTGATTGATATTTCAATATTCTGATGGATGTGTGATGCCACTGATATGGGTATTTCCTCCAGCAAGGCCATTGGACTTGGAGTTAGGAAAACACGGGTTTGAATCCTGACCCTGACACTTACCAGTTATGTGACCCTGGGCAAGAAACTTAACCTCTCATGTCTCAGTCCTTTTATCTATAAAATTGGGGAAGAAGGATTGGAGTCAATGGCCTCCAAAGTCCATTCCAGCCCCAATATCTTTGATCCTAAGGTTCATCCCTACCTGCCTATCCTATATGACTCTCATCCAAATGTTATTACATATTTGTAGGGGGTGCAGGAAAGCCTTTCTTATGCTCTTTTCCAATTGACTGGATATCAGTGGGGTTGGCATATAGCAGAGACTTTATAAAAACTTGTTGACTGAATGATTGACCAAAAGAGCTGACAAGTTGCCAATCAAGGTCCTTTTGCTATCTGGGCATTGTGGCATAGTGTAGAGTGCCAGGCCTGAAGTCTGGAAGACCTGAATTCAAATCCTACCTTAGACACTTACAAGCTATATGATCCTGATCAAATTACTTAACTTTTTTCTGCCTCATTTTCCTCAACTGTAAAAAAGGGAGAAGAATAGCACATACCTCACAGGGTCATTATGCAGATCAAATGAGATAATATTTGTGAAGCAGTCAGCATACTCCCTGGCATTTAGTAGACATTATATAAATGTGCATTCCCTTTAGGGGAAGAAGGAAGGAAGGAAAGAGCTATTAATTGAGCACCTTCTACATACTAAGATTTTAGAAATATACTTTCATTTGATCCTCACAACAATCCTGTAAATAGTGCCATTCTTATCCCCATTTTACAGATAAGAAGGCTGAGGTTAAGTGACTATGGATCCAGGATCCCCCAGCTAATAAGGATTTGAAGCCAGAAGTGAACTCAGCTCTTTCTGACTCCAGACCCAGTGCTCTATCCACTGAGCCACCTAGCTACCTCTGAATAGAGCCTATTTTTTTTCCAATCCTATTTCTCAATCTCTCTCTCTCTCTCTCTCTCTCTCTTTTGATTTTTTTTTGGGGGGGGAAGTAGGTCAGTTGGGGTTAAGTGACTTGCCCAAGGTCACACGACTGGTTTTTGTGGTAAGTGTCTGAGGTTGGATTTGAACTCAGATCCTCCTGACTCCAGGGCCAGTGCTCTATTCACTGCACCACCTAGCCTCCTCCTCCTTTTTCTCTTATGACATCCTCTGCTTCACTTCTCCCAATAATTCCTCCTTTTGAGATGTGTGGTGGCTTGCTTCCACCTGCTGTTCACCTCTCCATTCCCTGTGGGTGAGTTTCCACCTTCATTCTCAAGAGAGTACAGTATCTCATCACTCCCAACCATGTAACATCTTGGAAAGAAGGACTGACTGATGGGGTGTGAAAAACCAAAAAATCCAGATGGTTGCTGAAATATTTGGCTGATCGAGACGCAGCCGATGCCTCCTGCCACTGCAAGTTGCAGGGGATGTCTCTCAAGCATCATTAGAATCCTCTTCCTAAGGGGAAAAAAGACATCAACAGGAGTAACTGGGTTTCCATTAGTCTAATAAGTCCTCAGAACTCCCTGATACATTCCTGGGCAATCTTTATAAGTCTCCCTTTCTTGTTCTTCCCTCTTTTGCTGGTGGTACAAAGCAGTCCTACCTCTTTAGAAGTCATTCTTTATGAAATGAAATACCAGCCAACCCCAAGGATGCCAAAAAGCAGTGGGAAGATAAGAGCTCCGGAAATCCTGTAGGGAAGCACCGATGTGTGATGACATTCTTTAAAAATAAAATAAAATCTGTGGGTTTTAAAAGCTATGGAGCCATTTAAGATTTTCCTCACTCCTAGAAAATGGTTAAAATACCTGCAACCTGCTGGGACTCAGGTTTGGCTCCTTATCTCAATCCAGCAGCATCTTCTATGCCAGCCCAAATTGCTATCCACACCAAAGGATCTCAGCTGCTGCCACCTCAGCCCCTTCTTCAACACACACACATACACAAACACACTCACACTCACACTCACACACACACTCACACACTCACACACACACACACACACACACACACACACACACACACACACACACACCACTATCCTGACTGTCCCACTACTGATATTTGAGATGAGGGTGGAGGTCTGGAGAGTAGAGGCCCCTGTGTTTCAGCAGAAATAATGTTGGCTTTGGAATAATTGATCCATAACATCTATTTATTAACCATGGCATGGAATGGAGAATTGGCCTCAGGGTTGAGAAAACCCAGGTTCAAATCCCAGCTCTGAAGGCACTGGTTGTGTAGTTCTGATCAAATTATTTTATTACTTGATTCCTTAGGTAACTCTTTAAGATGATAAATTACAGTGAAAGTGCCAGCCTGGAAGTGCTAATCCAAGGGTTCCCTATGCCAATGAGATCATGAGCCTAGTCCCTATTCTTACTTACCATGTGTCAGGCATTGTGCTAAACACTGAGCATACAAAGAAAAAACAGATTAAAGGAGGTTAAAGTCCAATGTGGGAATCAACACACATATACAAATATATGTAGATATATACATGCATGTATACATATACACACATGTATAAAGTATATGTATATGGAGAAAGGAAGAGAGAGACAAAGACAGAGAGAGAGTTTTAGTAACTGATTGGCTATATTGGGTCAGTGTAAGTGAAAAGTTATGGTTAGGATCTTGGATAACTGGGAAGATGGTGGTGCCCTTGAGTATAATAGAGAAGTTCAGGTGGCGGGGGCGGGGGGGAGAGGAGTGGTTTGGGAAGAATGCTAGTGCATCTGGTTAAGATATGCTGACTTTCAGATGCCTGTGGGACATCTATTTTGAAATGTACACTAGGAGATTTATGGTGTAGCTCAGGGGAAAGATAAGGGCTGAATATCTAGATCTGGGAGTCCTCTCCATGGAGATGATAGTTTGACTCATGGAAGTGGAAGTTGATGAGATCATTGAGAGAAAAAGACAGAGCCTTCTAATACACTCACATTTAGCGATAAACTCACAACAAAGGAGATTAAAAAGAGGTCACCAGATGGGTAGGAGGAGAACCAAGAATGAAAAGTCTAATGAGAGCTCAGAGATGAGAATGCATACAGAAGAATCAGAGGGTTATAGGGTCATAAGTCACAGGATTCTAGATTGCTGGATCATAGAATAGACCTGAAGGGGACCTTAGAGACCATAGGGCATAACCCCCTCATTTTATGGATAAAGAAACAGAGGCTCAAAAATGTTTGATGACTTTCGATGTCACTAAACTCAGAGAACAGAGAGTATCTAGGGAGGAATGATGGCCAGTAGTGTCATATGTCACCAAATGGTAAAGGAAAATGAGGACTGAGAAAACAGCACTCTATTTGTCACATATACTAAGTGAGATACATGCCACTTTCTGTACTTTATAGAGGGCAGTTGCTATTGAACGATGAGATCAGAAACCAGATGGCAGAGGGTATAGAAGAGAGGAAGGGAGGAAATAGAGGCACTGGGTATAGACAGTTTTTTCAAAGTTCTATTCTCTAGGTTAAACATTCCCAGTTCCTTGACTAGTCAATCTTCCTATAGAATGTCAAGTTAAGGCTTAACAAGCATCTATTAAGCATCTACCATATGCCAGGCACCATGCAAAATACTAGGGCTACAAAGAAAGGCAAAAACAACCCATTCCTTCAAGCTGGTGACAGTGACAACTAGTGAGGATGGTGGAATTTGGTGGATTTGCTTTGTTCTGTTTTTAAGGATGGGAGAGAATTGGGAAGAGGGAAGGAATCAGTTACAGAGATAAGTATTGACAAGAGAAAAGGGAGGATGACAGAAAGAAAAGGGGGAGATGAGAGCTGGAGTTATCTGGGAGAAACATGATAAAGAATGGGATCAAAGATACACATATAAAGATGGGCTTCAAGGAAATGGTCTACCACTTCATCAGAGATCAGGGTAAAGGATAAGATAACTGAGTATGATGCCACAGAGGTGTGAAATGGGAAAAAGAAAACAAAGAGGTTAGGGTGAATGACCTCTAGGTTTTCAGAGAGATATGAAACAATTGAGAGACTGGAGTAAAGGGCATTATGGAGGCTTGAAGAGAGATGAAAAGGTTGGGAATAACTGCTATGAAAACTGTGATATGTGATAGCATGTCATATAACATCATGTAACATATGTGAGAACATATGATAACTATGATACAGAATCAATTAGTAAGGAAAAGAAAAATTGCCTTGCTGCGGTGAGGACCCAATTAAGATTAGATAATATAAATTTGTGTAGTACTCATTCTGGGCTCACATATTAGAGTGTTACTACTACTCTCAGTGTTCTAGGGGTAACTCAGTAACTCAGTAGAACCCACTTCTCCTGATTCCCAATTCCCATGGAAAGTGTACTTTCCATTACACCATTTGAAACCCAGCCAATGAAGAACCTTGTCTATTTCTACAACCACTAGCACCAAATACAAACTCCTCTGTTTGACATTTAAAGCCCTTCACAACTTGGTTCCAACCTACCTTTTCTGGCTTATTCTATATTACACCCCTTTATATACTCTATGATCCAGCCAAACTGGTTTCTCAACATTTCTTACACAAGGCCTTCCGTCTCCCATGTTTGTTCCTTTGTGTAGGCTCTCCTCCATGCTTGGAATACACTCCCTCTTCATCTCTCTTTTTAAGAATTCCTAGTTTCCTTTAAGGTTCAGTTTAATAGTAGGCAGAATTTATATAGCCCCATAAGGTTTGCAAAGTGCTTTACAAATATCCCATTCGATCCTCACAGCCCTCTTGGGGTGGGGTGGGGTGTAGGTACTGTTATTAGCCCAATTTTACAGATAAGGTTGGAAGAGGGGAAGTGATTTACCCAGGGTGACACAGTTAGTGTGCATTTGAGGTAGAATTTTAACTCAGGTCTTCCTGGATTTGAGTCTAGAGTTCTATCTGCCATGCCACCTATCTGTTTAAGTGACATCTAGATCTTTGCTTCCTATGAAAAATTATCTGGTATTTACTTTGTATTTAGTTGTGTTTTTTTTTCTTGTTTCATTTCCCCAAAAAGAACACAAACTCCTTAAGGGAAGACTATGACTCTCATTTCTGTCTTTTGTTTCCCCAGCAGCTAGCAATCTGTGCTTGTTGATTGATCAAGTAAATGAGTGATTCCTCAATACCAGCCTCTTGGCACAGGTTATTGTCAGAGTTATTGATCAAGAGTAGACATCTCAGATACTTCGGAATTGGTCAAGCAGTCCCAGCTAGCCAAATAGCTCTGGGAACCACTGACCAGAAGCTAGATTTGAAAAGATTCACTTTCCTTATGGATCCTCCTTGAAAACTAGGATGTCCTTCTCTCCTTGGAAGGTTAACTCTGATTGTGGAATAGGGGTGGGAGGAAGATTGAGTAATGAACCAGCATCCCTCCTACCTGTGGCTACAATAATCCATTTTCTCAGTTTCCAAGGAGGGGAAGTGATTTCTGGGCCATTAACTCACTAAGGATGCAGATGAGTTTCTGACTCCTGCCAGCTTTCCACATCATGCCCAATAATGATGATGCCAGGTGAATTTTGAACAAAGATTGGGCTGGTACAGAGGTAGGGGCTTTGAGACATAATATAGTGTAGGTAAACATCTGAATATTTTCTCTAAGCTCTTTGCCATGTTGTATTTCAAGGAAAGGGGACTCTAGGTTAGACAGATGGCAGGTAGATCGACACTTTCAGTATGGGTGAGACCTCTGTATAGAATGCTTTTGACAGTGATTTCAGGAAAACGTGTCTCTAACACAACCCAGCTAAGGCTCTGTAGTTGGAAAATTACAGACTTGACTCATTTGAATGGGCCATCTAGAATCTTTTCTATAAACTACCGCAAACTTTTGATTGAAGACCTCCAAGGTGGAAACCTTCCATCTCTCAATACAAAGTGATTCCATTTTGGTACAGCCTTGTTAAGTTCCCCTCATCTTTATATTAAATCTAACTTTGTCTCTCTTCATTCTCTACCCACTATTATTAGTTCTGACTTCTGTGGTTAAGTCAAAAGAATTTCAATCTTCTACTTCATGATCCTCTACAAAAAGTTATAATACTACCCATCACCACCCAAGTCTTCTGTTCTCCAAACTAAACATTACCATTTGCTTCAACTAATCTTCTTATGATATATCAAGTCAATGCTTAACAAGCATTCATTAAGTATCAACTATGTGCCAGGAACCATGCTAAATAATGGGAATAAAAGAGAGGCAATAATAGCCCCTTCCCTCAAGAAGTTTACAATCTAATAAGAGAAATAACATACAAACATTTATGTACAAACAATGGCTAGACAGGATAATGAACAGAGGGAAGGTGCCAGCATAAAGTGGAAATGGCAAAGGCTTCTTGAACAAAGTGGGGTTGTAAGTAATACTTAAAAGAAGCCAGGAGAACTAGAAGATGGAGATTGTAGGATTCTAGGCATGGGAAGTATCCAATGAAAATGCTCAGAGTCTGGTGATTGAGTATCATGTTTGAGGGACAACAAGGAAGTCTGAGTCACCAGATCACAGAGAACATATGTGCTGGGGAGTAAAGTGTAATAAGACTGGAAAGTTAGGAAGAAGCCAGCTTATGAATGTACACTATAAGAGGAAAGTCAGCTCTTTGAGGGCAGGCATTGTTTTCGTTTTGTCCAGGCTACCCCTATACCCAGGTTCTATCCAGAGTGCCCTGAACACCCCCAAAGGGGCAAGTTGTTATCAAATGCCAGCTACAATATTACCTAGGAAGACAGAAAAACCATCTCCTAAAATTGATAAAGGTCTAGTTAGGACTAGACATGAAACCTAACGAGTCAATTTCCCTTTGGCTTAGCAATAGTCCCACTTATATTTCTTCAGGAAAGTATTTGAACTGAAGCGAAGCTATGACTTGTGTATATAGCATTTTCCCATATGGGGGTATTGGGGTACCCTCTGATGTATAATATAGGTAATGAGTATGGGACAGTTTTTTGTTACATGCCACCCTTTCTCATATAAAGGGATCACATGTACACATGAATAAATACAAAGAACATTACCTTCAAATAAAACGATAATAAATTTAAAACAAAGAGGATCACATAGCACATTGTACTCCTCATACTCCCCCCATCCAAAAGATAGAGTCTTTGTGGACCTGTGGAATATATACTCCCCTTTCACCTTGGACCTGAACTATCTGAATAGCTCATAGGAATTACCACAAAGAGCTGGCAAGGTCAACATCTTCTGCCCAGCTATTGCATGGCTTCTTTCCTTAGGTTCTAGGATTCATCTTCTGAGAGTCCCCTTCTCCTCTGAGAAGCATGCTTTTAAAGACATCTTCTCCCTCTGAGTGGTTAGTGCCCAACTATTGAGCTCAAGACCTCTTGAATTCAGGATTACCCATGCGGTAGCTCCACTTTGTCAAGGGTGTTAGTTATGGATCTGTGCACAGACGAGCAAACAACCAGGCAGAAGAAAGTAGCCGGGAACAAGGAGGTCCAGAGGCTCCATTCTCAGTCTCTCCTGGACAAGCACACTGTGTTCCATTGGCATACTGCTTTGAGTGACCATTGATTCCGGGTTGAAGAGAACCCCATCCCTCTACTTGCTGTTCTCCAGTTGGGGACCTCAAAGGAAAGAAAGTAGAGAGGGGAGATAGTGGGATGTGTTTCCATAGCTTATTCTTACAGACCATAGAGGGGGAGGTTTCTTCCAACAAGAGTCTGTCCTCCTAAGTGTAAGTCACTAATCATTAATCAGGCAGTGGCCAGTCACCACAGACCAATCAGAAGAGTCCCTGGTACCCTACCAGCAAGAGGCTCGGGAATATGTCTAGTTCTGTGACAGGTGTCTCCTTCTAACAGGGGCCATGCCTTGCAATCCCATCAAGCTGATTAAGTGAATCATCTAATCAACCAGGGGTTCCCTTGATCATCCCTTCTCACACCCTTGTTTCTCCAGCACCGGGATGTCTGACAAATGCTAAATAAATCTCTCTTGAATTATATTGCTTTGAATATGTCATAGTCTTCAGGATTCCCATTAAACATATAAATTTATACTATAAAAAAAAAACAGCTCGTTAGGTGCTTAAGACTTGACTAGACCGTCATCTGCAGTATGAAGCATTTCCAGCTCTGCCTCTTGGGTGCCTTAATTGGCATTTGATACTTTTTAACTGTTGGGAGTGGGGGTAGAATAACCTGCCCCATCTAGCACCCACCATGACATATGTTTTCCAAACGAGATGGGGCGAGGAGACGGCTTTCTGATTTTAAAATAGGGTAGTTCCCTTTTGATTAAATATTGTAGTCTCCAACGTGTCTTGTGGAGTAGATTGAGGGGAGGGAGGGAGGAGGAACAAGCAAATACGTATCTACTATGTGCCAGGCATCGTGCTAAACACTTTAACAAATATAATCTCATTTAATCCTCAAGACAATCCTGTGAGGTAGGAGCTGCTATGATCCGCGTTTCACAGTTGAGGAAACTTGAGGCAAACAGAAGTTCAGTGATTTCCCAGGGTCACACAACTTGCAAGTGCCTGAATCCAGATTTGAACTCAGGTCTTGACTCTAGACCCAGAGCTCTATCCACTGCACCACCCAAGAAGTGGCTTTTTCACATAATGGGATTCAGATTCCCCTCAATGCATTGATCTATTCTGCTGTCAGAGCTTCCAATGCAGATATAAGCCTTGTTTTATCCTCACCAAGGGGAAGCTAAGATAGAGCTGTAGGTCCTGTTAGGAAGGTGCAGAACTAGAATTATGGATCTGATTTGACCAGAAGTAGCAGGTGTGTCTTTGGACCAGTCTCCTGAAGCCTTTCTCTTCCTCCCTCCCTCTTTCCTTCTGGAAGAATGGCAGCCCCTGGAATGTATTCTGAGACTCTCCCCTGGATGGCCATGGGGGTCAGGTGTCTTGGCTCTTCTCCCTTCCTTCCTTTCCTTCAAGCTAAGGGGAAGAGTAGAAGCTTTTCCTATACTTCCATCTTACCCTTCCTCCTTCTGTGGCAGGGCTTCTTAATCTGAGGTCCACAAATTCATGGGGGTTCATGGATAGATTTCATGGGTCAGTAATCTATGAATTTGGAATTACAGGCAGCTAGATGGAGTGCTGTGCCTGGAGTCAAGAATACTCCTTTTCCTGAGTTCAAATTTGGCCTCAGACACTTACTAGCTTGTGATGCTGGGTAAGTCACTTAACCCTATTTGCCTCAGTTTCCTCATCTGTCAAATGAGCTGGAGAAGGAAATATCAAATCACTCCAGTAGCTTTGCTAAGAAAACCCCAAATGGGGTTGTGAAGAGTTGAATATGATTGAAAAAACTGAACAACAAGATGAACTTATTACCCCAAAATTTAGCATTTCCTTTACTTATGAATAGAGACAACAAAATATATTTCTGAGAAAGATTCCAGAAGCTTCAGTAGACAATTGAAGGCTTGTTGTCACAGAAAAGATTTATAACCCCTGCTATGGAGTTAAGAATACGAAGAGAAGCTTGACCTTGCTCTTATGCTTTTTTTTTCTTTTTTCTTTCTCTCTCTGTCTCTTTGTCTCTGTCTCTGTCTCTGTCTCTGTCTCTCTCTGTCTCTCTCTGTCTCTGTCTCTGTCTCTGTCTCTCTCTCTCTCTCTCTCTCTCTCTCTCTCTCTCTCTCTCTGTCTCTGTCACTCTGTCTCTGTGTCTCTCTTCCATGAGTTGGGAAGTCCACATGGCCTCATGTTCAAGGAGTCCTAGTGTAGCCATTATAGGTATCAAAGTAATTCAATGCCTCCTTCTTCCCAGGAATATATGTGCATTGTATTATTAGGAATGTGCTTAAAATTTTATTTTCATTATGTGGAAGCACTTTTGATAGATTTCTATGTTCCTTGAGGAGCTAACAGTTTTCCCTAATAATATATATGGTTGGTGCCATATTCATTTTAGGCTTACTATGCCCTCAGAGTCCATGTGTTTGGCAATTCCCTTTGTATAATCTCTCTTTGTTGAACAAAATTAGGTAATTATTTTATGGGGTTGGTTCAGCTTTGCCAGAGCTTTCTAATTCTAGCTCTGAGAACAGTAATCAAGTTGGCAGTACCATTGCTGGAGAGGACATGTTAATCAATTGCCTTATGGAACCTCTGACTTCATGTCTAAAACTCTGCTCCCTGGCTGCCACCACTCTGTTTGCTTTGTCTTCCCTCATTAGAATATACAGCTAGGTCCTACTTAGTATGCACAATGACTACCATGACATAGCCACAGGTATTCAAGGTCACACTATTCTTTTAAAAAATATATATTCATTTATTTTTTAATTTATGGAATAAAACAAATATTTCCATAAGATAGTACAACAAAAAAAGATGATTGTACATGAAACTGCAAAGCCACCATGTACAACTTGCTATTCCTTTGAAATCCATAACAAAGTGATCAAGAAAATTTCCTTTTTCTTTCTTTTTTCCCTTTTTTTCTTCCCTCACCCACTTGCCCCAGAGATGGCTACCATTAGATACAAATACATATACACACGTATACACACATGTGTGTGTATGTATACATACATGTATGCAAAATTATTCTATACACACTTCTGTTATCAGTTCTTTCTCTAGATGCAGATAACAACTTTCTTCATATATCCTTCACAGTTAATTTGGGCGTTTATAATAATCAAAATTATTTATTCATTCATAGTAATTCTTAAAATAATATCAGTTATTGTATACAATATTCTCTTGGTTCTGCTTATTTCTCTCTTCATTATTTCATGCAAGTCTTTCCATGTTCTTCTAAGATCATATAGCTAGTCATTTCTTATAACACAGTAGTGTTCTATCATGATCATAACTTGTTCAGTCATTCCCCATCTGATGGGCATGCCTGCAATTTCCAGTTTTTTGCCACCACAAAAAAAAAAAAGCTGCTATAAACATTTTAGAACATATTGGTTCCCCTCCTATTTCCGTTTTCTCTAACACTATTCTAAGTTACAATTATGTAAAATATGGTCATTGGTTCTAGCTCAATGAAAATCATGCACTGAGAATTCAAATATATGTGACATATTCATGGGATTCATTGTTTGAACTAATCAGGACTTGTAAGTGCCTTGTTAGGGCAGACACTTCATCTCTCAGCTCTACTCATTTTCTCTAACTGTTCCCCATGTCCCAAATACTCTCCATCTTCAACTCCACCAAATGATCTCCCTGGCTTCCTTTTTGATGTTGCTGAGCAATTTTTTCAGTCACATCCAACTTTCCATAACCCCGTTTGAGGTTTCCTTGGCAAAGATGGTTTACCATTTCTTTCTCCATCTTCACAGATAAAGAAACTGAAGCAAATAGGGTTTAGTGACTCACCAAGGTCACATAACTAGTAAATGTCTGAAGTCAAATTTGAACTCATGAAGATGAGTCTTCCTAATTCTAAGCCTGGCACTCTATCCAATGTGCCATTTATCTGCCTTTGGCTTCCTTTAATTCCCAACAAAAATCCCACCTCTACAGGAAGCTTTTTCCAATCTCCCTTAACTCCAGGGTTTTCCCTCTGTTAATTATTTCCTATTTAT
>CM053580.1:553019597-553042389 GCA_028627135.1 Pseudochirops cupreus
TCACTTTTAGTTCAAACAATTTTTATAAGCTTAATATGTATAAGACATTTAGAGATACAAAGAAAAAACCGAACAGTTCTTACCCTAAAGGAATTTATTATCTATTGGGAGTTATACCACGGACACAGATAAACAAATGTAAGATTATTTGAGGCACAGGAGCTGGGCCTTGAAAAAAGTCATTGGGACAAGGGCTTCTCTGCCCCTCTGAAGCCAATAATTTCTATAAATTGCAAACTTCTCCAAGTCAAGGGCCACACCTATTGTACCCAGCCTTCTTATATCTTACTCTCTCCCCTGCTCCCATATACTCTTTGATCCAATGACATTTGTTCCTTTCTATTCCTCCAAACAAGACACCCCATCTCCAGATTCTGGCTAATTGCACTGGCCATTTGCCATGCCTAGAATGCTCTCCCTCTTCACCTCTGCCTCCTGGTCTCCTTTAAGCTTCAGTTCAAGTCCAACTTCCTGCAAGAAGCCTTTCCCAGTCCTCCTTAATATTAGCACCTTTCTTTAGAAACTATTTTTTGTCTATATCGTGTTTATACATAGCTGTTTGCATGTTGTCTTCCCTATTAGACTATGAGCTCCTTGCAGTCAGGGTTTTTTTTTTCTTTTGCCTTTCTTTGTATCTTTAGCAGTTAACACAGTGCCTGACAAATGGTAGGCACAAAATAACTGTTTATTAGCCAACTGACTCACTTCATATCCCCAGTGGACCAGCATGGGGTCCTGTGCATCAAGCAGTCTCAGTAAATATCTATTGATGATAAAGGAGGATGGATTTGAATGACCCTGTTTTAGGCTATTGTGAATAGAGCTTGCTTTAGAAAATGTCAGTGGTTTTTTTTTTCCTGCAGCTTCCTGTATTTGTTAACTTGTCTCCCCTCATCTCCCCATTTCTTAGCTCCTCTGGTATCTCACCCAGGTTGAATACTCAGGCTGAGCTCACTTAGTTTCAGCTCATCAAAGAGTTCACAAGCAAGGAATGTTTTGGTCTTATCATCCCACTGGAAAAGGAGTCTTTTGGAGTCCTGCAAAACAGGCTGAAGGCATGGGTTATATCTTCACACTTAGAGGATGCTATTTACTTATCGGACAGAGCTGTTAGAGGATAATTGATCCAACGGGAGTCTTTCCTTATCAGGGATTTACTAACAGTTTCTCATCTGTATCAGCATCAGCGTCCCTCTAGGCTGACTTAGGGGCTTTCTTTCTGAGGCTCACAGCTGGAAAGCCAGTGAGTCAAAAAGGTAAGCACCCACTATGTGCCAGGCACTGCCATAAGTGTTAGTGATACGGAGAAAGAGAAAACAACCACAACAACAACAAACAAAAATCCCAACCAAGTCTTATTTTCAAGAGGGTCACTGTCTAACGGAAAACACAAAATCTGTGCATGCCTATAATACAAAATATAGCCAGGATAATGGAAGCCCTCAGTAAGAAGACAGTTCCCATATACACCAAAATATTTAAGTAGTACTTTTTGTGATAGCAAACAATTGGAAATAAAGTAGAAGCCCATCAGCGGCGGAATGGCTAAATAAATTGTGATACACAAATGTAATGGAATATTCTGGGAATTTGGAATTATACACAAAAAATTTCTAATAGTACATACCCTTTGACCCAGCAATACCAGGGCTAGGCTTATACCTACAAGAGGTCAAAGAAAGGGAAAAAGTTTTTACATGCGAAAATATTTATAGTAGGTCTTTTTGGGGATAGTAAAAATGTGGTGACTAAGAGGATGTCTAACAGTTGAGAAATAGGTAAGTTTTGGTACATGTGAGTAAGATGAGGCAGGTAGGTGGCACAATGGATAGAGAGTGGAACTTGGAAAAAGGAAGACTTGAGTTCAAACGTGACCTCTGACACTTACTAGCAGTGTGACCCCGGGCAAGTCACTTAACTTTTGTGTACCTCAGTTTCCTCACCTGTAAAAATGTGGATAATGGTATTGGCAGGGTTTTTGTGAAGATCAAATCAGATAATAATTATATGGCACATAGTAAGTGCTATATAAATTATAGCTATTATTATTATTATATATTACACTATTATTACATTATTATTATTACTATTACATGAGGAAATAGATGCATTCAAAGAGTCATGGAAAGACTTATATGAACTGATGCAAAGTGAAGTCAGCAGAACCAGAGAAACAATTTATATTATGATATCAAAATTAAAAAATGAACAATTTTGAAGACTTTTATAAACTGATGGAGAATGAAATGAGTAGAACCAAGAGAACGATTTTTACATTGCTAACAATATTGAAACACCAAACAACTTTAAAGGCTGTAAGGACTGGGATCACTACAGTGACCATTCGTAATTCCAAAGGACCGATGAACCACACTACCCATTAATAGACCCACAATAGATTTAGAATACAGAATGAGCCATGTATATTCTTTTGTATACAGACGTTGAAGGAATTTGTTTTGCTTGGCTGTACATACTGGTTACAAGAAATTTTGCTTTTTTGCTGTTTTCAATAGGTTGGGGAGTGGGAGGGAGAGAAAATAGAATTCTGTTAATATTTTAAAATAGGGAGAGCAGGGAGAGGTGCAGTGGATATAAAATGCTGCATTCACTTTCAGTTGCAGTCACTGTATTGTTATTATTTTTACTAACTGTTTTACTTTGTTCCAAGAGACCTCTCATGAATCAAGAATAATGTGTAAATATTTCCAAAGAAAAAAACTGATAAAACAGAAAGTGCAAAAATTTTTAAAAACAACAGCCTAGGAGGTGAGATTTTAGCTGGTACTTGAAAGAAGCCAGAGAAGCAAGGAGAAATATCTTTGGAGAGCTTGTACATAATTGGAACTGGAAAAGGCCAAAATATATCTGACCATGAATCTCTTCTACACTGTAACCAACAAGTCATCATCCATATTTGGCGCGAAGGCCTCCAATGTGTGGAGGGGGGTGGGGTGGAGAGACACCAGGACAGCTCTTATTGTTAAAATTTTTGGCATCGGGGTGGGTACATGGCACAGGGAATAGAGTGCCAGCCCTGGAGTCAGGAGGACCTGAGTTCAAATCTGGCCTCAGACACTTAACACTTACTAGTCGTGTGACCTTGGACAAGTCACTTAACCCCAATTGCCCTACCTTCCTCCCTCAAAAAAGCAAAAAAAGATGTTTTTTGACATCAAGATGAAGTGGGCCTCTCCAAACCTTTCCTTCTGTCTAATTCTTCCCTTTGAGGCCAAGAGAAATGAGTCCAGTCTCTTTTAGAGGTATTTTGTCATTCCTTTAAAGAGACTTCATTTCCAAAGAAGTGGAAACCATTAGATTTGATGATCCCCTGGATAAAATCCCTCGGGAAATTTAATTTGCCTTCACAGGTCACCAGGGAGTACTATGACACACTAAACCAGAATGTCTAAAAGAGAAGTCAAAGGGCAAGAATTTCTTACTGATGACATTGGAAAAAATGATGTTGGTATGAATTCAGTATCTCTACTACTTTGGCCAAGATTTGGTGGTTGGATGGAAAAATCCCAGGGAAAACAGTTCTCAGATATAAATCTGTAGAGAAGAAAAGTCAAATTGTGACTTTTTTTTGGAGGGGGGAACCAGGGAAATTGGGGTTAAGTGAGTTGCCCAAGGTCACACAAGTAGTAAGTGTCAAGTATCTGAGGCCAGATTTGAGCTCAGGTCCTCCTGACTCCAGGGTCGGTGCTCTATTCACTGCATCACCTAGCTACCCCCATTTTAGTCATTCATTCATTTGCTTATTTATTTAGGAGGGAAGAAAGCAAGGCAATTGAGACTAAGTGACTTGCCTAAGGTCACACAGCTAATAAGTGTCAAATGTCTGAGGCCAGATTTGAACTCAGGTGCTCCTAACTCCAGGGCCAGTGCTCTATTCACTGTGCAACCTAGCCAAGTGTGACTTCCAATGAAGAAACCAGGCTCCTACACAAGCTGGATTGCAGTAGGGTCTTCCTATCTGGAACAGGCTCATTGTCTGTCCTCTAGAGAGATAAACTGCAACAGAAATGGGTGGGAGGTAGATAGGGATGCGCAATCAAGTCTCTTCCCTCTCAAAGACCAGGATTTGGGGAAAGGAAAATATGGAGGACTTTCACCTGGACTGCAGAAATCTGGGCTGATATGAAAAACAGCATCCTCATTCAACACGGTTCTGGGCAGCACAGCTTAATATGGACAATGATAAGTCCAGAGGAGGGCAGGCAGGACAGTGAAGATCCTTGAATCCATCTTGTATGAGGATGAGTTGAAGGAACTGGGGATTTTTAGCATGGAGAAGTAAAGTTTCAGGGGAAGAAATGGTAGTTGTTTTCAACTATTTGAAGGTAGAAGTGAGAAGACTTATTTTCCTTGGCCCGAGCGAGTAGAACTTGGAATAATACTGGGATTGGGAAAGGATGTTGTGAAGAGGCTGATTTAGCTTCAGTATCAGGGAAAAGAAAACTTCCCACCAATAAAAGCCATCCAGAAGTGGAGTGGAGATAGGGGGTTTCCAACTCCTTGGAGATCTTTTGGCAGAAGCTAGGTGCCCACTTACCAAGTCTATTATGCTGAGGATTCCCTTCTGGTATAGGTTGAATTAGATGATTGTTGAGGTCCTTTTAAATCTGAAATTTTCTAACTGTGATTATATAAGGGAGATGAACTTATTAAGAGGGAAACAGTTTGTTTTTGTTTTGTTTTGTTTTGTTTTTTACATTTCAGGGATCATTTTATTGACCTTTTAATAGAAAATAGGACTTTATTTGCCAGGAAGGATGATGCCATCGTACTTCTGCTGGAACCAATGCATGGCTTCCTCTTTGCCAATTCTGTGTTTGGCCCCGATGCAGCCTGTCCTATGTTTCTTGTCTGCAATGCTGAATCCAGGCCTGCCCAGCACCACATAGAATCCAAGCCGTAGATGCCAATGCTCGGGTCATATTTAATCTCCAGATCGATATGCTCTTGGATCCCAAAGCCAAAGTTGCCAGTGTCTGAGAAGTTATTTTTCCTTAACTCATATTCTCGCACCTTCAGCCCCTTCTCCAGAATCTCTTCAGCTTTGGCCCCACGGAGGGTACAGTGAACAGCAATCTTCTCGTTTCTCCTGATTCCAAAAGACCGGACAGTATAGCGAGCTTTGGAAAACACTGGGGTTTGGCCTGTGAGCTGCTCCAACACTTTGGCCGCCCATGTCAGTCGACTTCCACTCTCCCCAACACAGATGTTGAGGCAGAGCTTACGGATGCGAAGTTCCCGCATGGGGTTTTCCTTTTCACCCTGATCTTGCACCATGGTGGTGAACCGGAAGAGAGGATCAGGAAACAGAGTTTGTGTTGAGCACCATGGTGGACATTGGATTGAATTGGTTGGTATGGTAAACTGAATCATTAGAAACCAACAATATGATTGACCTTGGACCAACAGCCAAGCCTCCCTCAACACTCCTACCTACCCCTGATGAAATAATCATGTCCTTCCCCATTTAACAAACATTATCTCATGACCATATCTTATGCTGTCATGTAAACAATAAGCATCAGAGATATAATTTGTCATGGACCCATACAGACATACTCTAACATTCTGGCTCTAACTTTGTTCTCTCTGCTCCCCACTCCATGTCTTCTTTTCCCCTACTAAGACTGCTAGGGACTCAGAATAGCACCATCTCACATATCACATCTACCAGGGCTCTGACATCACTTTTCCCTCCAAGTCCTAGAATCATTCCAAGAGATCAGCATGTAGGTTCTATCTAGTATGTGATTCATCTTGTTGGGTGGACACAATCTGGATGAGCCTGCCTCCACATGTTGCCTTAATTCTCACTCTCTCCCTGATCCTTTATCATGGTTCCCCTGGGCATGGCCTCTATTCTCCAGGAATTATACCCAAACATCCAAAGGTCCAAAATTTACTCTTAAATCACACAGGGATCTTCACCCAACACATCTCCATACACATTCCTAAGCTACATTCACTCATCTTCTGACTCTCATTATTTGTTTCAGCACCAACTCAATCACTCAAACCAAATGCTAATCTCCATCAACTGTACTCAGTATAGTCACAAGCAAACAGAGGTCAACTTCCTATCATATATATGCCACTGATTACTAGCATGAGTGGCTGTTGTGCATCCAGTTTTGGAGAGATAGGAGACCCCTAAAGAGACAGGTGAGGAGGGAGGAGAGAAGAGAAGAAGAGGGAGAGGGAGAAGGGGAGAGAGAGAGAGAGAAAGAGAGAGAGTGAGAGAGAGAGAGAGAGAGAGAGAGGGAGGGAGAGACAGGAGAGAGAAATTAGGGTATTAATTATCGATGAGAGAAGACTTAGGGTGAGTGGAGCCTTTGAGTATTTGAAGGACTGTCTTGTAGAAGAGGAATTAGTATTATTTTGCCTGCTCCCAAGGGCAGATCCAAGAGAAATAGACGGAAGTTGTGTTTCCTACCTAGTAACACTTCTCCAAAGTAGCCTAGGATGCCTTGGAAGGTGGTGGGTTCTCCCTTAGTGTGTGTATGGGGTGTCTTCAAGCAGAGTCTGTCTGACCATTTGTCAGGAATGTTATAGAGGGGATTCTTTTTGTGTATGACCTGGATCAGGTAGTGGGTGAGGTCCCTTCTGACTCCTAAATTCTGTAATTCAGTCAAATATTGAGATTAGGAACTTCAGAAAGCAGTAGAATATTAAAGATTCACAGTAACCTGGTTCATGTATATTTCGTTTCTTCTGCTCACTTCCATTTGGGTCAATCTTTTGTGCTAGTGACTGCAGAGGAGAAGAAATCAGCCTTGTCCTGCCAGGGGAAAGAATGGAAATTGTTCCTAGATAAAAATTGAAACCTTCTAAAGGATTTGAAGTGTTATTTATTTATTTTTTAGCAGGAGAAGAAATCATTCTGATTCCAAAAAATAAATAATATAAAGTAATTCCATTTTTACCAGCTTAATAATGACATGTTAACAACCCAACGTGTCAAGAAACATTCTGAACACAGACTATTAAACAGCCAACTCTCCAACACCAGCTGTAATGTACTGGCAAGAGGGAGATCCGCAGTTGAAACTTCTCATGAATATAAAGACCTTTTGCTCTACAGTTTGGTTTGAAGAAGTGATCCATAAAGAATCCGAAAGGTAGGAAGAGTAATTGTGAACAAGAACGTGGCAAAGATAGCTCACATGTGAATCGGTGTTCACCTTTCTCTGCAACTCAAGCTTTGAGGACTTCAGTCCATTGCTGATTGAAAAGGGGATTTACAGAAAGGCCAGGTGAGGCCATCAATAGGTCCTTTTGTTTGATGGGTTTAAGGGGATGGGCAGATGGCTCAGCTGGAGACACAGAGGAAGCTTGGAGGAGGAGGAGGGTGTAATGAGGATCATCAATCTAGGCAAGGAGAGAAACTTCTGTCTTGGTCCAATCTCCTTATCATACAAGGAAGGAAACTAAAGTCTAGGAAGGCTTAATTGGCTTGCCCTAGGTCACAGAAGTAATAACTATGAGAGATGGGATTTGAACCCAAGTCTTTTGACTCCAGAAGTACTTCTCTTTACCCTGTTCATAGGATTGTCACCCAAGAGCTGGAAAAGGATATCAGAGGCCATCTAGCTCAATCACTTCCTCTTATGTGTGAGAAAGCTCAGGCCAGGGAAGTTAAGTGACTTAGGCTCATTAATTGAGAGCTAGAAGGATCTTCAGTAGGCATCTAGTTCAAGACTTTAATTTTACATTTGAAGAAACTGAGGCTAAGAAAGTTAATTCACAAAAGTCACCTGGGTAATAAGTGTTAGAAGTAGGGTTTGAAGCTGGATCCTTGACCCCAGATTATTTATGATGGTCCCATACTAACTCCTTCACTCCACTGTAACAAATTACACTCACTGGGCCAATTGGGCCAGTTACCGACAATTCAAAATGAAGCAAGCTTGTTCAATACTTTCTTCCGTTCTATATTCCCTCTCCCATCAAAGTGGCTAATATCTCCAAATCAGGACAAGGAAGGGGAGGGAAGGAGTACCACCAGGGACCCTCAGGCGTGGTGGTAAGAGGGAGTCCAGGATGGTCTTTCCAGAGGCTGCTCCCAGGACGTGGCCCATCTTTAGACCAAGCTGTCACCATATCAATGGTCTCACCCTCTCCTTCAGAGCAGTTCAGGAAAGCTAAAGAGGACCATGTGGGTTATAGAGAGGGGGCAGGGTCCTGCCTAGGCTTGTCTCATTGTTTTCCCACCTCTGAAATGGTTGGAAAGGAAGAATAATTCTGCTCAAGATTACAGTAAAAAATAATTCACACTCACAAGCTGGAAACAATCTTTCTCAGAGACAGAGAAAAAAATAGGCTTTTTATTTGCTGTGGGGCTGTTTGGATTGAGTGGGGATGTGAGGAGGCTAGAGATGGGGAGGGCCAATTAGCTAGGGAACTGGAACTTTCTATCTTGGAAGGCCAGCCTAGAATAACAACCATACAAGAAACCTTGACTGAAGTGGGGAGTCTGTGCCTTACCCCCAGACACCCTTTCCATGCCATATAGCATTCATGATTAACACTTTTAGGGGAGTAAATAGTAACATCTGTCTGTCTCATTCCTCTCTTTTCCCATCCCCCCTCCTCTCTCTCTCTCTCTCTCTCTCTCTCTCTCTCTCTCTCTCTCTCTTTCTCACTCTCTCTCTTCTATTTCCTCCACCTCTCTCTGTCTATGTCTCTCTGTCTCTCTCTTTCTATCTAGGAATGTCAGGGATTCCTAGGTGCCCCACCCCTAGTCTAGAACCTAGTGGTTCTGAGGAAATAAGCCTGGAGGGGAAGCTGGCCCTGGGGTGGAGGGAGAAGCACTGACACCATTTTTGTCTTCTTTCTCCACATAAGCAAGTAGAACTTCAACTGCTCCTTCCAATGAGCTGTTTCTAAAGGACACCTGGAACCAGGCTGGTTTTACAGGTCAGCTGTGAAGTGACTCATGACCACTTTCTACGACAGCCATGGAGGAAGTTCTCCAGGGGATGGAGCACCAAGCATAAATGGAGAAGGGCACACCGTATGGCCATCCTGCCATAGGCCATCAGTCATTTTGTGCAGCCACTGTGCCTGGGACAGATATTGCATAAATCAGAATGAGGGTTTTGAGTCTATGAATTGTAATAGTCACTGGCAACAGTCAAGTGTCAAGTGGACAAATATTTATCAAATGCTCCTCCTATATGTCAGGCAGGGCAGCTAGGTGGCGCGGTGGATAGATGTAGTACCTGGAGTCAGGAAGATGCCTCTTTGTGACTTCAAATCCAGCCTTACTTACTAGTGTGTGTTTTTGGGCAAGTCACTTAACCCTGTTTGCCTCAGTTTCCTCATCTGTAAAATGAACTGGCGAAGGAAATGGAAAACTACTCTAGTATCTTTGCTGAGAAAACCCCAAATGGGGACATGAAGAATCATGTATGTATTAGATACTGAACAGCATCAACAAAATATGTCAGGCACTGTGCTAAGGGCTGAGAATACAAAGAGTAGTAGGGGGGAAAAGGCCCTGCTCCCAAGGAGTCCACAGTCTAGACAACATGTAAATAGTCACGTACAAACGAATATATATAGTATGGAAGAAACTGGAGATAATTTAGGGGAAGGCATTAGCAGTAAGGGAGGATTGGAAAAGGTTTCTTGCTGAAGGTAGGATTGTAGCTGAGACTCAAAGGAAGCTAAGGAAGCAGGAGGTAGAGATGAGAAGAGAAAAAAAAATCAGGTATTGGAGACAGCCAGAGAAAATGCATAGAATTAGGGGATGGAGGGACCTGTTCTGTGAGCAGTGGCAAAGAGACCAATGTCACTGGGTCAAAATGTCTGGAGGGTAGTAAAGTGTAAGAAGAGTGGAGGAGTGCGTGTGTGTGTGTGTGTGTGTGTGTGTGTGTGTGTGTGTGTGAATGTCTGTGTGTGTGCATGCACACATGTGTGTGTGCATGTATGTAGGTTACGAAGGACCTTGAATATGCCAAACAGGACTTTATATTTGATCCTGGTGGTAATAGGAAGCCCTGGAGTTCATTGAGTAGGGTGGGGGATGGGAGTCACATCTGTACTGTAGGAATATCACTTTTGACAACTGGAGGGAAGATGGACTGCAGTGTAGAGAAACTTTTGGTAGGGAGATCAACCAGTTTGTTTGGTTATTTTTTAGTTGTTTCTGCCTCTTTGTGACTCCATTTGGGGTTTTCTTGGCAAAGATGTTGAAGTGTTTTGCCTTTTTCTTCTTCACATCATTTTACAGATAAAGAAACTGAGGCAAACAGGGTTAAGTGACTTGCTCAGGGTCATACAGCTAATAAGAGTCTGAGGCTAGACTTAAGTTCAGGAAGAGAAGCTTTCCTGACTCCTAGCCAGACATTCTATCCACTGTGCCACCTAGCTGTCCCAGACAAACTAAACAGACTATGACAAAAGTCCAGGCATAGGGTGATGAAGATCTGCACCAGGGTGGTGGCCATGACAGAAGAGAGAAGGGGGCATATGTGAAAGGTCTTCTGAAGGCAGTAATGTCAGGACTTGGCAACAAATTGCATATGGTGGATGAGAGGATGCCATCTAGGTTCACAAGCCTCAGTGACTGGGAAGAAGGAGGTTCCCTCAACAACAAGGAGTAAATTAGGAGGAAGAAAAGGTTTGGGGGGGAAAGGAAATTAGTTCATTTTAGACACTCTGAATTTCAGGTGTAAATGGGACACCCAGATTGATATACCCTATAGACAACTGGGGATGTGAGACTGGACGTCAGCTAATGCAAATAAATGCAAATCTCCAACAGTTTTAGGAAATGCCCCGGGGCACTATGAAATTAAGGGTCACACAGTCAGTAAATATCAGAGGCAGGATTTGAACACAGGTCTTCTTGACTCAGAGGTCAGCTCCCTAGCTACTATTCTGCATTGCCTCTCACCTTGAGCTAAATTTACGAATTAAGTCCAGCCTCTGACTCCTGGCAGGGCAACACAAAAAACAACCAGGCTCGCCAACTGTTCTGCCCAGTCCTCTCATTTTTGAGGCTCCATCCAGTGTAAGGATTCTTGAATCTCATGTGACTGTTTCCTCTGTACTTGGAATATTCTCTCTCTCCTCATCTCTGCCTCTTAGAATCCCTGGCTTCTTTCAAGAAAGCTTAAATCTTACCCTTTTTTCAGCAGGGGACCTTTCTCACTTTCCCTGCTGTCCATCCTACTTGTTAACTTGTAGAATTATAAGAATAACAGCTAAAATTTCCATAATGCTCGAAGGTTTGCAAAGTGCTTTATGAATCATATATCATTTATACCCCTGGGAGGTAGGTGCTAAAAATAGAGATACATTTTACAGACGAGGAAATAGAGGTAGACAGAGATCAAGCGACTTGCCCAGGGTAACATGGGTACTGTTGATTTATGATCTGAAATAAAAAGAATCTGCGGCACAAAGCTTCTGAGCATAATAATTTATGTGCAAATCTAGCAACTGCAACCAAATAAGGTCTACTGATTTTTGGTCAGAGGACAAATGCCAGATTCACAAAGCTCATTTTTATAATAGAAAAAGAGGAATTATAGTAAATCACAGAAATCTTAAGAAACTTATTTTGAGCATAATTCAGTTGGACAAGGCAGGCCACTTAACTTGTGGTTAAGCTAGGTACCCCCTGAAGCAAATGGAGCATTTTTGGTATGATTGCCAACATTTTGAGTGTGGGCGTGTCGGGAGCAGAAGGAGGAGTTTCTAGGGCATGCCAATGATTAAATCGAGTATTCTATTGGATTTGAACCCACGTCTATCATCCTGCTTGTCAAAGTGAGATTGCCTTAGAAATCTTGTTCTGCAGTCAGACATTTGTGGCTAGGGATGCTGCTTTTATAATATATGTGAATTAACTACATAATTTCTGCAGTTGCTGGAAAGAGGAACTTACTTCAGAGGGCTGGAGGGGAGAGGAACTCATCCACTTAAACAAGAAAAAAAAGAAGTTGGCCTTTAGAAAAAGCTTTATTGTATTTAGCCTAATGCAGCCACTACTCATTCCTACAAAGGTATATGTGTAATGCTAAATTATCCACTAATAGTATTATGTCTAAAGCTGGATTTCAACTCATCTCTTCCCGACTCCATGTCCCGTGCTCTATTCACTGCATCACCTAGCTGCCTGCTGCCCTATAAGCATCCTGAATATGCCTATTTATAGCCCTGTTGTCTCCTCCATGTGAATGGCCACTCCTTGGGGAAAAGGATTATTTTTGCCTCTCTTTTCATCTCTAGAACTCAGCACACTAACATTGTTTAGTCATTTTCAGTTGTGTCTGCCTCTTTGTGACCTCATTTGGTCTGGCTCTCTTGGCAAAGATACTAGAGCAGTTTGCTATTTTGTCTCCAGCTCATTTTACAGATAAGGAAACTGAGCTAAACAGAGTCAAGTGATTTGCCCAGGATCACACAACTAGTAAGTATCTGAGGCCAAATTTGATGTTTTCTTGGCAAAAACACTGGAGTGGTTTGCCATTTCCTTCTCCAGGTCATTTTACAGGGGAGGAAACTGAGGTAAACTGGGTGAAGTGACTTGCCCAGGGTCACACTGCTAGTAAGAGTCTGAGATCAGATTTGAACTCAGGATGAGGAGTCTTCTTGATTCCACTTTAACCACTGTGCCTCCTAGCTGCCCTATGACTAGGTGACTAGCACATAATGCTTAAAAATGCTTCTTGACTAATTGATTGATTCTCTGGGTTAATCTCTTTGACCTTCAAGATGTCCATATTATCAGGTGGCAGCAACTTATCGTAAATCTCTACAAATTCATTCTGTCCAAGTTCCGGGAAGACCTGAGTTAATAGAGAACATTTTCTATTTGCCTATAAAGACATTTTTTGTTTTTTGGTTTTTTTTCGTCGTCGTTGCTGTTGTTCTGCATTGGGAAATTGTTACCATTCTGAGGTTGGAAGACATGCCGCCATCGCTCATGCCCAGCCCTCCTGATGACCTATCAGCCCAAAATGACTGAGTGGGAACCACTCAGCCGGTGACCATTTATTGAGCTCCTACCATGTGCCAAGCATGGCAGTCCCCACTTGTATTAGTCAGCACTCAGGTTTCTGTTAGGGTCCTATTTGTGCATCTCTTCACCTAGATTGGTCTCTGGTCCCTGTTTCTTTGCAGCTGTACATTCCTGGAAGGATGTAGGGGCTGGGTGTTCTCATTCTGTGTAGCTGCAGAGGGCCTGGGCAGGGTTAGGCACCTCGACATGCCCAGATGCATCCTAGTGGTGGTGATATTCATAGGGGTCAAGCTTCTCGATGTGGACGCACACCTGACTGCACCATCGTGCTGCAGTGAATTCACTTGTCATTGAGGACGAGTCCTAATGAATTCATTCATCAATATTTTACCTGCGTATTGTACATGAGGCCATGCAGGGAGAAGAAAGATGGACTCAATCATTTCTCTTTGCTAATCCATTTTGCCAGATTTTCTTGATGAGAAAACACCTCAATGCTTGACAGATGGGCTCCTTGCCAGTGGTCTGGGAGATGGTTGGGGGGAGGACTGGGTTTAATGTCCATTCAGAAGAGGGATTTCTTTTTGTTTTTTCAAATATCCCTTCAGTGTAGGTCATCTGAGTCAGTGACCCAGGACCCAGTTCCACCTCCCAGTCCAGTCTTCTTCTCTATTAGAAGAATAAATCATCCAAGTATTTAATGCACACCTACAATGCGTCACGTGTTATCCAAGGAAGGAAGTGTTCATTAAGCTTCTACTGTGTGCCAGGCACTATGCTAAGTGCTTTACATTATTTGGTGCTCACAACAACTCTGAGAGGGAGGTACCATCCCCAATTTACAGCAGAGAAACTGAGGCAGACAGTGGTCAAATGGCTTGCCTCCCCCAGTCCAAAATAACAATAATAGACACTTATATGATGCCTTAATGTTTGCTTTATAAATATGATCTCATCTTATTCCCACAATAATTGGGGGGGGTGTTATTATTGTCCCCATTTTATAGATGAGGAAACTGAGGCAGAGAGAGATTAAGTGAGTTGCCCAGGGCCACATAGCTAGTCTGTGTCTATGGCCATATTTGAAGTCAGGTCCTTTCTGACTCCAAGTCCAGTGCTCTGTGAATTGTGCAACCTTGCTGCTTATGGAGCATTTACATGTCAGGCACTATGCTAAGTCCAGGGGCTACAAAGAGAACTCATATTCAAATGGTGGTAGATGACATATTTAAATCAGAACAGAGAAGATATAGAGAAAAGGTAGCTTTGCAGGGGATGGCACCAGCAACTGGGGACACCAGGAAATGCCTTCTTCCAGAGGTGACCCTTAAGCGGAGTCTTAAAGAAAGCCAGAGATTTCAAGATTAACATGAATATGCCCAACCCAACCTGGCAATCATTTATTCAGAGCTTCAGAGGAAGATCATTCCAGGCACTTAAAACAATCAGGGCAAACATATGGAGATGAAAGAATTGAAATGACAAGGTGAGAACCGTGTTTTTTAGGAAGATCACTTTGGATGCTTTGTGGAGGATGAATTTGGAAGGGGGAAGATTTGAGGAGCAGAGACAAAAAGGAGGTGATTTCAATGACCAAACTGTGAGGAGAGGAGAGAAAAGATTTACAGGGGAGGCAATATTAACAGTCTAGGGGAGAGGTGATGAGATCTGAATGGGTGGTGCTTGTGTGAATGATGAGAAGGAAACAAATATAACAGATACTGTGGTGTTAAAGTCAACAAGACTTAATTAGGTGAATATGGGTTGAGGGAAGGTGATGAGATGAGGATGATTCCAGTGTTGTGAACCTGAGGACTGGAAGATACTGATGGCCTTTAAAATAGGGAAGTTAAGGATAGGAGTGAGATTTTTTGGGGGAGGGGAGAATAATGAGTTCTCTTTTGGATATGTTGAGATCGAAGTGCTTATGGGTCATTTGAGTGGGAATGTCCAACAGATAGCCATTGCTTTGGGTCTGGAGCTCAGGAAAGAGATTAAAGCTGGATTTATAGATCTGGGAGTCTTCTGTGTTGACTTGATGATTGAACCCAAGCAAACCGATTAAGGTTCCCAGTCCAATCTAATGAGCCTACTATTAAATGCCTACTATGTTCGAGGCACTGTGTTAGACCCCAGGAAAACAAAGACAGATAAGTAAACTAGTTCCTGCCATTATGGAACTTACCTTTTCTGGTTGCTCTCCTAACTTTCTTTGATAATTGGGAATATAGAGATTAGGAATGAATTTGAGATTTCATCAGCGAATTCTTGAGATTGGAAGCAAGTAACTTGATTACTCTGTGCCTCAGTTTTCTCACTTGTGAAATAGGGATAATAACAATATCTACTTGCCAGGCTTATCCTCACAACAACCATGGGAGGTATTATTAATATTATCCCTATTTCATGGGTGAGGAAACTGAGGCCCAGAGCGGTTCAGTTGCTTGCCCAGCTCCATACAACTGAATGTCTGTGACTCGATTTGAACTCGGTCTTCTTAACTCCAGTTCTTCAACTTTTAGTCTAAAAGAGGTTATGTGTCCAGGGTCATATGACCAATGAGTGCCGCAGATGGAACTTTAATCCAGGTCTTGCTAGCTCTGAGGTTAGCTCTCTATCCACATGTCAACCAGTATCATAGGGCTCTCATGATTTCAGGAGCAGCCAAACAGTTCAGTGGATAGAGTGCCAGACCTGGAGTCAGGAAGACCTGAGTTCGAATGGAACCTCAGACACTTATGAGCTGTGTGACCCTGGGCAAGTCACTTAACCCTGCTTGCCTCAGTTTCCTCATCTGTAAAATGAACTGGAGAAGGAAATGTCAAACCAGTCAGATATCTCTGCCAAGAAAACCCAAAAGGGGGCCACAAGGAATGGGACGTGACCGAGCAGCAACAATATAATTGCAAAGCACTCTGTGTACATTTTAACATCTGACCCTCACAACTTCCCAGGTGAGTAGTTACTGAAACTATGATCATACCTTTTTACTGATGAAGAAACAGAGACTAAAGGAAGTTAAATGACTTGGGCAGGGTCATACAGTCCATACATATTGGAGGTGGGATTGAACACAGATTTCTCCTGATTCCAAATCCAGCCCTGTTTCTACTATAGTCTTCTCTGTAGCCTGCCTGGCTTTCAGGAACAACCAGGACGGAGGAGAAGGAAAACAAACCGTTAAACTGTAGTCCTGGAATAACTCAGTTTAAGAGTAACCACAGGGCTTTTCTCTGAACTCATATAACACAGTTTCTGTCAGACAGAAAATAAAGCAAGTTTATGGTATTTGGAAGGAATTACAGTTCAAGCACAGAGAGAGCTGTTTGGCAAGCCAGCTCATAAAGCACCCTGATTTGGGCTGGGAAGGGGGGCTTCTGGGCCTTCATCTTTATATCCTCGAGATAGAGCTGGACAAGACACAAGGCTGGGGGCAGGGGCTGGCTGAGTCAGGGGGAGGAGCAGCCCACTGACAAGCTGGGGGCCACCAGCCTTCTTCCCCAGGAGGCACCTACAGCCATCAGCCATTCAGGAATCCCAAGTACGTCAAAGCCTATTGGGGTCAAGAATGAGCACGAACATTTGGTATTCTAACAAGCCTACTTCTCCATCCTTTTCCTTTCAGACTCTCTAGGCTATTTAACTAAATTGAATTCAGCAAGCATTTATTAAGTGCTTACTGTTTATAAGGCCCTGTGCTGAGAAGAATTCCCTCATTAAAACAGGAAATTCCTGAGGGCAAGAATTGCCTTTTGTAGTTTTGTCACCACTACCACCCCCACTACCATCATTCTTAGGGCTTTTAATTATTTTAGCTATTAACCTTGGGTGAGGGGATTCCCTAAGTAATCATTACATAAGTATAGGGAATTCCCAGGTGCAGTGGGAATTCCCTCTACCAATATGAGTTGGAACTTCCCCTGCAATTTATGATCTTAGAGAGTCACTGAGAGCACCAAGAGATTAGGTAACCTACTCAGGGTCATAAACCAGTCTATACCAGAGGCAGTATCTGACCCCAGATCTTCCTGCCTTCAAGGTTGGTTTTCCCTCTACAGTATGTCATGTTGTCAGTTCACTTCAATTCAATTTTAAAAAGACTTTCTTTTTTTAAAAAAAATCAATTAATTTTTAGCTTTCAACATTCACTTTAATTAGATTTTGAGTTCTAAATTTTTCCCCTCCTTCCTCTCCCCAAGACAGCATGTAATCTGATATAGGTTATATTTGTGTAATCATATTAAAACATATTTCCACATTAGTCATGTTGTGAAAGAAGAATCAGAACAAAAGGGAAAAACCACGAGAAAGAAAAAAAAAGAGGAGAAAATAGTCTGCATTCAATCTCCATAGTTCTTTCTCTGGATTTGGGTAGCACTTTCCATGAGTCTTTTGGAATTGTCTTAGAACCTTGCATTGCTGAGAAGAGCCGAGTCTATCAAAGTTGGTCATCGAACAATGTTGCTGTTACTATGTACAGTGTTCTCCTGGTTCTGCTCACTTTACTCAGCATCAGTTAATTCAAGTCAAAAAACCCTTTCTTAAGTATCTGCAATGTGCTCAGTGCTGAGGATACAAATATTAAAACGAGACAAAACAAAACAAATTGCCCTTGCCTTCGAGGAGTTGCTATTCTCTTTAAAGAAGTTCTGAAACAATGTGTTATTTTCAACTTGACAAATCCTAACAAATGTGAGCATTTCCATAGAAGAACAGAAGAGGATAGCATATGAAACTGAATCTCTACTCCATACAACTTGCTTTAAAAAGTATCTAATCAATTTCACTTTTGTTTCAAAGCTGTCCTGTTAATCTGTGTCGTTTTAATGAAGTCTACTTCTCCAGGCTTTTCCTTTTAGACTTTCCAATTTGTTAACTCAATGGAATTCAACAAGCATTTATTGAGTGCTTACTGTTTATAAGGTACTGTGCTAGGAGCTGAGGAGAGTCCCCTAATTAAAAGAGGGGAAGAATTGTCTTTGTATTTTTGTCCCCAGCTCTTAGCACAGTGTTTAATGTGTGGTAAAAGTTTAATAAATGATTTTTCATTTCATTCATAAATTCATTCATTCATTCATTCATTCATTCATTCATCAGGACCTAGGAGGGACCTCAGGAATCATATGACTCGACCTCTTCATTTTACAAGTGAGGAAACTGAAGCCCAGGGAAATCAAATGAAGTCACACAGGTAGGAAAAAATAGAGATAGGATTTGAACCCAGATCCTCAGTCAGTGCTTTCTCCACTATACCAGCAGTAATATTGTGAACACAAATATGCAATATGACTTAGTTCTTAAACTCTAGAAACTTATATTTTAAACTTTCAATTTATAATTATTTTCTTTTTGGCTCAGTTCAACTTGAATCAATTCAAGAAACATTAAATGCCTACTATGTGCAAAGATACTTGCTAGGCACCAAGGCTACAAAAACAAACATGGAAAACAGTCCCTGCCCTCAAGAATTTTATGATTCTGTGTCAGAGATATCTAGAACTCAACATTTCCAGAACAGAATTCATTTAATTTCCCCCCAAACCCACCCCTCTTCTGATCTTTCAATTATTGTTGAGTGTGCCACTTCCCTACGTCCCATTTGCTCAGACTCAAAATCCTGGTGTCTTCCTCAACTCATAATTCCCATTTACTCCATGTGTACAATCAAGGTGCCAATCTAATCCCTTCTAGCTCTACATCTCTTACATACATATCCTCCTCACCATTCAGGAGGTCACCACCCTAATTAAGGCCCTCATTACCTTTCCTCTGCACTATTGTAATAACCTCTTAATTGATCTCTTTACCTCAAACATCCTTCTAGTCTAAGCCATCCTCTGCACAGTTGCCAAAGCAATTTTTCTAAAGCATAGATCTTATCAAGTCATGCCTCTCCCCCAGACAACCCCATTGGCTCCCTATTGCCTCAGGGATCAAATATAATTAAATATAATTTTCTCTCTGTTATTTACAGCTCTTCACAAACTGGCCCCTTCCTACTTTTCAAATTTTCTTGGACATTACATCCATTGCTATATTGACCTATTTGCTGGTCCACATACACAGTACCCTATCTCTCGTCAAAATGACTTTGCATTGTCTGTTCCTCTCATGCCTAGAGTGCACTCCCTCCTTAGATCTACTTCTTTGAATCCTTGACCTACTGATACCATCACCAGCCTATAAACCAAAGAGATCAAAGAAAAAGGAAAAGGACCCATATGTACAAAAATATCCTTTCTGTTAAGACTAAGTTCAATTTGTTCAATCATTTTCAGTCATGTCAGACTCATTGTGACTCCATTTGGGGTTTTCTTGGCAGAGATACTGGAGTGAAGTACCATTGCTTAAATGTGCATCTTCACACATTCCACACATGGTTCCTATGTCTGCCCTCTGAGGTCAAACAGAAAAAAAAATGTGTGATCTCTTTTCCACAAAAGAGTCCAGCTGATATACCATACTCCCACTGCCTTGAACTTCCCTTCTCTTGGTTCCTTCAGCCAGTCCTCTTATGGCATGACTTGAATCCTTCCCCTTCCTGATTGCTCTCCTCTATGCTATCCCAATATAGTGCCCAGAACCCAACACAATGCTTGAGGTATGTTCTGACCAGGGTAAAGGAAAGTGGAAGGTCCTTAGTAAGTTAGTTCTTAGTAAGTGGTTGTTGAACGAGTGAATGCGAGTGAATTTAGGAACACTCATACCCTGCTTGTTTCGAGCACAAAATGTTCAGGATCAGCTGAAGTATCTTATAGAATGCCCCACAAACTTCCTGTCTGAGAGAGGAAAGCTCATTATTGTCAATAATTCTGGCTTTCTCTCAATTTGGCTTTGATAGCTGTTGGATCTCCTGTGAGAGAGATGAGTCAGGCTTTCCAAAACATGCCTGTGGCAATACATCCTCCTCCCTTGTTCTAAAGGTGTGATGGGAAATAGATCACTGAGTGGTGAGAGCATCAATTCCCAAATCACTTCCCCTCTTCTGAGACGAATCTTTTCCCCATAACATCTTTCATGTTCTTCCCTCATTGTTACCCTTCATTGGTTTTATCAACTTGGGCACACAGGAGGCTCAGGACTATGGGTTCATGCCATGGATTCTGAAAGAACTTCATTTAGATCTCATAGATGTTTTCTTTCAAGATCAGTTTCTGAACAGATCTCTTCTGCTATCTTGTACCCTGAGAAGCTGAGATGCGGTTGCCAGGGACTTAGGTATCTGGTAAGAAAGGAATTGGGTGGCTAGGTGGTGCGCTGGCCTTGGAATCAGGAAGACATCTTTATGAGTTCAAATCTGGCCTCTGACACTTACTAGCTGTGTTACTTAACCCTGTTTGATTCAGTTTCCTCATCTGTAAAATGAGCTGGAGAAGGAATGACAAACCATTCCAGTATCTTTGCCAAGAAAACTCTGAATGTGGACACGACTGAAACAGCTGAACAACCACAAAAGGAAGGAATTGGGGGCCTATAGATAATCTCTGACATCCCTTCCAACTCTATAAATTTATGATTTCTATGATAATCAATCACAGCTGGAAGGCGCTTAAGAAGTCAGCATCAAGCCCAATCTACTCATTGTAAAGATGAGAAAACAGTGATCTAAAGAGTTTATCTGACATGGCCAAAGTCACACAGTGGTCAGAATAGCACTCAAACAGAGGTCCTCTGACCCCAAGTCCAGGACTCTGTCCTCTTTCTTCAAACTGTGTATAAGCATTCATTAAGTACCTACTATGTGCCAAGCACTGGAGGACATAGAAAAAGAATAAGTTCCTGCACTCAAGGAGTTTATGTTCCATCACAGAAGAGAACATTTGAGGTGGGAAAAGGCAGTGGATGAAGAGAATGTGACTTTTGTAAAATGAAAGGCCATAAATAATAACAACAATGGTGATAATTATATCCAACATTTTCCAGGTGTTTTAGAATGCGCAAAGATAAATAATATCCCATTTGATTCTAACAGTTCACATTTATTTAGCACTTTAAGGTTTTGGAGAATTCTTTTCCATGTTAACTCATTTGATCCTTATTATTATCCCTATTTGACAGATGGGGAGACTGAGGCAGGCAGAGATTTTTTTTTTTAAGTGATATGCCTAGCGTAACATAGATAGTAAGTATAAAGAGGCTGGATTACAATAGAATGAAAACTCCTACGAGAAAAGGACTATTGAATTTTTATCATTGCATGCCCAGTTTTCTTAACTGTAAAATAGGGGGTTGGTTGAGATGGCATCTAAAGTCCTTTCCAGCTCTAAAAAAACAATTATTCTCTTAAGATTTTCTTAGGGGAGCTTTCAGGCTCTAAGGTTCTAGTGTAGTAGAATGGGCAAGAATTTTGGATTATGATGTCAATTCAGAGAATCACAGAATTTCAGAACTGGAAAAGATGGGGGGGTCTGTTCATTCCAACTATGCTTCAGGAAGAATATCCTGTAATGATGACCGAGGCAGTCACCCTGTCATCTGAAGATCTTTGCTGAGGGAGGACCCATGACCTCCCAAGGAAATCTATTCTACTTTATACAGTCTTTCTCCTTAGTTGGAATACAAGGCTGCCTCTCTGCAATGTCTCCTATTTCTCCTAATGCTGCCATTTGGGGTCAAGCTAAGTGAGTCTGATCTATCTTCTATATCACAACCCTTTGAATACTTCCAGATAGCTATAATTTGTCTTCTTGGTCTTCTCATCTTCAGGTGAAACAGCCCCAGGTCCCTCCATTGCCTCTAATGAGGCATGGAATCTGGTTTTCTCATTATCAGAGTCACCTCTTCTGGAAGGCCCCTAACTCGCCTATGTTCTCCTAAAATATGGCAGTCCTAACTTTAAATTGTGTTCTGAATGTGGTTTGAATAGAGCAGAATTATTGGATCCTGGTTTTCTCTTAATGCAATCTAGGATAGTCTTAGCTTTTTTGGGCTGCCATGTCACACTCTTGACTCATATTGACCTTGTAGTTCACTATCCCACCACAATCCTTCAAGACCTCTTTCACAGGACCTACTGTCTAGCCATATCTCCTCTGTCCCATATTTGTGATGTTGATATTTTGAAACTAAGTATAAAACTGTAGACGTATACTGTTAGATTTCATCATGCTGAATCTCGTCGTTTTAGCCTGTCTACATCTCTTGGTCAGATATGGGATGGGTCAGATGGTGTTCAAAGTTCCTTCCAGCATAATGGTTTTTGTTATTATGTGATTCTTTGCATGTTCTTTTTTCCCCATATTTTATTTTTCCAATTACATGTAAACAGTTTTAAAATTCATTTGTAAATATTTTGAGTTCTAAATTCTCTGTCTCCCTCCTCTCTCCCATACCTGAGATGGAAAGCAATTTGCTATAGGTTATACATATGTAGTCATGCAAAATGTATTTTCATAATAGCCCATGGTGTGAAAGAAAACACAGAACAAGAAAAAAAAGAAAAAGAAAAAAGTACTTTGTATCTTGATTCTATCTTTCAACATATTGTATGTCTTCCAACTTCATACTATATGAAAATTTGACAAACATATTTTTATATGTTCTTCTAAGTTATTGTTAAAAATGTTAAATATCAAAGCAACAAGGACACTCCATTAGAACATTTCTTTCAAGTTTATATCAATCAATTAATGACCACACTTTGGGACCAGTCTCTCAAATAGCTTGAATTCTACTTTATTGAACTAACCTATGTTCTTCTATCTTGTTCTAAAGCATATCATGAGAGACTTTCTCAAATATTTTGGATATCTGGGTAGATTTTGTCTATAGGATTCCATTGATCTACCAACGTAGAGA
>CM053580.1:553042889-553184265 GCA_028627135.1 Pseudochirops cupreus
GAAGAAGAAGAAGAAGAAGAAGAAGAAGGAGGAGGAGGAGGAGGAGGAGGAGGAGGAGGAGGAGGAGGAGGAGGAAGAGGAGGAGGAGGAGAAGAAGAGGAAGAAGAAGAAGAAGAAGAGGAAGAGCTGGTTGAAAAGTGTGCTGCTGAAATTTGACAAAAAACAATGAGTAGTCCTTGATCTCCTGTAAGATTTCATAGAAAGAAAAAGGAAAATTCAGGATTGTATATTTCAGATGAGAAGGGATTGTAAAGGGGTCATGAAGTCTAATTTCCTCCTTTTAAAGATGAAGAAACTGTTCCCAAGAGGTGCTTTCCTGAATCCCCTGCTTATCAACATTCTTTCCCTCTTGAAATTACTTTAGCATTTATTTTATACAAACGCAGAAGCTCATAGAGCCAAATCTGGAATAAACCTGAGTCCATGTAATCTGACCCCCTCATTTCGCAAATAAGGAAACGGAAACCCAGGGGGGTTAAGTGACTTGATCACAGTCACACGGGTAATAAGAGTCAGAAGCAGAACTTGAACCCAGGTGTCCTGACTTCATAAGCAGTGATCTTTCCCTTGCACCAGATACATTGCATTCTCTTATACACATTCCCCCCACACATACCCCAGGGGAACATAAGGTCTTTGAGGTCAAGGACTGTTTTATTTTTATCTCTGCACCCCCAGGTCCAAACACAGGACCTGACACAAGTTGGCATTTGTTGTGTTTGTCCTTCGTTTTTGAAGAGGACCAGGGCATCAGGGATATGATGACATGACTTGCAGTTGACTTTGATTTGAGGGAGGGAGGGCTGTGCAAGGTCACCAGCCTCACTTTCTCCTCCAGAGCCATCTGGATCCAGTGACCAGATGTTCATCAGGATGACTGGAGATGGCCCAGGGTGCCATGGGAGAGCCTGGCCCTTTTAGGCTAAGGCAGTGGTTCTCAACCTTCCTAATGCCGTGACCCTTGAATACTCATATGTGGGCATATCTACATGTGGGTGGACCCGCTTGGAGACAGATAGAGGAGTGGTGTCTTGGTTCCTAAGACCATCGGAAATATGTGTTTTCTGATGGTCTTAGGCGACCCTGTTCAACCCCAAAGGGGTCGTGACCCACAGGTTGAGAACCACTGGGCTAAGGTCTTTTCACTTACTCACTCCTTTTTTTTCTAATTAAAGGGGCCATCCCTTGACTAACTTCTTAAAGAGACCTATTCACTGAATGGGCATTACCTCACTCAAAGTGAGTGTGTGAAAAGACCTTAGCCTAAAAGATCCAGGGTCTCCCATTGCATCCTCAGTCATCCTGATGAGTTGGTATTTAATAAAAAGTTCACTACCATGAAGGGAATTAAATTTGTCCAAGGCAAGGGGTTCAAACCCAATTCTTCTGACTCCAAACTCATTACTCCCAGAAAACCACCATCCAATTTGCTCAAAGGCAGCCTGAACTTTGAGCCAAGTACTGTGAGCAGTGACCTGAGTGGTCCCCTTTGAGCCATCAGGGAGCTCAGAGCTTGCCTAGGTGTGGACAGGCAGGTTAGGAAGAGCAAGCAGAAAGCAAGCCCTCACTAGCTAAGAAGGCAGGTATAATACTTTGTGTTCAAAGGAGAAATGCAAGTGAATTAAAACCATGGAAAAACTTCCAAATGGCTGAGGTAGGGCCCAGCTGATGAGGCGGTCTGACTTTGCAGGTGCCAGGCTATTTTTAGGGGACACCTGTGTGTGTCCTGCTGGGAAGGTGAGCAGAGGACATCAGGAGCTGGGCCCAGACTTTTCCTCCTCCTCCATCCCCCTCCTCCTCTCCCCATACCTTTTCTCCCCCACCTCCTCCTCCTTCCCCTTCTCCTCCTCCTCCACCACTTCCTCTACCTCCACTTCCTCCTCCAGCAGCAACTTTGGCCAGAGCAGAGACTTCCCCTTTCTGTGCTATTTAGAAACTCACCGGACTATAAGGCAAGCCTCCCTGTTGTTAAGAAGAGACCCGTGAGCATCACTGCTCGAGGGAGGTGGGAGGAAAGCCATTAGGCAGAAATGCTGTATAACCGGGTCATCAGCTCTAATGAGAGAGGGCAAGGGAGACAGAGGCTGGCACGGGCTGGGGCTGGCGGGGCAGCTCCATGGTTGCCATGGAAACCTGGGGTGTGTACTGAGGGAATGAGGGCACACTTCTAATTAAACAGGTTTGAGTTAATTTTAATGCCAGCAAGTGAGCGCTGAGAAATCCCTATTGCTTTCCCATGGAAGCCCTGATGAGGCCTGATATTTAAGATGTTTTCCTCCTAACCCTGTTGTTTTTATGGCATATCTTCTCTACCAAGTTTTTCTATTTTCAATACAATCAAATAAGCATGTTTTAATCATCTCCTATACCTCATCCGTTCTGCTGCAGATGCAAAAAAATAAATAAATAATTCCTGCCCTCAGGGAGCTTATAGTCTACTTAGGGACCTGCAACCTGCACACAGGAAAGGACATGCACCATAATTTGAGGAAGGAAAGACCACTGACAATTGGGGTATTGGGGAGGTTTAGGGGAAAGTGTTACCCCTGAGCTGAGCTTTAAGGGAACTCCTAGTGAGGAAAAATCTTCATGCTAATTCGTGTCAATGCCTTCTCCGTAACTTATGAGCCCTGAGATGTCAAGGGACTTGCCCAGGGTCACACAGCCAGCACAGTGAGAGACAAGATGTGAACCCAAGTCTTCCAGACTGAGACTAGCTCTCTATCTACCAGACCATACTACCTTTCTATATAAACAGGAAGGAAGGAAACAAGCATTTAGTAAGTGCCTACCCCATGCCAGGTACTGTATTTAGTGCTTTACAAATATTATCTCATTTGATCCTCACAACAGCACAGGGGGGTAGGTGCTATTAGAATCCCCATTTTACAGTTAAGGAAACTGAAACAGACAGTGACTTGTCCAGGGTGACACAGCTTATAAGTGTCTGAGGCTGGATTTGAACTCAGGTTTTCCTGACTGCAAGGAAAGGAAAGGAAAGGAAATGAAAGGGAAGGAAATAAGCATTAATATAGCACCTACCACATGCCAGAAACTATGCTAAGTGTTTGGCCCATGGTCTAGCCACTGAGCCACCTAGCTGACTCAAATGGAAATGAGAATAATAATGTCTGGTGCCCATCTCACTGGGTGTTGGGAGAATCAAATCAGCTAATTGGATAAAGTGCTTTGTTAAGTCTCAAAGTGCTACCTAAATGTTAGCCTTTGATTCCTGATTCCTCTCTCTCTCTCTCTCTCTCTCTCCCTCTCCCTTTCTCCCTCTCCCTCTCCCTCTCCCTCTCCCTCTCCCTCTCTCTCTCTCTCCCCCTCTCTCTCTCCCTCTCCCTCTCTCCCTGTCCCTCTATCTCTCTCTATCTCTCTCTCTATCTCTCTCTCTCCCCCTCTCTCTCTCCCTCTCCCTCTCTCCCTCTCCCTCTCTCCCTCTCTTTCTCTCTCCCTCTCTCTCTCTCTCTCTCTCTCTCTCTCTCGCTCACTCACTCACTTTTGTCCAGAACAGTGGTCTCATTTGGCAAGAGGAATTCCTTGTTCAGAAACTAACTCCAGTGCTGCAGATAAGACACTAAACACACACACACACACACACACACACACACACACACACACACACACACACGGGGAGGGAGGTGAGAGAGAGAGAGAGAGAGAGGGAGAGAGAGAGAGATTCTTAGAGAGTTACCTAGGGCACTTAGAAGTTAAGGGACTTACTAATGGTCAATCACTTATTCAATCAATAAGCATTTGCACATGGGCACTGGCAATGAAAATGAAAAAATTAGATAGCCTCTGCCCTCAAGGAGCTTCCATTCTATTACTATGGTGGTCAAACAGCTATAAGGTTTCAGAGGCAGGACTTTAACCCACAAGGCCTTCTGGATGCCATAGTTGGCCCTCTCTCTACTAGGCCACCATGATTCCTTTTTCTATGGTCATTATCCAATTGCCTTAGACTCCCACCAGACTGGATGACCCGGTCCCCAACATGCTTTCTGGTGCCCTGACCCTATGCTTCTACTCACTGCACCTGTAACACCCTCCCTTCCATTTCCTCCCAGGCCTTCAAAGTTCGGCTAAAATCTTGGCTCTTCCTTGAGTTTCCCAGATCACTCTAGTCTACAGCAATGAAAAATGAAGGGGTGGGACTAGAAGATTTCTAAGGTCCTACAGCTCTAGGTCTACCATTCCTGGAACATGTAGGCTGTGTGACTTTGGACCCATCATTTAACCTTCCTGAGCCTCAGTCACCTCCTCTGTAAAATGGGGTTGTGCTAGAAGATCTCTGTGGTACCTCCCAGCTCTAAAGCTATGATCCTTTCATCTCCTCTTCCCTTCTCCCTTTGCCTCCCCTCCTCACCTGTCTTCTTCAGGTGCAAGCACATAATGTATTCGGAGGACCTGCCCCAGATCTCTGTAGTCTTCATTTTTGTCAATGAAGCTCTATCCGTGATCCTTCGTTCAGTGCACAGTGTTGTCAACCACACTCCATCTCACCTGCTCAAAGAGATTATCCTGGTAGATGACAACAGTGACAATGGTGAGCCTGGGGGCAGCAGCAGAGGGGTTTTTGTTTTCTTAGTCCTAGGGGATGAAGGTCACAGCATAAATTCCTAGGACCTTTCCGACTCAGATGCCACTGGGGTCAGACCAAGAGGAAAGTTTCAGTAATGGGTGGGTGCATCACAGGTCTGCACTATGGCTCTTGCATGCTCAGCTGGGCCCCATTCATTGTATTTCTCAGGGACTTGGGCTCTAATTTGTCTAGGGCATATTAGAAGAGGAAGCTGAACAGAGTATTCTCTGATATTAGAAAAATACAAGAACCGTCTTCCAAATGTGAAAAAGAGGCCTGGGCTGGGGACAAGGAGACCTGGGTTCCTGTGCCAGCCTTGACATCCTGTGTGACTTTGGGAAAAGAGACTTTCTCTGGGCCTCACTTTCCCTATGTAACAAATAAAAAGGTTGAATGAGATGGTTTCTAAATGGCACTGGATTTGGAATCACAAGACCTGGATCTGGTGGAAATGTTTGTTAAATTGAATTAAGTTCAAATTTCAGTTCTGATACTTGCTAGCCATTTGACATCAAGCAATGAGCCTTTGTTTCCTCATCTATAAAGTAGGGATGGTTGGTCCAGATGACCTAGAAGGTGATTTCTGGCTCTAAATCCTACAGTCCTTCCAACTGTAAAATGACTCTGCATTAAATACCCAGTCTCAAATGGGTAGCACTGGTGTTCCTTCCAAGCTCTAATCCTATGAGCCCCAACAGTGCTGAGTTCTTGCTCCCCTACACTGGGGAGGAGACAGGAGGCTCAGAAGACCCAATTCCTGCCTTTGGGGATCTCATATCTAGATTAGACATGTATTAAATGATGCTAAAGCACATACAAGCCCCATGTGCCATTTATTTTAAGGCTGTGTGACCTCAGGCAGGCCATTTAATGGGTGCTACTATTAACCCATGTGCACAAAGGGTATGGGAATTCTTCATGACAGAGACAGCCACTACAATCTATGTGTGTTTCCATAAATCATTCCCGTACTCCTGAGGTCTCCTCCAGGTGCATGTGTTATTAGCTGGACACTATGCTTAAGAAACGTCAGGTAGACATCTGGAGCATGTAGAGGTTAGGTGACTTACTCATGGTCACACAGCTAATAGCTGGCAGAGGTAGGATTTGAAATCAGGTCTTTCTGATAAGTCCAGAAGGCTATTTCCCATGACCCCTATATGTCAAGAAGAAGAGAGTATTGATGGGATGGAGAATAAGGAAGTGTTCCTAGTAGGCATAAGGACCGAATTTCATTGTTATAGGAAACTCTCAAGTGAGGAAATTCTCTCTGCCCATGCAGATTGGTGCCTTCTCCACGAATTATGGTCTTAAAGAATTGCCTAGAGAGAGGTGAAGTGAGTTTCCGAGGGTTACACAGACAACGTGTATCAGAGACAGGGCTTGAACTCAGGTCTCGCTGGTTTCCAGGTCAGATCTCTATCTGCTATACAATACTATTTCCCTTAATTACTATTAAGTCAGTCATGCTCTACCAGACCTTGTGCTATGAACACAGCAAGGACTTAAGCAATGTTTGTAGTATTGAATTACATTAAATGAAAAACAAAAAAATTGTATTGCATGGAGTTATATTGTGTCATGTTGTGTTGCATGATACTGTATCAGCTTGGATTTCATTGCCTCATTCTTTCTTTGGCACAACTGATCAGAAGGGATTTGCTACCTACCACTTCCTTCACTTTGAGCCCTGTCAATCTGTTCTCTTTTCAGTGGAGCTGAAATTTAATCTGGACCAGTATGTAAATAAGAGATACCCAGGGTTGGTGAAAATAGTCCGCAATACCAAGAGGGAAGGGCTCATCCGAGCTCGGATCCAGGGCTGGAAAGCAGCAACCTCTCCAATCGTGGGTTTCTTTGATGCTCATGTGGAATTCAACACTGGCTGGTAAGCTTTTGTGAGGGGAACCAAAGATTTCTGAGTGTACTGCCCTTCTCCTGGGGGATCACATGGTTGTACATGTATCATTACATTTGTAGGCTGTTTTCGTAGTCTGCTAGACTCACAAATAAAATTGTCTCAGCAGCAGGGGAACAAAAGAGCTCAGGGGATGGAGTTCTCTATAGACCTGCTCAGGCAGTGCAGCTGCTGGAACCTGCCCGAGTATTTCTGGTTATTGTACTTTGGGTGCAAAAAAAATGTGCTTTCGTGAGCTGCTAAGAATCGTGTTCTGTTCCTCTTACCCAGATTGGTGGAGGCACACAGAAACACTGGGCAAACAAATTATTCTGAGGCTCCCACAAAAAAGAAGAATTCCTTGGACTGTAGCCACATTTGTCAGGGTCTCCTTCCAGGCTATTCATTCTTTCTTTCAAGGGAAGCTTAGTTAGGGGCCTGGACACCTTGATTTTGTTTTTTTTTGTTTAAGGTTTGATTTCTCCCCCTGACATCCTTGGAAAGAAGTTGGATTCTCTTATAAGGTTTTTGTTTTTACAATGAAAATCCAGAATAAAGATGAAGTCATTGTTTAGGATTGCAGAATTGGCAGTGCAGGAAGCTAGGCTTTGAGATGAGGCCAAGTCAGCTAAAAGTATTTATTCCCTTTTAGTAAGTGAAGGAAGAGAAGTAAATTAAGAAAAAGAGAAGGAGGAAAAATAGAAAAGGAAGAGGAGAAGAGGAAGGGGAAGAGGAAAAAAGAAAATGGGAAGAAGAAAGAATAGAAAATCAAGAGAAAGAAGAGGAGAGGAAGAAAAAGGAAGAGGAAAAGGAGTAAAAAAGAGAATGAGAATGTAAGGAGGAAGAGGAGGAAAATATAGAAGATAATTAGTAGAAGGAAATGGAAAAGTAGAAAAAAGGAAAAAGATGAGAAAGAAAGATGAAGAGGAGGAGGGGGATGAAAGAAAAGGAAAGGAGGAAGAAGAAAAAGAATGAAGGAGATGGAAAAGGAGACTGCAGAGGAGAAGGAAGAGAATAATGGAGAGAAAGGAAAAGAGGAGAGAAAGAAAGAGGGAGAGGAGGGAGATAAAGGAAAGGAAAGGAGGAAGAAGAAAAAGAAAAGAAGAAGGTAAAAATGAAGATGCCGAGGAGGGGGAAGAGGAGAATAGAGAGGAAAGGAGGAGAGGAAGGAAGAAAAAGAGGAGGAGAAAGAATAAGAATATTGGGACAAGGGAGAAAGAGGAGAACTGTGATTAACTTCTGTCAGCTAAAAGCATCTGAAAAGAATCTATGTATTTCCCCATCCAAAGAGGTTTGGTCCAATGTGGATGACGACCACGTTGACCCAGTAATGCCGAGTGCTGAGTCCATTGTGTTCCAGGAGCTGATGAAGACACAGAGAATGCTTTGCTCAGGAATATTTGCCAATAACTCTTCCTGACCTAGGCTCAGGGAACTGAGCTTTTGTTCATTATTTTTAGTTATAAAAGCATGTCTTCTTTTGCCAAGGAGGCCAAATACAAAATAAAAGGTCAGGTTCTCACAACAGAGCTGGGATTTGGTGCAGAGGTTTCTGAAAAGACCCTATTTGGGGATTCACCTTCCGACTCCAAATCTGATACTCTGCAAGCTCAGGGTCTTCACCCCAGTCATTGGGTTTCTTCAAGCCTTCTCTTTTGCAGGCAGCCTCCCCAGTCCCGATGCTTATGATGATCAGAGCCTCAGTCCCTCTCCCTTCCCCCCTCCCCATACCTTTCTCTTGCCTTGCTCTTCGGTCCCAGGATGCTCATTCCCTCCCAAGCCTCAGAATCCAGTGATGGCAGGTGGCACCAGGGTCCAGAGTGTGCAGTTAATCTCCCATGTCAAAATGCAAAAATGCAATTTTTAAAAATGTGTAATTTTAATTTTCGTTACTGAGAAGCAGTTTTTATCCACTGGCAAACAGAACCCTTATCCTGGAGCTGCAGTGCATGAGTCTCCAGATTCATTAGCCGCCTGGCATTTACACGAAGCTTTTTGGTCTCTGAAGCACTTTACAAACATTAATTAATTAATCCTCCCTCACATTGCTCCAAGGTAGGTAAATAACATTCAGCTACTTTATAGGAAGCAGACTGAAACAGAGATCGACCAAGACATTCAGGGGCTAGAATGGAATCCCACACAGCCTGGGCAAACTTTTTCTTTTTTGGCGAAGTCCAAACAAGGCCAGCCTGCAGCCTGACCTTCATGTCACAAGGCAGAAGTCATTATTCTGGGGTTTGGGGGTGAAAGTTTGACCACAGTTTTTCTGGATGTAGGACAAATGTTGGATGGGGGAGCAGTATGCAATCATAGAAACAACACTAACCAGGTGCTGGAAGATCTGGGTTTGAATCCCACCATTGCTACTTACTAGCTACATGACCTTGGGCAAATGATTTAATTTCTACGAGTTTCAGTTTCCTCTTCTATAAAACAGGCATGATAATAGCATGAAAGCGTGTTATATGAAATAGACCTAGATTGGTAGGCAGGAAGCAATTTGTAAAAGGATTTAAATACTCAGTTAAAGAGTTTGCATTTTACTTTTGAGGCAATGGAGAGCCCCTGAAGTTACTTATGTGGGGAAGTAATATTTAATCAAGGCAGCTAATGGGCACAGTGGATAGAGCATCTGGTCTAGAGTCAGGAAGATTTGAGTTCAAATTCACTCTGAGATACTTGCTAGCTGTGTGACTCCGGGAAAGTTATTCAACCTTATTTGCCTCAGTTTCCTCAACTGTAAAATGAACTGGAGAAGGAAATGACAAATCACTCCAGTGTCTTTACCAAGAAAACCCCAAATGGGGTCACAAAGAGTCAGACATGACTGAAACAATTGAACAACAAAAACATTGAATCAAATATGATAATGAATATGGAGATGCTTTGAAAACTAAAGGAAAGAAAACCCATCTAAATCATGTAATTCCAGGTTCCCAGATGTGCTAGCATCCCTGAGGCAGAGGCAGAGCTGAGGCTGGCTAAAGCACCAGTCAGACGAAATGTCACATAGGCATATCTACATATTGACGGAATTTTCTAGTTGTTAGCATCTGTTCAGCACCATGTAAATATGTCCTTATCTTCATGCCCTGCTCTGTCCTTGGGGATCTTACCCCAGATTGAGACGTCTCTGCTATGTCATTCAGAGACCATAGAATTGTCTTCCCAGTTACCAAGTTGGAGATGGGAGCCTTGCTTGGCAGACTCTAGTCTGCCAGAAGAAGGAAAGGATTTGGGGTCATGGGTCCTAGGATCAAATCATTTCTCTATATTTAGTACACATGCAATCATGGGCAAGGCCTCAGTTTCCTCTTTTGTAGAATGATGAGTTTAGATGGTCTCTAGGGTCCCTTTTTGTTCTAATTGCCTGGGATGTTAGGAATTCAGACCCCTTAGAAATGAGCCACAGTGTGCAAAAGCTGGGCTCCTTATAGGATTCCCAAACTGTGATGTCTCTGGGGACTTGGGAGTCTTTCAATAGTCTAGCTCTCTGTCCATTCTGGAGTGAGGGAAGCCTGCATGCCTTTCCACACAGTCTGCAGGAGGGGGTGCCATCTGGAATCATCAATGTTCCTGGGCACATCCTGATAATCAGGAAACGTATTCAGCTCTTGAGTCCATCTGCCTACTTACTCACTTTTCTCTGAAGGTCCCCAGGAAGAAGACAAAGGCCACATCAGACAGGGGGGCAGGATGGACTTGGAGATAAGATGTGAAGGCAGCATCAGGAAATATTGGGACAATACTTAGCACCCTGTTGGAGCTACCATCTGTCCACCCTTCTGGTCCCTTTGTGATGGAGATCCTCCTTTTCCTGGAGGAAACAGCTGTGGGATCTGGGTAATTGTTTCCCTGCCTTGCTTTTGGCCAAACTCCCGGTTTTATAGAGGTGGAGTGGTAGATTCAGCTGAATGCTGGACTTGGAGTCAGGGAACCCTAGATTCAAATCCTGCTCTTAGCTATGTGACCCTCAATTTGCCTGCTCTGTAAAATGGGGTTTATAAAATCTGTAAGTTCTTACTTTATGACATTGTACTGAGGATCAGGGAAGATAATTCATGCTGAAAACTTTAAAGTGCTATGTAAATGTCAATTCTTATTTTATTTCCAGCCACGTGAGGAAGTTTAAAAGTGTGTGCCCTAATTCTCCCTCTACTCTGCTCCCATCTCCTGGTCATAGGGTACAGGTATAGCCTCCCCTGAAAGTTCCATGACAGAAAGGAAGACTTCACTTTTGTCTTTAAATCCCTGGGGCTTTTGATAAATGCTTATTGCTGCATGAATCATTAGGGATTAATCTTGTGCAGCATTTTCTGGTGGTCCAGAATTTCCTTTTCTCTGGGTCCCTGAGGCATCTCAGAGTAGAGGACCAATTAGGCCAAGCCAGGGATATCCCAGCCAGAAAGGACCTCAAAGTGAATGGTCTATGTGGGGTCAATCAAGAGAGCCTTGATGTGGCTGACTCAAAGAGAAAAACAAGCGATCTGCCTCACCTAGATGCTCTAGGTCAAATGAAAGTAGTGAAGTGAAAGGGAGCCATGCAGGGTAAAAGAGGGAAGTTGGATCTCCTCTGGGAAAGGGAAACAAAGCAGGGCTATCTGACTACCTGAGCCTCGAGATTATGTCCCTTCCCTCCCCCCCAAGGCATCCTTTATTCAACACCAGGACCATCCCCATTTCAACCAGAGCACACTGGATCTAGCCAACAAAGGCTACTCCCAGAGAAAGGACATGGAGAAAAAAGCCATTGTACAATCATGGATGTAAAAAGGGGTGGGGGTGAGAGTTCTTAACCTTTTTTGCATCATAGACCTCATTGGCAGTGCGGTGAATTCTATGGACCACTTCTCAGAATGAGGTATACATGAAACATAATTCCTAAGATTGCAAAGGAAACTGAGGATATTGCGATATAGTTATCAAAATAATTTTTAAAAGAAATTCACAGGCCGTAGCTTAAGAACCACTAATCTAGGCCATCTTCTTGTTCCTATTACTTCAAATCAACTAGCATCCATTAAGGATCCACTATGTGCCAGTCACTGAGCTAAGGGCTAGGATGGTACCTGTCAATGGCACCATCATCCTCCCAATCACCCAGGTTCCCAACCTAGGAGCCAACCTGGAATCCTTACCATCTGTCATCTCCTATATCCAATCTGTTGCCAAGTCAACTTTGCATCTGGAACATCTCTCAAATATACCCCTTTCTTTCTTCTGACCCAGCCTCCATTCTGGTCCGGGCTCTCATTATCTCACTCCTGAACTACTGAAATAGCCTATGGGTTGGTTCTGCCTGCCTCAAGTCTCTCCCCATTCCAATCCATCCTCCAGTTACCAAACCGATCTTCCTAAAGTACCAGCTGCTATCACATTGCACCCCCACCACCACCTAAATTCAATCTCCAGACTCCCTATTTCCTCCAGCATCAAATAGAAAATCCTCTGTTTGACTTTTAAAGCTGGTCCCTTCCTATCTTTAGAATTTTCTTACACCTTACCTTCCTCCACTTACCTAGTGATGCAACCCCCTTTGCTGTTCCTCATACAGGACAAAGAATCTACCACTCAGCTCGGACATTTTCACTGGCCTGAAATACTCTTCTTCCTCACCTGTTTCCTGACTTCTTCCAAGACTGAGCTCCTTCTGCAAGAGGTCTTTTCTAGTCTCTTATCCACCCCACAACTACTTCTGATACCTTCCCTCTGAGATAATTTTCTACTTATCATATATGTATATATATATATATGTATGTATATATATGTATGTATGTATATATGTATGTATATATATATCTTTTCTTTTTAATTAACTTTTGTTTATTTTTAGTTTACATCATTGATTTCCACAAGATTTTGAGTTACAAATTTTCTACCCATCTTTTCCCTACTCACTCCCCCAAAACAGCAGTCCCATGTTTACTCCCTCCCCCAATCTGCTGTCTCCCATATCCTCCCCCATCACCCCTCTGACTTTCTGGTAGAGCAAGATGGATCTCCCTACCCCAGTGCCTGTATACCTTATTTCCCAGTTGCATGTAAATTATAATAATAATAATCCTATATATATCTTACAGAAACATAATTGTTTGCCTTTTGTCTACCCCAGTAAACTGTGAGCTTCTTAAAAGCAAGGACTATTTTTTGGGCCTTTTCTTGTCCCCAGCCCTTGGCACAGTTCATGGCACGTAGTAGGTGCTTAATAAATGCTTGTGGAGTTGAAGTGACTTACCCAAGATCATACAGTCAGCAAGTGGCAGAGGTGGGATCTGAACCTAGTCCTCTGGCTCCAGATTGACTTTGCAGAGACTTTAACCCTAGACCCTGCAGAGGATGGGTAGATGTTGGTAGTGATGACTGTACATCTGTACATTTGTCCTAGCTATTCTCTATTCTGCCCCATACTCAATCACTAGTAATTAGACCCACTACAAAATACTACACCATCCAGTCTATGTTCCAGCCCCAAGTCCTACTGGGCAATCCTAGTCAGAACACTGAGGGATATTAGACTTAGGACACTCCTTAACCATCCTTACCTGGATGACCCTAATCTAATCTCCAAGGATAGGTGGTAGTTTGCAGAAATTAAAACCATATGGAATGGATCCGTCAGGAGAGTGCCCTAATAAGGACAATCAGAATGGGGAAGAAGCCCAGGCCACAGGAAAAATGGTTGAAGCAACTGGGAGTGTTTAGCCTAGAGAGAAGAAGATGGAAAGGAAGGGGCATGAGAGTGATCTTCAAGACTTCTCAAGGGTGCCACGTTGAAGGGGTTTTAGACTTGGTTCTACTTGAGGTCAGAACTAGGAGCAGTGGATGGAAAAGCAAAGAGTTGAGCAGATGACAGCTTGAGGTCAGGAAAAACTTCCTTCCCTTCACTGTACAGACCTCCTCTGGTGTTCCTTCCCATTCTGAGATTCTGTGAGTCTGTAACAAGATCTCAAAGAATGCAACTTGGAGGAAGGAAGATTAGCAAATGGTGGACAGGATCTGGAGGGGATGGGGAGGAGAGTTGGTGGGGGAAGAGTCCCAGAATTTGATGATTACTTCTGCTACCCTTAGAGGATGATCACCTCCTATCCAGTGACCAGATGCAGAATAGGAGGTTTAAATTGCAGCATGAAGGATTTTGGTTAGCTAGCGTAAAGGACTTTACTAGCACTTAAACAGAATGAGTTTAATCTCTCTTCCACATGACAGAATTTCAGATACATAATCATAATAGCTAGCTGTTTGCACAAATAGCTTTACAAATACTCTGTCTGTGATCTTGACAACAACCCTGGGAGGTAGATGCTATAGTGATCTCTGTGTTACAGTTGAGGAAACTGAGGTAGACAAAGACTTTCCCAGGGGAAGTAAGACTGATGTCTGCCAGAGCAAGGATTGGTAGACCTCGGGCTAATTTTTCACCTCTTTCTCTGGAGGGTGGGGAGTAGAGTGGGAGAGAATCATCTTTACTCTTTTACAAATCCTACTTATTTTCAGTGTACTCATTAAATACCTATTGAACGAATGAATGGGTGAGTGAATAAATGGATAGTTGAATGGGTGGATCAACATGGCCTTGTCAAAAGTCAGGGGGATGAACCTGATGATTTCTCTGAGTCCCTCCAAGTCCCAAGGCTTATGATCCTTTGGCTTTTCACTTTCCATCACAACCAGCGACCAAATCCCCCCTCATTCCAATCAGAGAAGAAGCATAAAAGAGAGGGGGTGGCTAGGTGATGTAGTGAATAAAGCACCTGCCCTGGAATCAGGAGGACCTGAGTTCAAATCTGACCTCAGACACCTGACACACTTATGAGTTGTGTGACCTTGGGCAAGTCATGTAACCCCAATTGCCTTGCCTTCCCCCCTCAAAAAAAGAAGCAAAAGAGACAAAGAAGTCCACCTTTGCCCAGGAGATGGCTGGAAAGAATATATCAAATCATAGATTTAAAGCTGAAAAGAAACTGAGAAGCCATCAAGTCCAATCCTCTCATTTTAACAGAAGAGGAAACTAAGGCATAAGGAGGTTATCTGACTTTCCAAAGGTCACACAGCTAGGAAGTGTCTATCTCTGAATTTGGACTCAGGCTTTACCTTACTCCAAGCCCAGCACCCTACCCATTACACCACACTGTCTCTACTAAGAAAAAATCAAAACTATTTTTGCCCTCAAAGGGCTTTTATTTTGCAAGGATAACAGCAAATAGTGTGTATATCAGTATAAAATATATACAGTGGAAACTTTTAAAAGAGTTTTTCTGTTTCATTTCATGGAAGGGGACACTAAAAACTGAGGGGGGAGGAGATGAGGAAAGGTCTGATGTAGGATGTGCACCAGAACTGAGCCTCCAAAGAAGCCTAGGGTTTTAAGGGGTGGAGACAAAGAGACAGGAATGAAGGAATGAAGTTGAGCCTGGCTAAAAGCCTGTAGAGATCTCTTCCTCCTCCTGGGGTCCCCATCCCTGTATCCTTAGCCAAAATATCCTACCTGAGCTATCAGGGGCTATGATCCATAAGAAAAAAAATGTCATACAGCAGCTCATGGAAACACACAGTGACTCCAATGATGATGGAGTGTGGGAGAGAGCAGCAGAGGAGGGAGGCTTGCTCTGAGTGATTGGGCACTGAGTGAGGCCATTAAGTTAGAGAAGTGTCCTGAAATGGCTCTGAAGCCACTAAGTAAGTGTCTGTCACTGAAACAACCCATCACAGTCATTCCTCTTCTAAAGCACAGGGTAGACTCAAGTGGCTTTTCTACCCAAAGCAAAAATGTTGCTCCCATTGTCCCTCCTCCCCTGCCTCTCCAGTTCTTTTTCTCACCTGCCCTTTATTCTCTCGAGATTCATTCCCCAACTCCTTCTTCTTCTCCCTCTGGTCCTTTCTTCTATCATCTCCGTTCATCCCTGTTCTTTCTTCTTTCCCCTACACAGAGTCACATTATATCAGAGTTGAGCCTGAGGGGTCATTGAGTCCAACCTGTATTTGAACATGACTCCCCTCTACAAAATCCCCCACAAGTGATCATCCAACTTCAACTTGGAGACCTCTAGTCACCGGGAGCTCACTACCTCCCATGACAACTTAGTCTGCCTTGAGGTAGCTTTCATTAGCAAAAGGTTTTCACTATATAAACAACTTAAACTTGTACCTGTATCTTCCAGGCATTGTTATCATTTCTTCCCTTTGGGGTCAAACAGAATGAGTTTAATCCCTCTTCCATATAACAGAACTTCTGATAAACAACAAAAACACACAAATAAAAGAACACAACTGTGCTAGGTGGCACAGTGTCAGGTCTGGAGTCAGGAAGACCTGAGTTCAAATCTGACCTCAAACACGTAATAGATGTGTGACCCTGGGCAAGTCACTTAACCCTTTGTCTGTAAATGAGCTGGAGAAGGAAATAGCAAACTACCCCAGTATCTTTACCAAGAAAACCCCAAAGGGATTCATGAAGAATCAGACACAACTGAAACAACTAAACAACAACAATAATAAGTAGCATTTACATATGAAAATATTATCTCTTTGATCCTCACAATAATCCTGGGAGGTGGGTGTTATTATTGTCTCTATTTTACAAAGGTAGACAGAGATTGAGTGACTTGCCCAAGGTCACACAGCTAAGTCTTCCCCAACCCGTCTTAATTCTGGTGCCTTCTCTCTGTTAATTATTTTCTATTTATGCTCTATACAAATAGGCTTGCTTGACATACACTTGTTTGCATGTTGACTCCCCCCTTAGATTGTAAGCTCTTTGAGGGTAGGGACTGTTTTTTTTTGCCTCTTTTTGTATCCCTAAAGCTTAGCACAGTGCCTGGCCCATAGTAGGCAGTTAATAAATGTTTACTGATTGATTGAGATGTCTAAAGCTGGATCTGAACTGAAGTTTTCCTGACTCCAGATCCAATTTTATCCATTGAACCACCTAGCAATCTCTCATACTTGAAGACAACTACGATAACCCTGAATCTTCTCTTCTCCAGATTAAACAGCCTCAATTCCCTCAAGCAGACCTATTGAGGCACATTCTGGAGGCTTCCTTCACCACTCTGCTTTTCTCTTTCCTGGCCACTTTCTAGCTTTTCAAAGTCCTTTCTAAAACCCAGAAGGGAACACAATATCCCCAAGACCAAGAATTGAATTGCTGAATCTCTCAGATCCTCCATTTACTGTTTATCAAAAGAGAAAAACTCTTTGTAAATCACCCAAGTACATTCTAGACATGGACATCCCTATTAGCAGCCCTTTCTCATTCAGTCAAACCACAAAGATTTTGAGTTTTTGGAATGGGTTTGCTGTGGTGGGTGATACACAGATAAATAATCCTAGAATCTCAGAATACAAAGGGACGTCAGACACCATTTAGTATAACTTGCACCTGGATAAGAATCCCCTCCATAATAATAGCTTTAATACAGTGCTTTACATAAATCATTGCATTTGATCCTCACAAGGTGAGGTAAGGGCTCTTAGTATTCCCATTTTACAGATGAGGAAACTGATACTAAGTAAAGGGACTTACCCAGGGTCACATAGAAAACAGGAGTCTGAGGTCAAACTCATATTTCCCTCACACCTACATTCTAATCACTGAGCCACCTTGTTGACAAGGAGTCTACAATATCCTCACAAATGATGAGGTACGGTCTCTGGGAACCTCCTTGAGCTCTCCTTGAATCCTTGAAGCCTACCAAAATATCTATACCCAAATCAACTGTTATCTCACCTCATTAACTCCTCCTAAAGACCCTCCCCAAACTCCTCCCCTAGACTACCCCTAGATTCCTCCCACAACCTTTCTGTATATAAGACTTCATCTTGCCTCATGTGTGAGACTGCCATAGAATAACCTAGCACAGACTTGCTCTGGCCTGCTTACCCAATGCAAGAGTCACAGATATCAAGACTCCTTAAGAGTCTACCCAATATGGCAAACTTCTAATGAACTTTGCTTTTCTTTGGGTGAGAGAACATTTGAGTCGAATTCATTCAGCAGGACCCTGCATGTTGGTATTTTGGGGTCTCAAGCATCCCTAACCCAACCCTGACCACTTCGTTTTGAAAAATACCAACACGTTGAGTCCTGCCAAATGAATTTGACTCAAGTTTTTTTTTTTCAGCCGAAGAAAAATAAAGTTTATTAAAAGTTCACTTGTATTAGACACAGAGCAAGTAACAGTTGATTTGGGTATAGATATTTTGCTAGGCTCAAAGGTGGGAAGTAGATGGACAATGGAGGGCTAAGCTAGTAACAAAGGTTTGGGCAGAGCCACAATGAAAGGCTTATGGCCTCATGCAAATGCCTCATCAAGTGGGAAGATTCCATCACAGTTCAAGCGTGTTTCCAGAGCCTGTACTTCAAGGATTCAAGGAGAGCTCAAGGGGGTTCCCAGAGCCTGTACCCCATCACAAAGAGTCATCTAGCTTCAGTGTGAAGACCCTCTCCTGAGAGGAAACCACCCACTGCCCCCCAAAGTAACCCATTCACTTGTACTGATGGTTAGATTTTTTGTTACATCCAGCCTAATTTTCTCTCTCTCACTTCTACACATTGTTTCTAGTTCTGATCTTCTGAAGTCAGATGAAACAATCCTTTCAAATATGTGAAAGTTTCTTTCATCCATCCTCTCCACTTACAAGTAACATAACATTCCTGGCTTCAAAGAGTCCACCATCTGTTATGAAAGTTAAGATACATTGACAAATAATTTGGGGAAATGGGATCTGAGCTTGGTGCAGAATTAGATCTACCAATAGAATTCTGGCTATAGAAAAGGAAAAAATAACCATTTATTAAGCGCCACCTTACTGCAGTGCTAAGTTCTGTGTCAGGGGCTTTATAAATATTACCTCATTTTATCCTCATGACAACCCTGGAAGGTAGGGGGTCTGGAAACTAAGGCAAAGACATTGAGTGACTTGCTCAGGGTCATTCAGTCAGTATTTGTCAGAGATGAGACTTGAATCCATGTCTTCCTAAATCTGACACCAACTTTCCATTCGCTCACTACACACTACAAAATAATACCAACTCCAATTTTATAAGTACCTTAGGCATAGTACAATGTCATGCTCTAAGACTTCAGAGGAACAAAAGTTGATTTCTGGCTGTTAATTGTTGGGTCCTGGGGTGAGAGCTCGGCTGCCCACGTGAGACACTGGGCTGTGGACTCTTCCTTAGGCATTGAGTCCATGACAACCTGATGGCTCTGGGGTAGACCGGCCTCCCTTACAGGATCAAGACCTCCCCTGAAGGGAGGGGCTGGGGGCGGGGCGTAGGGCTGATAACGGTGTGTTGCTTCGGGCAAGAGAGAGATGTAAGAATAAAGATGATGGCAGCCAGACATGTCTCAGGTGCTCTGTTGTCCTTTCACGCACAGTGAAGTTCTCTGAGGTAGTACCTCAGAGCCGGGGACGCCCGAAGACCTCGTGAGGTAAGTAGACAGGCGATTGGAAGCAGCAGAACGCTTCAGTTAATCAGGGAAGGGTTCATAGTCAAGGCTTTGATGAGAAGCAATGAGCCACAGTAGGAAGAGGGCAGGCTTTAGAGCCAGAGGGCCTGGGTTCAAATCTTTCCTCTGTTACTATGTTTGTGAGCTTGGGAAGGTTATAGAACTTCCCTGGGCCTCAGTTTCCTCATCTGTAAATTAAGAAGGTTGGACTAGATGGCCTCCGATGTCCTTTCTAGACCCATTATTCTATAATCTAGTGTGTGTGTGTGTGTGTGTGTGTGTGTGTAAGAATATAATCTCCTCCATTAGGCTATAAATTACTTAGAGCCAGGGAATGCCTTCACCATCATATATGGAAGTTCAGCCCTTACCACAGTGCTTAGCGTATGGAAAGTACTGAGTGCTTTAATAAATGTAAATACATTTATTATCAATGAATGTGTCATTAACAATTTTTATATTATACATAATATAGTATAGACAAATTATTAAAAACTAATTGTTAATTAATTGTTAATAATTAAATGTGTTTCAGACCTGTAAGACCTTCTTTGTGAAGGCATCAAAATGGGAGAAGGAATACCAAGTTCCAGGGAACAGTCAATAGGTCGGTCTGGCTGAAATGGAGAGTGCACCAAACAGAAAGTAATGTGAAATTGTTCCCTAAAGGTGGGCTGGAGCCAGACTGAAAGGCTTTCTGTGCCACGCTGAGAAGTTCATGTTGGATCCTGGAAGAAAGCAGAAAAGTAACCTAGTCAGATTGTATTTCACAAATATTACTGCAGCAGCTGATTAGAGTTAGGTTCACTAATGGAGACACAGGAAGCACAGAAACAAAACGGGGGAGAAGGGAGGGTGAGCAAAGTTTCTTTCCATCTTTCTGGGAGACTATGAGTGTGAAGTCATTTATAACGTCAGCCTCAACTGATGTGTTGCTTGGTTTACTGAACAGCGTTCTTCTCCTCTTTATTACAAGGCAAGGAGATCCATATCATTGGAGATGGATGTTATTTAAAATCAAATTGTATTGATAATAATGATGAGGACAATAGCAAACATTTATATCACACTTTAAAGTTGGCCATTTTCTTTAAATCCATTTGACCCTTGATTTGATTTTTAAATAGCTCTGACCCTGTGCCAAAGCCCATTGGTATGGGGTTCTCTCCTTATTGGTGGAGATGAATTGTGTGGGGCATTTGTTGGACAGAGGTGGGGAGAGTGGGAGAGTGCCAATCTTCTTCAGGCCACTTTGGAACTCTTCGAGTTTCTCGTCCCTTCTGGTGTTTCAGACTTCCAGTTTTGATAATGGATGAGACTGACCCACGTCAGGTAGCTTAAGGCAAAACTCTGGGAAGGCATAGGAGGAGCTAGAAATCTCCATCATGCATTTACCCCCAGCTTGCTACGCTAGAGACTATGGAAATTTTCCCCTTGGGTGAGATCCTGTTCTCATTCTCTTTGTTGAGCTGACTTATCTCACTCCCAATGGAGAGCTCCTTCACTCTGTATTATCTGATCTGTATTTTCCTTTGTATAACTTCTCTGATTTGTTTTGCTACCAGTTTGAATAAATTTCCTTTGTGTAGTTCAAAGGGAGGTTGAGTAGACATCTTTTCCTTCCATGCTTCTCCAAGGGAGATTTTCATTACTGCCAGGAAAAGGGAACAGGAGGTTGGGGCCAGAGTCCATTCTGCTCTCCTCAGAGAGAAGGTAGGGGTACTAGGATAGAATTATATCTATCTGCTTCCTTAAATACTATCATTCTAGAGAGTATGATTTGATTCAATTTAATTTCGGATCACTTTTCCATTTGGGGAGACTTATCCTCTTTCCTATAGGTTTCACAATGAACACGCATAATAAACAGCAAGAAAACCTATTTATCCAGTCTGGAAACAAAATGGAAACCAGAGAAGGGACACATAAGAGAATATATACCAGATGTACAGGACAACACAGAGTGAAGGAGCTCTCCCATTAGGAGTGAGATCATTTGGCTCATCTGAGAGTCCTAGATCCCACCCAAAGGAAAGGAAGCAAGCTGTCATAGGGACATGATGGAGACTGCTAGCTCCCCCCATATCTTCCTAAATCTTTTCCTTCAGCAACTTAAAGTGAGGTTTGTCTTGTCCATCTTCCTTCTCAAATCTGGAAGTCAGAAATGCTGGAAAAGACTAGAGTAGACACTTGAAGAGTCCCAAAGTGGACTGAAGAAGACTGGCACTCTCCCACTCTCCCCACCTCTGCCCAATAAATGCCCCACACAATTCATCTCCACCAGTAAGGAGAGAACCCCATACCAATGGGCTTTGAAACAGGGATTACACAAGATTTTAGGAAGGAAGAAGAGAGGGAGGAAATTCTCAATCTGCCAGGGAAGATGGCTAACTATATACTGCCTTGGGGTGAACTCCATTTGAATTTAAGCCCTGGAGTCTTAATTAAAGCTCTTCATTGGAGCCACCTGGATTTCTGCCCCCAATTAAGCTTGAGCTCAGGGTAACCATCCTCAGGAAAAGATGTCGTGTGCATGCATGATTTGCAGAGAGGGCTAGGGGCAAGTGGGGACTATTTAATGAGATGAATGCCTTTAGCTAGCTGGCTGGTGAGGAAAAACTGCCCTAACTCAAAGAACTCCCCAGCCACTCAAGGTTAAGCTGAGCCAATTAAAGGAATGGGCCCTTCCTGTGCTCAATATTCCCTGCTGAGGGGCACTGGCTGGCTGACTGGCTGGCTGGCTGGCTGGCTGGCTGGCTGGCTGGCTCCTCATCTGCCTTCAGATGGATGGGTCCAGGCCAGCACACACACCAATATGGGTGCCAGGAGAGCCTTGAGATGATTCATCTTCCTGAGAGGCTCAGTGGGCTCCCTTCAGGAGTTCCTCTTTTCAAGTGTCTCTGCTCTGCAGCTTTGCAGGGGAATTGCTGAATACTAATGGTATAGTGTGTTGTAATAGAGAGAGATACATGAAGTGTGCCTGCCCTGGGGACAATAGAGACAGAGAGACATCATGCTGGAAATCTAGGCTCTTCCCCTCCTACCTGTATGTCATTGGGAGAAGATCCCGACTGAGACTATCAGCCTTACAACTTCTGTTCATACTGAGGGTCCAACCCAGAGGCTACCCAGAATCCTGGAGGGAGTGTAGTGTTTCTGAGAGGTTACTCACTTCTTCCATGGGTTCTGTAAGGGCTTGTGGCTGACCTCTCTGGATATAGATGTAAGAAGTATGAGATTTGAGTACAGAGAAGGGGAAGGACAGTGCCTTCAACCATCTTCCTTACTTTCCCTCCAAGCCTCTCTCTGTCTTTCATCCTCAAAGCATATGCCAGGGACCTAAAAAGATTTACAGTAGATAGAAATACATACACATGTGTATATATGAGGCAATATATATTACGTATATAGACATACTTTTATGAGAGGAAAAAGGGTGTCTTCAATGTGATTTCATTGATGAAGGAAATTTCTGGTATGAAAATTCCCTCTATCAATGTAGCTATTCAGTATGAGCTCCCCTGATGAAATCACAGAAAAGTGTGATTGGAGATTCTGATGAGAAACTCCCTTGTCCAATACAGTTCAGCACCTTATTATCTTAGAAAGTTGCTTAAAGCACTGCGAAGTGATTTACCCAGAATCACACTGCCAGTATGTGTCAGAGACAAGACTCAAACACAGGTCTTCCTGGCTAGCTCTCCCATCTACATTGCTGCTCAAAGACTTCTCCCATTACAACTTCAAACATCCTAAGAGAAGAGCATGGCTGCTTCATGCAGTGCCCACTGGAGATTATACATCAGAGACAGCAGCCAGGGTCTACAATACACCTGACTTTGAAGTCTGTCACTGGGGACTCCCAAAGTGATTCTTCTTGGGCTTTTGTTTCTTTCAGGGCAGAGCCAGCCCTAACCCGAATCAAAGAGGATCGAAGGAGAATAATCTTGCCAGCCATTGACAACATCAAGTACAATACCTTTGAGGTACAGCAATATGCCAATGCTGCCCATGGCTACAACTGGGGCCTGTGGTGCATGTACATAATCCCACCCCAGGACTGGCTGGACCGAGGGGATGAGTCTGCACCTATCCGGTGAGTCTAGGAGGGGCATTTGAGAGCCTTCTCAGAGTTCATAGAATATTTTTTTTGGAGGCAACCAGGGTTAAGTGATTTGTCACACAGCTAGTAAGTGTCTGAATCCATATTTGAATTCAGGTCTTTCTGACTCCAGGTCCAGCACTCTATATGCTGCTCTACTCAGTTGCCTGAAATATTGTCTTTGCAATAACTGAGAAAACTCATTTGAGGCAAGGAAGCAAACTGATCACCCCTCCAAGAGCTTATGGGCAGCAGGGAGGGGTAGTTTGGACACAGCTATCTTTTTCACTCAAAATGGACTTTATGATCCCTGAAGAGTAAAGAAATAAATATGCAGGCTTTGACATTTGAAAAGCTTGTAATAAGCAAAATAAAATGAGAACAACATTATTCAGTTGTGTCCAATTTTTAGCAACCCCATCTGTGGTTGTCTTGACAGTGGTACTAGAGTGGTTTGCCATTTCCTTCTCCAGCTCATTTTACAGATAAAGACCTGAGGCAGAGTTAAGTGACTTGCCCAGGGTCACTCTGCTAGTAAGAGTTTGAAGACAGATTTGAACTCAGGAAGATAAGTCTCCCTGACTCCAGTTCTGGAGCTTGATCCATTGTACCACCTTGCAGAGTTGAGTAAAAGCCTGGTGATTGTCAGCAGAGATGGGAAGTCATTGCTTTTCTAGGTCTGTTTTGAATATAACAACCCCAATTTCTTGTTGAAGACAAAGAGGAAGCTGCCAGAAGGAGAGAAGGAATTTCACAAACATCCATTAAGTCCCTCTAGTGATTAGCATGGTATCTGATATTATAGGGAGCACAAATACAAAAAAATGAAACAGTGCTTCTCCTCAAGGAGCTTAAAATCAACATAGGGGAAAATGACATATACCCAGATAAGTAACTGCAAGTTATATATGAAGTCACATGAGTGGTGTGGTCTACAAACTGGGGGCTCTGAAAAGACTCCATGGAGGAAGTAGCACCAGAATAGAGCCTTAAAGGAGGCTATGGATTCTGTGAGGCAAAGGGAGGACAGGAAGCATTCCAGGCATGGAGGTAGGAGATGAGCCATCATGTCAAGAGAGCGTCATGGAGAGTGCAGAAAAGACTATCGTGTCCAAAAAGGCTAGAATGGTAGCATGGGAGTCAAGATAGGGAAGGGCTTGAAATGTGCAAGAGTAGTTTAGTCCTAGGGACAATAAGGAGTCACTGGATTTGATTACTCAAGGGAGTGACATGATCAGGTCTGTGCTTTAGTAATATCATTTTGGTAGTTGTTGTGGAGGCTGGATTGGAGAGGAGAAAGACTTTTTTTTAATAGTTTTTTTATTTTTCCCTGGTTACACGTAAAGAAAATTTTTCACATTCTTTTTTTTTTATTTTGAGTTCTAAATTTTCTCTGTCCCTCCTCCCTGATATGGTAAGCAATTTGATGTAGGTTTTATACATTTGTGCACATTTCAAGCCCTTCACAATCTACCCCATATTATTCATGTTGTGAAAGAAGACATAGACCCAAAGGAAAAAACATGGAAAGTGAAAAAAGTATGCTTCTGTCTGCGTTCAGACCCCATCAGTTCTTTCTCTGGAGGTGGAGAGCCTTTTTCATCATGAGTCCTTTGGAGTTGTCTTGGATCACTGTATTGCTGAGAAAAGCTAAGTCATTCACAATTTATCATTATATGGTATTGCTGTTACTGTGTACAACATTCTCCTGGTTCTGTTCACTTCACTTTGCATCAGTTCGTACAAGTCTTTCCAGGTTTTTCTGAAATCTGCCTCTCATCATTCCTCATAGCACAGTGATATTCCTTTGCAATCCAATACCACAACCTGTATGAGGGGAGAAACTTGAATCATGGAGACAAAATTCAAGGTGACAGATGACAAAGGCTTGAATTAGGTTGATCACCAGAGGAATAGTGAGGAGACATAAGAAAAGTACATTGCAGAGGCAGAATTGGTAATACTTGGCATTTGATTGAAGAATAGAGGGAAAGGACAGTAAGGAACCAAGGATGACCCAAAAGTTGTGAACCTAAGTGGCTAGAAGGATAGCGGCACACTCAAGAGATATAGGCAAATTAAAAGGGCAATGCGTTTGGGGAACAGAGATACTGATTTTGGATACATTGAGTTTGAGATTTCTATAGGATCTCCCAGTGGAAATGTACAATATGCATTTACCAATGTGAACCTGGAACTCAGAAAAGATACGAGGGCTGGATGGATAGACTTGGGAATCATCTGCAAAGAGATAATAGTTGAACCCTTGAAAGCCAATACTATCACCAAGAGAGTAGAGAGAGAAGTGAAGAAGGTCAAAGACAACTTAGAGGATACGACATCAAACAGGGGGTGAGACATTGAATAGCAAAAGAAATTGAGAAGAAGCCAGATGGGTAAAAGTAGAACCAAGACATTTGTCAGCTATATGACCCAGGGCAAATCACTTAACCTAGTTTGCCTCAGTTTCCTCATCTGTAAAATGAGGTGGAGAAGGAAATGGCAAACCAGTCCAGTATCTTTGCCAAGAAAATCCCAAATAGGGTCATGAAAGAGTCGGACATTAGGAAACAATGGAACAGCAAAAGAACCAAGAAAGTACAAGGTCACAAATCCCCAGGGAAGATATTCAGAAGGGAGTGGGGTGGGGGAATGTGTGAATAATGTCAAATGTTTAGAGCAGTCAGAAAAAAAAAGGTGAGGACTGAGAAAACATCATTGGATTTAGCAATTAAGATCTAATTGATAACCTTGAGCGAGCAGTTTCAACTGAAGGATGAGATCAGAAGCTAGATAAGAAAGGGCTGAGAAGTGAGAGAAGAGAAGGGAAAGGAACAAGTGTAGACAGCTTTTCCTAGAAGCTTGGTTGTGAAAGGGCAAAGGGATGTGGGATGACAGTTTAAGAGAGAAGATAGAGTCAGTAAAGCTCTTTCTAGGGCAGGAATGAAGGAAACAAGCATTTATTAAGCTCTTAATATGTGCTAGGTGCTGTGCTAAGCACTAGGGCTACAAATAAAAGCAAAAAATAAAATAAAAACCAGTCCTTATCCTCAAGGAGCTTATGTTCTAATGAGAGAAAACAGCACCAAAAAGGGAGCTAAAAAGCTGAGGGCTGGGGGCTCAGGTATTGGAGTTGGGGAGAATAGAGACATTCCATCTGAGAATTATGTGAAGGACTCTGGGATATTTAGTGTGTAGCAGAGAGGGCTGGGAGCGGAGGGGGAGACTTGGTTATGTTGTTAGCAGAGAAGGAAGCAGCAGGTAGGGATGGATTGAAGATGGGGGAGACAATTTGGAATTGACCTTCCAATTCTGTCTCTGTTGTTAACATCTCTGAGTTTGGAGGGACACTTAGGGCTATCTCCACCACTCTATATGCAAGTAATAATAGCATGTATATAGTGTTTGAAGAGTTTATAAAACACTTTTCATATGTTATCTCATTTGATCCTTACAGCAATCTTGTAAGAGAGGTGGTATTATTATCCCCATTTTATGGATGAATATACTTAGGTTAGGAAAGGTTAAGTGACATACCCAGAGAGAGTCCTGCAGTTAAAAAGTGTCTAAGGCACAATTCAGACTTGAGTCTGGATCCAATACTTCCACTGTGCCTCCAATATATCCTAACTTTGCTCAAAGATTCAAACCCACTACCTTCAGAGGCAGCCTATTCTACTTTTGAAAAGTCATTAGGAATCATCCTGATAACAGGTAGTGGATAGTACAGTGAACAGAGGGTTAGGCTTGGAGTCAGGAAGACCTGATTTCAAATCCAGCTTCCGATGTGTCCTAACTGTGTGACCCTGAACAAGTCATTTAACTTCCTTCAGTTGCCTCATCTGTAAATTGGGGATAATTATAGCATCTACATCACTGGGTTGTCATAAGAATAAAATGGGATGATATTTATAAAGTGTTTCGTGAACCTTAAAGCAATATATAAGTGCTACATTATGATTATATATTATCCTATATATAATAAGTATATTCTTACAATCATTGCATATTAATTATTTTAAGAATTTCATTTTTCTTTTGCTAATCATTATAAATAGTAATACATTATTTTAAGTGAATTATATTATAAATGCCAGGTTGTTATTTTTTAATCCTATTACTACATTAAACTTAACATTTACCTCTTTGCCATTTCTAGCTATTGTCCTCAGATCTATCTTCCTGGGCCAAATAGAGCCCATCTAATCCCTCTCACAGGTGGCAGCCTTTAAAACATTTGAAGTTCACAATTCAATCTTCTTTCCTTCCCCTACCCCACCCTACCCAAGCCCTCTCTGCTTCAGGCTAACCATCTCTAACTCCTTCACATGATTCTTATATGCAATGACCTCCAAGCCTTTCACCATCCCATTGCTCTCCTCTGCATTCTTTTTAGACTGTCAATGTTCTTCCCAAAGAATGGAACCCAGAACTGGGTACAAAAGGCCAGGTGTTGTCTGACCATGGCAGGGGAGAGCAAGAAATCTCTCTAGTCCTGGGGATTCTGCCACTTAACGCAGCCCAAAGAGGCAGGTTTCTTGTTCATTTACTCATTTGGGGGTTTTTGCCTGCTCTAAAATCCTGTTGACTCCAGGTTATATTTGCAATACATTAAAATTCAAGCATCTTTTTCAGACAAATTATTGTCTTACCATGTCTCCCCTGCCTGGTACTTAGGAAGCTGACTTTTTTGAACCCAAATATAAAACCTTACATTTTTCCCTATTAAAAGTCATATTATTAGATTCAGTTCAATGTTCTGGTGTGACAAGAGCTTTTGGCAACTTTTGTTTTTTAATTAATTGGAGATACCACATTTTCCCTTATGTATTTATTCTTTTCCCTGGGTCTCTGCCTCTCTGTTTCTCTCTTCCTCTGTCTTTATAGTTCTCAGCGTCTCTGTTTCTCTTTCATATTGTTATGATTCAATCATTTTTCAGTCATGTCCAACTCTTCATGACCCCATTTGGGGTTTTCTTGGCAGAGATGCTGGAGTGGTTTGCCATTTCCTTCTCCTGTTCATTTTTACAGATGAGGAAACTGAGGTAAACAGGGTTAAGAACCCAGGATCACGGAGCTAGTGTCTAAGGACAGATTTAAACTCAGGAAGGTGAGTCTTCCTGGCTCCAGACCCATCACTTACCTGCCTCTTTCTCTCATATAGAGGCTTTTAAAACTATAAAGTTATTCAAATTAAAACTAAAAGTTATTAAAGCTGTAAATTGCCTTTTATTTCCAATTCATTCTGCCTGTATCTTGTTTATTCACAGCTGTTTTCATGTTTCCCCATTAAACTATGATCTTCTTTTTAAATTTATTTATTTTTTAGTTTGCAAGATTCATTTCCACAAGATTTTGAGTTACAAATTTTCTCCCCATCTCTCCCCAACCCCACCCCAAGAAGGCAAGCCTACTGAATACCCCTTCTCCCAATCTGCCCTCTCTTATATCCTCCCTTATCTCCCACTTATGTTCTTGTAGGACAAGATGGATTTCTATACCCTATTGCTTGTATATTTTATTTCCCAGTTGCATGTAAAAAATAATTTTTAACATTTGTTTTTAAAACTTTGAATTCCAGATTCTCTCCCTTCTTCCCTTCTTGCCACCCCCACTGGGAAGACAAGCAATTCAATATAGGTTGCACATGTGTAGTTACGCAAAACATTTCCATAGTGGTTATATTGTGAAAGACTAACTATATTTCCCTCCATCCTATCCAACCTCCCGTTTATTCTATTTTCTCCTTTGACCCTGTCCCTTTTCAAAAGTGTTGCTTCCAACTACCCTCTCCCCCAATCTGCCCTCCCTTCTATCATCCCCCTTCTTATCCCCTTCCCCTCTGCTTTCCTGTAGGGTAAGACACCCAGTTGAGTGTGTATGTTATTCCCTCATTAAGCCAAATCAAATGAGAGTAAGGTTGACTTCTTTCACGTTCCTGCTCTTCCCCTCCATTGTAACAGTTGCAGACTATGAGCTTCCTGAGAGCAGAGATTGTCTTTGCCTTTCTTGGAATCCTTTATGCTTAGCACAATGCTAAGCACAATTGACTTATTGACTAAGTTTTTGGAATACTCTGTGCACGTATGTATGTAATATGTACACATACATATACACATGCGTATGCATATATAAACACATATAAATAATTTATAAACATCTGTATTCATTATTGAATATATGTATATTAAGTATATAAATATATCTGTGAGATAATTAAATATATTATAATAAAATTGTACTAAATATGTGTTATACGTAATAAAATTCCCAGTCTCCTAAATTTAAATAAACATCAAGATTATTGGCTATACTATTAACAGTATAGCAAGCCATACAACAAAGATATAAATAATTTACATTATATTAGCTGTGAGCATCATATTATGACCCAAGCTGTCTTTAGTCATGACTACAACTGCTTTTTCTATTCTGGAAACAGAGTCCCACCATTCAGTTCTCTCAGGATACTAATTAGCATCCTTTCTCAAGAACTCCCCTTACGTTTCATTATAAGATAAGGATTAAAACCCATTCTCTCAGAAAATCTTCTCTTAATTCTTTTTCTTGGTCTTTTCACATTCTCTCTTTAGCCATCACAATGAAATCTCTCCAGAATGACAGTTAAGCTATTAGATTCTTAAGGTTTGATTCCATTTTAATACCTATAGTCCCTGTGGGATAGGTTATTGAAGCTAATGTTACAATTTCATTGAAGCTGATATTCCAAAACTGTATTCTTAATAAATCTACTTCTATTCCTTATATTAATGTAGTTAGATTCTGAAATTTCCAGAATCATAAATTAAGATCACCATAGATTCCATAGATCTAGAGCTATAAGGTACCTCAGAGGTCATCTATTCCAACAATCTTGTTTTACGTATCAGGAAACAGAGACCCACAGAGTAGAGGTAAATTGCCCTGGATCACATAGGTGATAAGTGGCAAAGCCAGGATTTGAATCCATGTACTATGAGTACAAATCCAGTATACCTTCCACTGTACCATAATACCAGCCCCAAAGCATCTAAGACAGAAGTCTGGAAATGATATCCATTGAAGGTATTATTAAGACGTGATGTAAGGAGCAATTATTACACATGCCCAGTATATGGCATCATCAAGATATACTATATAGATTTGTGACTGTATAGATCAGTGGTTCTCAACCTTCCTATTGCCACAACCCTTTAATACTCATATGTGGGCATATCTGCATGTGGGTGGACCCACCTGGAGATGGATAGAGGAGCCGTGTCTTGGTTCCTAAGACCATTGGAAATATGTATTTTCCGATGGTCTTAGGCGACCCCTGTGAAAGGGGTTGTTTAACCCCCCAAAGGGGTCGTGACCCACAGGTTGAGAATCGCTGGTATAGATTTTTATGCATACATATATTAGACATATATACATTTAATATATTCATTTTATGGTATTAAATATAATTTCTATTTAAATGTATTTATTTTAATATCTTATATCTCTATAGCACCTTAAAAGTTACAGAGTATTTTCTTCTACAAAATCTTCTGAGTTAATGTTGCTATCCCATTTTAGAGATGAAGAAACTGGGGCTCAGAGAGGCAAAGTCACTCATCTAAACCTTAGGCTACGTCAAGTTTGTGGCAGAGCTGACTTCCCCCTTATGCATGGTACATGGTAACGAAGACTGAGTGTGCAGGCAGAGAGTGGAGGTCCAAATCTCGCTTCTTTAACAATAATAGCTGACATCTAAATGGTGTTCCAATGTTTAGAAAGCTTCTTATATACATTATCTCATTTGATCCTCACAACAACCCTGGGAAAGAGGTACCATTATTACCTCCATTTTATAGATAAGGAAGCTGAAAGTAAGTGATTTGCCCAGGGTCACATGGCAGAAGCAGGATCTGAACCCTTATCAGTCAGTCTCCAAGCCCAGTCCTCTATTCAGTGAGCCAGAGGCTTCTCTGGGCTCATGTCTCTGTGTTTCTAAAATGAGAGGTTTGACCTAGATGATCTCTGAGCTCATCCTTCCAGCTCTCAATCAGTGATGCTAAATTTACTATTATTAAATATATTTATATCTTGGAGATAATTTAGTGTTCACCTAAGTTGGGGACAGCTAGGTGGCACAGTGGGTAGAGTGTTGGGCCTGGAGTCAGAAAGATTCCTCTTTATGAGTTCAAATCCAGCCTCAGGCACTTATTAGTTGTGTGACCCTGGGCAAGTCACTTAACCCTATTTGCCTCAGTTTCTTGATCTGTAAAATAAGCTGGAGAGGGAAATGGTCAACCATTCTAGTGTCTTGGCTAAAAAAAAGGGGGGGGAACATATGGGGTCACAAAGAATCTGAAATAACTGAACAATAGAATCAGGCATTCTTAACTTGGAGTCCATGAACTTTTAAAAATATATGCTGTATTTGATGGCTATTTAGATATATTTGGTTTCCTATATATTTTGTTTTGTGTATTTGAAAACACTATTCTGAGAAGAGGTCCAGAGGCTTCCTCAGACTGCCAAAGGGATCCAGGGCACAAAACTAATTAAGAACCTTTAACCTAGGCCAATCTCTCATTGTACAGACAGAGAAACTGAGGCTCAGAGAGGTTAAGTGATAATTCAGCCATATGAGCCAACCTATCTGCAAGATGCCACAATTTGCCCATTGTTTGTTGTTGTGCTGGTCAAGAGTCACTGTTTGTTTATTGAGGAGCAGAGGTAACCTGGAGATTTGTTCTTTGAATTTTCGTCTGCATCCTCCCCGCCCCCCCATCCTTTTAGAAGCAGGACTTCCAGCTGGTGTTCAAACCCTCTATATTGAAACAAGCTATTTGCCTAGTGGCCTCAGGGATTTTTTAAAAACCATTCATTAGGTCCTGAAGAAAAAGAAATAGTGGGTAGAATTTTTAAAGTTTGAACATAGAAAAAACATTTCACCTTGGCAAGTAGGGGCTGGTGGAGAAGGAAAGAAAGAGATTGAGATATGAGCGGAGAGAAAGGAAGGCATAAAAAAAGAGAAGTAAGCAGGAGGAAAGAGAAGGAAAAAGAGGAGGAGGGAAGAAGATGGAAGGAAGGAGAGGGGAAAAGGAAGAGGGAGAAGGAGAGGGAGGGAAAGAAGGAGACGAAGGGGGAGGGGGAGCAAAAGCACTTCTTCCCCTTTAGAATATTGCGGGGGGGGGGGCATACTGCAGGACTAGGCCATTGAAAGCCTGGACAATTTTGAATTCCTCATTTTGGTTGAAGCATTAACAAACATAATTGGCTTATTAGTGAGCCAAGAGCATTCAGTGTTCTGGAAAGCTGGGGAGGCCTCCCATTCTCCTATGTTTCTGTCTGAAAGGATGACTCTGGCCTGGGATTCAAGGCCTGCTCTTCCTTTCTCCTCTTTCTACCCCTCTCCAAGACCTGGTTTGGCGGATGTGGCTCCCCAAGGCTTTTCTGGAAGATAAAGCTGGGGCTGCAGATTTCTCACCTCTCCAAATCCCTGAGATTGCTCCCTGGCTTGGCTAGATAAGTGAAGGCTGCTGAAGCACTGATAAGGAATGCTATCAAGCTCTTGGCCAAAAGCCTAGTCTGCACCATCCCTCCCTGAGGGCCCTGGGAGAGCCAAGGTCCAGTACTACCTGTCCATGCCCCAGGAGACTGGCTCCTATCACAGACTTATACTGGAGCTACATTAGCCTTGAACTTTGCAGGGAGGGGAGAGAAAGAAAAAGAATGGAAAGGGAGAAGGAAGAGAGAGGGGAAAGAGAGAGAAAAGGAGAGTTAGAGGAAAAGAAGGAATGAAGGGGGAAAAAGATAAAGAGGATTGATGGGGAAAGGAGGGAAGAAAAAAGAAGAATAAAGGGGGAAAAGAAGGGAGTGAAGGAGAAAGAGATAGAAAAAGAGAAAGGGGGAATGAGGGAAGAAGAAAAGGAAGAGAGAAAGGGGATTGAGGGGGGAGAAAAAAGAAGAGTAAAAGTGAAAAGAAATGAGTGGAGGGAAGAGAGAAAGAGGGAGTAAGGGAAGAATAGAAGAAAGAGAAAAAGGAATGAGGGGAAAAGATGGGGAAGAGACAACGGGAGCATCAGGCGGAAAGAGGAGGGAATGAGGGGGGAAGAGAGAAAGAGGAAGTGAGAGAAGAAGAAAGGAGAGAGTGAAAGGGAGAGTGAGGGGGGAAAGAGAAGGAAAAGAAAAGGGGTAAGTGGGAAGGAAGAGAGAAAGAGGAACTGAAGGGAGAAAAAAGGATGAAGGGAGAAGAGAGAGAAAAGGGGGAGAGAAAGAGGGAATAAGAGAAAGGTAGGGATTAAAAGAGAAGATTGGAAGAGAGATTGAAAGGGGAAGTAAGAGAAGGATGAAAGGGAAAAAGTAGAGAAAGACAGAAGGATAGAAAGAGATAGAAGGACAAGGGAGAAGGAGGAGGGAGACTCTGTCCTGGCCCCTCTTGTCTTCTTTCCCTACAATCTCAACCATGGTAACATCCCCAGCTCCCAGCCATGATCTCTACTCAGAGGACTCCCAAACCATCACCAACCAGCTGAATTACAAGTCTTTGGCATGGCTTCTGAAAGCCCCCCATGCTCATATCATTTTTAGACTGCCAACATACTGTCCCAGTATCCACTAAAAAGCTGGTTGACTCCGCCATGTTGTTCACTATGTCTAGCAATGCAATTGACTGATGTTTTCCCAAAGAATTATTCAAAAGAGATCAGAATCATAGAATCTAGAGCTGGAAGATACCTCAGAAATCATCTGAGACCAATTCTTTCATTTTACAGAGGCACAAGGAGGTTAAGAGATTTGCCCAAGGTTTCTCTTAAATTATCTTAAATTTCACGTCCATTTGACAACTGCCTGCTAAACATCACCTAGGTGTCTTATTGTCATCTCAAACTCAACATCTCTGAAAGAGAACTTGTTCTGTTTTCTCTAAATCATCTTCCACCCCCAAACTTCCCTGTTTCTGTAGGGGGCACAATGGTCCTTCCAGTCACCTGGGTTTGTAACTGTGGAGCCATCCTTTCCTCTCCCTCCTCTCCCTTACCTCCCACATCCTGTAAACTAGGTTCCCCTATTTCCCACCTCTGAGTCTGTGAAGGGATGGTCCCTTTGTGTCTAGAATTTACTGCCTTTCCATGAATGCTTGGTAAAATCCCTAGCATTCTCCAGAGCACAGCTCAGGTGTTGCCTTTCCTACATGAGGGCTTTCCTCATCTCCCCCAGTTGTTACTGATCTCTCCATCTTGAAATTACTTTGTATAATGTTGTTGTATTTACTTCTCAGTGTCTCTACTGCATTATCACCCCCAGGGGAGTATAAACTATGGTAGAGCAGGAATTATTTAATTTCTATCTGTGTACTCAGCTCCTAGACGCTATCTTGCACACAGTAGGAGCTTGACAGTTTCCCCTTTCCTCTTGTTGAATTGAAATTCAAAGAGAAAGGAGGAAAGAAAAGAAGAAAGAGAGAAGAAAAAGGAGGAGTGAAAAGGAGAAAAAGAGAAGAGAAAAGGGAAAGAAAAAAGAGACAGAGAAAGAGTAGGAAGAGAGATAGAAAAGGAGGCATTCTGAGAGAGGAAGACAAAGAGTGGAGGGGGAAGGGAGGAGGAAAGAGAGACAAAAAAGAACAAAAAATGAAGAGAAAAAGACAGAAAGGGAAGAGAAAGACAGAGGGAGATAGACAAAGAAACAGGGAGAGAAGAGGGAGACAGAGGGAGACACATGGCAGAGAGGATGAAACCTGAGTCTCTCAGCCAATGCAGTTTAGTACCAAAGGGAATATCCTTCCAAGAAGGGTTAGATCCCTAAATGAAAACATGAGGCCAAGAATCTGTCTGTACCTGCCTGCTGACTTTCTCCACAGCTTTTGGCAGGTTATTAAGCTTTTGTGCCCTATTAATGAACCCTAGACTTCACTCAGATAACTCCTCCTGGGATCTCCCCAGGCTTTCTAATTCAATTCGGCAAACATTTGGTAAGCCCCCTTTATATGAAAAACAGTAGTGTCCAGAGCTGGGGGAAAGGGAAAGGGAAGGGGAAAGGAAAAAGGAAAGGGAAAAGGAAAGGGAGAAGAAAAAGAATGCAAGTTCTTAGGGAATAAAGGAAAATGTCTTCTTTTTGTGTCCCCATCACCAAGCACAATGTCTTACATATAGTAAGCACTTAATAAACACTTTATGTATCTGTCTTGAACCCTTCCAACTGGCATTAGGCATCAACTCTTGTCATCCTGAGCTGTCAGTTACCAGACCTTTAATCACAGCGGGTATTTCTGATGCATATAAATGCTGTGCCAGCTGATTCAGCCTCCATCGCTTTATGAATTTATTTTAAGTTTATTTTGGAGCTCTGAGCAATAATAAAAAAATCATTACTGGCTGTAATAGTCTTGGCAGGGGATTTGGCATTTCAATTCATCAGAGATCACCCTGAGATTATTAAAAAAAAAAAAAAAGAAAGAAAGAAAAGAGGAACGCCTGTTGTATGTTGATGAAATATAACTTAACCAGTAAAACCCTGCTATTAAAAATCAAAGACAGTATTAAAATTTCATTAGTGTGAGTTTTGCGGCCAAAATCTAATGACAGAACAAATTGGATCCTTGCACAAATAAAAGGGTAATCGCTTTTTAATGCCCCTGTTATTCTTAGACAATTGATGGGCATTTACTTCTGACTTCCCAGTTGTCGGGTACAGAATGGCTTTCCCTAAATTATGGTCAAGACCAATTTTCTGCCATTATTTTCAACGTGGAGAGAGTTAATGCTGAGAAGTGGTGAGGGAATTCACAAGACATATTAGATGAGCTGGTCAACATGAATGTGTGCACTTAATGACCACATGATTGAGGCAGGAGAGAACAGGACAAAAACAAGGGAGGAGATCAAGCTTTGTTCTTTTAGAATGAGTCTGCCACAAGCTTGTCGCCCCGAGAGTCCCAATGCTCCTGGCATGCTCTGGCCATCACCAACCAGCTGAATTACAAGTCTTTGGCATGGCTGCTGAAAGTCCCCCATGCTCATATCATTTTTAGACTGCCAACATACTGTCCCAGTATCCACTAAAAAGCTGGTTGACTCCGCCATGTTGTTCACTATGTCTAGCAATGCAATTGACTGATGTTTTCCCAAAGAATTATTCAAAAGAGATCAGAATCATAGAATCTAGAGCTGGAAGATACCTCAGAAATCATCTGAGTCCAATTCTTTCATTTTACAGAGGCACAAGGAGGTTAAGAGATTTGACCAAGGTTTCTCAGGTCATAAACATCAGAAGTAGGATTTGAACCCAGGTTCTCTGACTCCAGAGGCAGGGCTCTTTCCCCAATGAAACATTGCGTTTAATGATTGTATGGGCATTGTACAGGCAGAGATGATGAAAACTTTGTAACAATTAGGGCTGCCCCAAAGTGCCTTGGGCTGCTTCAGACAGTAGTGAGATCACCATCGTTAGAAATCTTTGAGCAAGCGTAGGTTGGAAGACAGCTTATGAAGGATTTTGTAAAGGTTAGTAGATAAGAGTGCTAGACTTGGGAGTCAGGGAGAACTGGGTTCAAATCCTGCCTTAAATCCTGTATAACCCTGAGCAAGTCACTTAACAGCTATAAACTTCAGTTTTCTCATTTGTTAAATGGGAAGACTAATAGCAGTTACTTCACATGGCCAATATGATGGACAAATGACTAAATGGTACAGCGGGCAGAATGCTGGATTTGGCATCAGGAAGACCCAGGCTCAAATCCAGTCTTAGACACTTCCTAGCTGTGTGACTCTGGGTAAGTCATTTAATCTCTGTCTGCCTCAGTTTCCTTAACTGTAACATTCAGTTGTTCAGTCACGTCTGACTCTTTCTGACCCCATTTGGAGTTTTCTTGGCAAAAAATACTGATGTAGTTTGTCATTTCCTTGCCCAACTCATTTTACAAATGAGGAAACTGAGGCAAACAGAGTTAAGTGACTTTTCCAGCATCACGTGGCTAATAAGTGGCAGATTAGAATGCAGGAAAATGAGTCTTTCTGACTCCAGGTCCTGGTTTTCTATCCACTGTGGGAATAACAATAGCATCTGCTTCCCAACGTTATAATAAAACTCAAATGAGACAATAAGTGTAAGACTCCCTGAAAAATCTTAAAAGGCTATAAAAATGCAAGCTCCTATTATTGAAAGCTGCTTTCAAGCTTTGTAGTGCTTTGAGAATGTCAGCTATTATGATTTTTGTTCAGGTATGTGTTGGACTACACTGTCACTGAAGTCCTTCCCACTCTGAAGTTTGGTGATTCAGTGAGGACCGAGCAACTTTAAAAGCCCAGTTGCTCTACAATTACAGCAGTTGTCCCATCTTTAACTTTCTCCTCTGCAAAGCAGTGATCATCATGTCCAAAGCCCCTCCTTCACAGGGTTTCCTGATGCTCAAATGGAATAAGAAATGTCAAACATTTTGGAAAACACAAAGCACCATGCCAGAGCATACTAGTACTACTGTGAATCATGTCATTCTTCTTTTTCAAGGGCATTCAGATAGAAACGATCCTCTTACAAGTTGCCATCCTGCTGTGGGTTGTTTATATTTAATATTCTGTGAACTACTGGACAGGTAGATAACAAAGATAAAAGAAATGGAATGTAGGTTCATCTTCTGCAAGCTCCCTGAAAGCATCCTTGGTACACTGGTAGTAGCAGACAGGATGATGGGGATAGTGATGCATACCTATTCCTGTAGCCACGTGGATTGGATTTCTTCTGCTCAGTCTCTGCATTTTGAAAGTTCTTCTTCTCATGTAGCTTGGGGATGATGAGTACTTGGGGATGGGGGCATCAATCAGAACCATCATTCTTAGATTGTTAGGGATCGATGTTATGCCCCAGTAGTTGTGAGCGACTGCATTTTTTGTGATAATTGTATGGTTCCAGTTCAATTTGTTTATTGAATTCTCTGGGACGTTTTGAAGAATGTTTATTGTAAGAGGATCTATCTGTTACCTTATGAAGGATCCTTAGTTTCCAATGTATAATTCTAATTTTCTTTTTATTATCTTGCTTTTTCTGTTATACACATCAAACAATTCTGGGGTAGATCACAATCATGCTATAAGTTCTTTATATTTAGTGTTCTATAGATTACTTGAACAGGTGGATGAAATATTTTTGTTGTTCAATAAAAGTAATAGTAGGTAGCATTTTTAATGCACTCAGGCTTGTAAAGTGTCTTCTGACTATTTATCTCGTTTGATCCTCACAACAACCCTCAACAGGTAGATGTTATTATTATTATTTCTTACAGACGAGGCTGGATTTGAACTCAGGTCTTCCTGACTCCAGGTTCATTCCACCACCTAGCTTCCAAGATGCAATCTCATTCTCTATAGGCTTATGGTAAACATCTTTAGAACAACTTTAGCAGCAGACAGAACCAAGAAAATAACAACAATAATAATAAGAACTAGTGTTTATATAGCACTTTAAGATTTACAGAGCGCTTTACAAATCTTATCTCACTTTATCCTCACAACACCCTGGGAGGTAGGTGCTATGATTATCCCTATTTTGCAGATGAGGACACTGAGTCAGACAAGTTAAGTGACTTGCCCAGGGTCATACAACCAGTAAGTGTCTGAAGCAATATTCGGACTCACATCTTCCTGACTCCAGACTCAGCACTCTGTGCATCGTGGCACCACCTAGATGTCAAAATATTAGGATACAGACTAATCACTTGTAGTCTCACTGATAACATCCTTGGTCCAAGTCCAGTAGTAGACACGGCAAACGAGATAATATTAATTAGTAAAAGAAGAAGTTAGCAACCATAGCTAGAATTTATATAATGTTTCAATGTTTACAAAGCATTTTATAAGAATTACCTCATTTGATCTTCACAACATCCCTGGGGAGAAGGGGCTGTTAACTGAGGCAGAAAGTGGTTAAGTGACTTTCCCAGAGTCACCCAGCTAGTAAGCATCAGAGATAAGATTTGAACTCATCTTCTTGATTCCAAGTTCAGTACTCTATGCACTACAATGATCCCTTTGATCACTGAAAGTCCTTGGCCAGGTCTTCATGCTTTGAAAATTTTTCATTCCAAGTAACTTGGAGATTATGAGTATTTGAAATGGTAACACCTGTTAGAACACATTTCTTTATTGCTTTTATGAATCAATATTATATCTGGGTAATTGTGGATAACAATTTGGTTTCTGAAAATGATCTAGTCCTGATACCATTTATTTGTTGAGTTCTCCTGAATATTTTGAGGTATATATTTTTAATGAGAGGATGTTATCTGCCTTTCCATAAAAGATAGTGCACTTCTGAGGTATAACTTTAGCCACTGAGTTATATTTTGTTAGGCTTTCTGTCTGTGTTAAATTTTTACAGTCTGTAGAAAAGTGTTGCATCATCTTCAGTGATACCTTGCTTAATCTATTCTGGTCATTAATCCTGGGCTTCTTGAGGATAACGCTTCCCTAGTTTCTTTTAGTAATGTCTTAACCCTGCACTGCCACCATTAAACCCTACTTCAGAGATTTGCTAGCAATGTGACTTCCCAGGGTTTTCATCCATTGTTTCCCTCTGTTTCCCATTAGGACACCAGCCATGATTGGCTGCTCATTTGTGGTGGACCGGGAGTATTTCGGGGACATCGGTCTGCTTGACCCGGGCATGGAGGTGTACGGTGGGGAAAACATCGAGTTAGGAATGAGGGTAAGTGACAGGAGCTTGCCAGACTCATCTTTGAAGTGCTGGATCAAAATTCAGGCTTCCCAGAAAAATGCATTCTTGCAACAATGGAACGTGGTGGAACCAGAATGCAATACTATGTGCATCCGTTTGGAAGGGCCATTACATGTAAGACAGACTAGATACTGAGTCCAAGGGGTTGGGGAGATTGAACGCACAATGAGAGGGAGATTTTGGTTCACTATAAGGAAGAATTTTCTAGCAATTAGAACAGTCAAGAAATGGATTGGCTACTTTATGAGGTAGTAAGCTCTTTGTCACAGGACAGATTCAAGCAGAAGTTGAATGGCTAAATAGCATGAATGCTTCAGAGGGGATTCTTCTCTTTGGGAGGGAAGATGAGCTTGGTGACTCAAGTTCTAAGGTTCTATGGTTCTCAGACTCAATGTCTGTTTACTTGGTATTGTCTACAGGACACATGCTGATGTGTTTCTCTGATTTTTAAAAAAGTGTTTCCTTTGAATAAGTTTCTTTAGGACTGTGAAGACCAGGTTTCCCATTCTAGGAGCAATAGCTTTGGTTTGTTTGACTTTTTTATTCATTTTGAACTTAAATACATAAAGATGAAAAAATTTTCCATGTACACAGAACAACATAAAGAGGGGATTCACTATAAAATCAGGAATTTACATTTCACACTATTTACCTTTTTAAAAACTATAGAAATACTACACCATTTTTAAAGCTACTCTGCTTTTGATGCTTCCTTCTAAATTTTCCGTTATTCTTTTCTCTGTATTTTTTATGTTTTCCCTCCTTCCTCAAACCTTCCTAGAGATTGCTACCATCAGACAGAAATACATTTATATATGTATGTATATATGTGTCTGTATATATGTATGTGTATATGTGTGTGCGTGTGTGTGTATAAAACCACTCTATACATACTTACATTTGCCAGTTTTTTTCTCTGGAGACAGATAGCATCTTTCTTCATAAATCCTTTGTAGCTGATTTGAGTGTTTATAATACTACAAATGACTTAGTTGCTCAAAGTTGTTCTAAAAAATATATTGCTGTTGCTGTATACAATATTCTCTTGGTTTTGTTCATTTCACTCTTCATTATTTCATGCAATATGTTTGATTTAAGGATTTTTAGTCCAGGTTCTTTTAGAGTGACTGTGGGCTCAGGTCTGGCTATTAGCAGTCTGAGAAAATGGACAGAGAAACAGGATGAAGAATGAGGAGAAAGCTAGAGGAAGGAGGGACTAGTAGAGATAGAAGGTAAAGAGGTATGAAATCCCTTCCCTGATATAGCTAGGCATTTCTAAGCATGGACTTGGCTCCTTGGATCTGCCCCAGAATCCTCAGGGTTGGACTCTATGCCTTCCAAAGAGACAACTGATTGACCTGATAATTTATAAGAAGATCTGAATTTGAATCCTGACTTTGCCATTTACTAGCTTTTCACCATTAAATAAGTCCAGGGATATGCTGGTTAATGTTTAACTATCAGCTCTCCAAGAAAAAAAAGTATTCATGACACTTTTATTAAAAATTTTTTAAATTTCATTAAATATTTTCCAGTTACATATTTTTTAAAAGTTAACATTCATTTTTTAAAATTTTGAGTTCCAAACTCTTTCCCTCCTTCCTACATCTTTCCCTCCTTGAGAAGGCAAGCAATTTCATATCAATTATACATGTGAAGTCATCCAAAAATATTTTCATCTTAGCTATATTGCAAAAGAAAACAGACAAAAAACAAAGCAAGAAAAATAAAGTTTAAAAAATGTGTTTTAGTCTACATTCAGAGTTCATCAGTTCTCTCTTTGGAAGTAGATTGAAGTTTTCATCATAGATCCTTTGGGATGGTCTTGGAGCATTGTATGGATCAGAGTAGCTAAGTCTTTCACCTTGTTGTTGCAATATCGCTATGGACAACGTTCTTCTGCTTCTGCTTGCTTCACTGCATCAGTTCATATAAAACTTCCCAGGTTTTTCTGAAGCCATCCTCCTTATTATTTTTTAAAGTGCATTAGTATACCACCAAAATCATATGCCTCAACTTGTTCACCCATTTCCCGATTGATGGCTATCCCTTTTATTTCCAATTCTTTGCTACCACAAAAAGAGCTGCTATAAATATTTTTGTACAAATAGGTCTTTTTTCCTTTTCTTTGATCTATTTGGGATACAAACCTAGTAGTGGTATTGCTGGGTCAAAGGGCATGCAGTTTTATAACTCTTGGGGCATAGCTCCAAACTGTCCTCCAGAATGGGTTGGACTAGTTCATAACTTCATCAGCAATATGCTAGTGTTTCAATTTTTACACATCCCCTCCAACATTTTCTTTTTTTCTGTCATGTTAGCCAAACCGATAAAAGTGAGGTGATAACTCAGAGTTGTTTTAATTTGCATTTCTCTAATCAGTAGTGATTTAGAGGATTTTTAAATGTGACTATTGATTGCTTTGATTTCTTCTTCTGAAAACTGCCTATTCATATCCTTTTACCATTTATCAATTGGAGAATGGCTCGTATTTTTATAAATTTAGCTCAGTTCCCTATACATTGGAGAAATGAGGCCTTTATCAGAGAAACTTGCTGTAAAAATTTTCCCAGTATGCTATTTCCCTTCTAATGTTGGCTACATTGGTTTTGTTTGTGCAGAAACTTTTTAATTTGATACCATTGGAATTAATGCATTTTGCTTCCTGTGGTCTTCTCTGTCTCTTGTTCGGTCATAAATTCTTCCCTTATCTGTAGATCTGAGAGGTACATTTTCCCATACTTCCCTAATTTACTTATGATATCACAATCTGTGGCCAAATCATTTAGCCATGTTGACTTTTCTTGACATATGGTGTGAGATGTTGGCCTACGCCTAGTTTCTGCCAAACTACTTCTCAGTTTTCCGCACAGTTTTTGTCAAATGTTGAGTTCTTATCCCAAAAGCTTGGATCTTTGAGTTTATTATATTACTATAATACTGTGGTCATTTACTACTATGCATTGTGAACCTAACATATCCCACCTGATATCAGAACATTTTGACGATTAGTCCATTTGTAACATAGTTTGAAATCCGGCACTGCCTGTGACTTACTTTTTTAAATTGAATCTGCATCTAGAACATTTTTCTGTTTTGTTTTATTCAACCTAAACAATCAGCAAAACAATAAATTAAGCCCTGATTTGTAACATTTGCAGATTTTCAAGGTGTAGAGGCCCAACTCTGAAATTTTAACAATCAGCTCATTTGGACTTGTTCAAGTTGGCTCCAGCATACTCCTTACCCCTTCCAAGGCATCATGGCAAAGTAACCTGGTTTAGAATTCTGGCTTTGCTACTTGTTATATGTGTGACCCTGGAGAAGTCACTTAAATTTCTCTAGTCCTCAGTATCATCATCTGTAAAATGAAAAGGTTGGCAGAGGGAGAGAAATAAATGCATGTTAATTGGAAAAAAAAATAATCAATTTTAAAAGAGAAAGAAGTGAAGGAGTTATATCAGATGGCCTCTCTGTCCCTTCCAACTTTAAATCTATGGTCCTATGAATTTCTCTGAGTTTCATTTTCCTTGTCCAGAAAATCTATGCTATGAGAATGTTGGGGATAATAATAGTAGTAAAAATAATAATAATAATAATAATATTCATTGTAGATACAGGGAGTGAAGTGGATAGAGCATAGGAGTTGGCATCAGGAAGATCTGAGTTCAAATCTTGCTTCAGACATTTACTAACTGTGCGACTCTAAGCAAGTCACTGTACCTGTGACTGCCTTGATTTCCTCATCTGTAAAAAGGGGATAATATAGCATCTACCTCACCAGGGTGCTGCAAGGATCAAATGAGATAACCTATAAAAACTCGTCACAAACTTTAAAGTGCTGTATTAATTCTCTTTATTGTTGCTATTAACATAATCATCATTATAACTTACCTCACCATTTTATTTTGAGACTCAAATCAGCTAACAGATACAAAGTGTTCCATAAGCCTTAAAAAAGCAATATTTGTGAGCCATTGATATTATTAATGCCTGCCCTAAAGGGAGGGGCCTAGAAGAGGAGGCTACTTCTCCCTAATATAAGGAGAATACAATGGTTCGTCACAAGAAATGCAGAACAATTTTGTCACATGCAATAGATTCATAGATATAGAACCAGAAGAGACCTTAGCAGATCCTGTGGAGTAGTGAAAAAGAATAGACTTTGAAAACAAAAAATTGTTCAGTTATGGCTATCTCTCTTTGACCCTACTTGCGCTTTTCTTGGGAAAAATATTGGAGCAATTTGCCATGTCCTTCTCCAGCTCATTTTACAGATGAGCAGACTGAGGCAAACAGGGTTACATGATTTGCCTAGGGTCTCACAGCTAGGAAGTGTCTGAGGATAGATTCAAACTCAGGTTCTCCTGACTCCAGGGCTGGCACTCTGTCTATTCACCTAGCTGCCTTTTGAAAGCAAAAAGAGCCAGGTTCAAAACTCACCTCAGACACTTACTGTGTGACCCTGAGCAAGGAACTTCTGAGCTTCATTTTCCTCATGTGTCAGGTGAGGGAACTGGACTAGATGGCTTTCTGGGGTCCCTTCTGGCTGTAATGATCTCTCATTTTGTTGATGAGGAAACTGAGGCCAAGGGAGTTTAATTGCCTTGCCCAAAGTCACATGGGTAATAAGTTTCAATAGGCAAGATATGAACCCTTGCCCAGTGACCACAAATCAAGTTCTGTTTCCACTGTACCATGCTCTTTCCTACAGAGAGCAATCCCATCTTTGCTTTCTAAGTCAGAGAAATAATGTATGGTGGGAATTTCAGGTAGGAGGGGTCACAGCAGGTCCAAGGTCGACAATAGTCTCTCAAGGTGAGACCATTCAAACAACAATAATAATTCATATTTATGTAACACTTTCTTTATGTTTTCTCATTTGATCTTCACAACAATCCTGGGAAACAGGTGCTCTTATTAGCAACATTTACAGATGAGGAAACTGAGGCTGAGAAAGAGTAGGTGACTCATTTGGAGTCACCTAGCTAGTAATTGAGTTAAGATTTGAACTCAGACCTTCCTGACTCCTAGTCAGTGCTCTACAGCCCACTATGCCACCTCACTGCCTTTTGCCATGTAGCCAGAGTTGCCATCGGGGCCAGGCCCTGAGACCATAGTCAGAAAGTGACTGTGAGATGTCTTTGTCCCTGCAGAGACAGAAGAGAACCAATATATATGCCTGAGACTGGTCAGATCCAGGTGTCTGCCTCCCCCAGGAGGTTCAAAGCTGTCTGAAATCCTTTCCACATGGCTGCTTACAGAATAGATCAGCAGCCCTGGAAAATTCTCCAAGGCAGCTGATGAGTAAGGGAAGCAAGGACCACTGAGCAATTTCTGTCACTGAATCAAGCAAATGGAAAGCCTGTGATCAGAGCCACTGCCTGCCTGGCAGCAGACAGCAGGAAGAAGCCATCTCTGCTGCTTACAGCAGCTTTCCAAGAGAAAGGCATTCACTGATCAGCCTCATCCTCTCCACAAAGTGTCTGTGTGTCTGTGTGTCTGTGTGTCTGTGTGTCTGTGTCTGTGTGGGTCTGTGTATGTGCACTCTGGTTCCAAGGGCTGGTGATGTGACTTACCTGTCAGGCTCCTCCCAGTTTCTTCTGGTCTGATTGAGTGTCAGACTCCCTCCAGAAATCAAGTCCCACTTGATGAGACAAGCCCAGCTTCTGTGTATTTCTCAGAGTCATGATCAATCCATTCTAGCCTGAAGGAGCTGGAAGGGAACTTGAGAGATCATCCAGTCTGACTTCATTTGGCAGATGAGGAACCTCAGAGGTTCAGAGAGGGGCTTACTCAAAGTCACACAGGCTAGCTGGTCAGCAGCAAAAACAAGGCTAGAATCAGGTCTCTTGACTCCCAGTTCACATAACAATTAACTGGGGTAACTGACTTGAATTTCACGGATTTAGTCCAGGTTCAAACAATTAACCAATAACATTTATGAAGTGTCTACTATGGGTCAGGTACTGTGGTCGGCCATGGGGATGGAAAGACAAAGCAAAAAGCAAACAGCAAAATAACCCCTGCCTTCAGGAAACTTATATTCAATTAGTAGAAAGCAATAAACAAAATGTATTTATCATTCCCATTTTATAGATGTGGAAACTGAGGCTAAGAAGGGTTAAGTGGCTTGCCTATGGTCACACAGTCACTGAAACCAAGGGAGGAGTTGAAAGTATGTCCTCTGACACATTTAGTTTTGATCCACCTCAACTCGTGATAGCTAATTCCCATAGGAGGATTGTAGAGGAGGTCAGTTTAGCTGGATTACAGATTGTGGGAAGAGAAGTAATTTACATCAGGCTAGAATGAGGCTGGAAAGAAAATTTAGGGCCAAGTTGAGAAGTTCTTTAAAAACTAAACAAAGGAGATTTTGCTTGACTCTTCAGGCAATAGATGCCGTCAGAGTTGATTGAGGAAAGGAGCTTAAAGAAAATCACTTTGGCAACTTTGTGCAAGAAGGTCTGAAGTGGGGAGAGATTAAAGGCAGGGATACCATTGGAAAGCTGTTGAAATACTTTAGGAAGGAGAGAATGAGAGCCTGAATCAAAGTGGCAGCAATTATTAGCTGCTTGCAGCCAGAGGTTAATCACTCACACTATGATTCACTGGGGACAGGTGGCAACCCAGAGAAGTGACCCTCTAACTGTAAACACTGAGCCCCTTGGAGGCAGTGACAATATGCTTTGGAAGCTGCAGACCCCAATGTATCAGAAGCCTAGGAAGAACAATGGGTCCACCACCCATTGTGTGTATACCCCTGTATACTTTGTGCTTGCTTGCTTGAATGCATGACCTTGGCATCAGTATTTCTGTACATGGTATCGGTATCCTTCCAACCCATCACAGAACAGAGCTACAAGAGGTGGAGACAACACATATAAAAAGTTTGTCCCCCAGCATTTGGGTTGGGAAAGGGAAGGAAGATCAAGAAGGATAGTGTAAGGGGATGTTAGGGTCTAGTGGAGGATTTTTAGGGCTCAAAGAGACTTGGGCATATTTGAGGGTAATAGACAAGGAACCAGTCATTAAGGAAAGGTTGAAAATTAGAGGGGGAGATTACTGAGATTCCTGGAGAATACTGAAGGAGATCAAATCAAGGAAGGTATGTGTAGAGGGGATGATTTTGTCAAGGAGAAGAGATCCAGCTGTTAGAGATCAAGGAAAAGGAAGAGAGAATGATGTCAAGGGGATTTAAGATAAAGAGAATGAAAGCAGAGGGAGCTCTTTCTCAATAGCCTTCATTTTTCAGCAGAGCAATAGACAAAAATGGGAAGAAGGGGAGAAATGGCGGACTTGAGTAGAGAAGATACGGAAAAGCTTTTGCGGGACGGATGAAAGGAATTGGTTAGGGGGAAACAAAAGGATTGCCTTCTGTAAGTAAGAGCCCAGTTGAATCTGAAAAGCATGAATTCATAATGTATCCAATTAGCACAGTTGTATGACTTCCTCTAGCTCCATTTAGCAGCACAAGAGTAGGAATGGAGTAACTGATAATGGGAGTAATACAAGGCTAAGGTTTGGCAAGGATAAGAAGCGATAGAGCAAGGGGCCATGAGATGCAAGAATAAAGGACAGGGTAGAATTGACTTGATGGAAGGTAGGAACCAAGGAAAGGAGGGAGGGAGAGAGGGAGGGAGAAAATGAAGAAGGAATGGAGGGAGGAGGAAAGAAAGATACAACTAAAATATTTTTAAATGCTAATTATGTTCCAGGAACTGTGCTAAGTGCAGATGATACAAATGCAAGAGAAAGAAAGAAAGAAAGAAAAAAAGAAAGAAAGGAAGGAAGGAAGGAAGGAAGAAAGAAAGAAAGAAAGAAAGAAAGAAAGAAAGAAAGAAAGAAAGAAAGAAAGAAAACACTTGTTTGCATTCTAATAGAGGAAAATTACACTCAAGAGGAGAGTAGAGGAGAGGAAATGATGATACATGGTACAGGGGCATGATTTTGAAGTCCAGAAAGTCAAGAACAGGAACATGAAGGGAATGATGGCAGGCTAGCCTGAGTGCCTTTGCAAAATGGAGGGCCCAGAAGAAACTCACCTCTGGGAAATGGAGAGCAGTTGTTGTAGACTTGTAGAGGGATATAGGGTCAGGATTGGAGAAAAAAGGATGCAAAGTCAGAGCATAAGTAATGTTGAGGGAAAGTCCCAAAGAATGGAGGGACTGGGGAGGGTGGAAAAGAATGAGTTTAAGAAGGTTAAGGCATAGTGCAAGGTGGAATGATAGGAGATTATGGTAAGATACAGGGATTTCAGAGTTTTTAATTAATAAAGGAGAACTCTTGTGGGAAATAGTGGTGTCTAGTTCATGAATGTGTATGTGTGGCTGAGATAGAATGGAATATAATGGAATAGGACATGGGATTTAAGAAGACTGCAGACTTGGAAGTTTTTGTTTGAGGGTAGCATCAGCATTGATAATGAAGTGCTGGGGTATTAGGGCAGAAACTGGGGAGTATTGAAGGAGTGTAAGCCAATCACTGAGCCCAAAGAAAAAGGAGAAAGAATAACCCAGGGTTTGGTACATGATGGCCACTGTAATCCAGATTGCATAGAAATTTTAGGATATTGTGAACTTCAAAAGAATAGAGGAGGCTTATTGATGTGGCAAAGGGAGAATCTGGAAATGGCAGTGGGGAACAAGGAGTATCCAGACTTTCTCTCTAGGACTAATGTGTTGGAAAGTGTGAGTGAAGTATAGTGGTAGAGAGTATGGCCAAAGATGTAGTGTTATTAAGGGAAGCCAGGTCTCAATGAAAGCTGGTATATGAAAGGTCCAGAAGAAGGGATATATATTTATATTAGACCTGGAATTCCAGAAGGCACAAGAGAAGGCAGCTAATGTTGGGGTGGGGCATTGGTCAGGTAGAGATGAGGGAAAAGGACATGGGAATTGGGAGTAGTTTTCTCCTTTGCAGCCAGTGATTGATTAATAGGGAGAGAAATGAATAGTGGGAGATTAGTAGCCATAGGGGTAACAGTGGGTAGTAGATGAAAAACAAAACTCCAAGTGGTGTTATTGCTGGGCAAGGATCAAGGGTGTAGGGTCTTAATCACTCTTGCCAGGGTTGGAGAACCTGCAGCCTCAAAGCCATCTGTGGCCTTCTAGGTCCTTGAGTGTGACCTTTTGATTGAGTCCAAGTTATACAGAACAAATCCTTTTATTAAGGAGCTTTGTTCTGTCAAGTTTGGATTCAGTCAAAGGGTGGCACTTGAGGACCACATGTGCCTGGGGGCCACAGGTCACCCACCCCTGCACCCTGTGAGGCAGGGATTGGGGATGGGGTAGCAACAATACATTGCCACATCATGGTTCCCTGTTGTTGATTATCCCCAATATAGCCTAGCTAGAGCTTGTTTGTGCAGACTGGCTTTCATATTGTCTCCTCCACTGCAAGCAGGAAATATCTTTTGCCTTTCTTTGTCTCCCCATCACTTAGCACAGTGCTTGGCACATAGTAGGTGCTTAATAAATGTCTATTGACTGACTTCTGGCAGAGGCCAATGGGTGTGGATCAGCTCTGATATTGAGATGCTCCTCCTCCTCTTCCTCCTCCTCCTCCTCCTTTTCCTCCTCTTCCAGGCTTTCTGGTGGAGAGGTAAGGCCAGTGAACCAGGTTCCATCCACCCTCATATTCTGATCTTGGGTCTTGGGACCACTCATGCTTACAGCTCCCATTGACACAAAAAACACCATAGAACTCATTCAGGGATGGGAATGTCTCCACAGAACCTCCTCCCTATCCACAATGCAAACACCAGTGATACCAAAGGCAAATGCACTTAATGGGAGCATTCTGAGCTCATAAACACAGCAAAGTGGCGCCAGGACAGTCTCTGAATTCATTTTGGTAATGGGTCCAAATTATGAACCTATTAAGCTTAAATGATTCAGGAAACAAAAATCAATAGTTCTTTCTAATGGATTATAGTTTATTTACTTCCCAGCACATCAGGGGTATGAAACATGTTTTATATTCCTCACCAGTCTCACCTTAGGCAGAATAACAGCTGTTCTCAATGGTGGTGGAAGGGTTACTACACATTGGAAAAGACCAAGTTAACACCAGAAGAGAATCCTTATCATGGCAGTTCTCATTTCAATGACCCTTTAAGGCTTACAAAGCACTTCCCTCTCAACAACCCAGTAAGTAGGGAACGTATTATCCCCATTTTACAGATTCTGAAATTAAGGCTCAGATACAGTAAATTGACCATAGCCTAGTAAGTTTTGAAAGTGCGAGCTGAGCCTAGATCTTTCCTAACTCCAAGCCTGGACTACCTAATATTCCCCATGTGTGACTTTCCATTGCTCAAATTTGTGTCTTTACCTTTTATACTCTTTCTCCTCACCTCTGTTAAAATTCCTAACTTCCTTCAAGATTCAGCTCAAATTCCTGACTTCTTTTTTTAATTTTTTGTTTGCATATATTTTTCCTGTTTGTGATTGCTTCAATATAGAAAGCCCTAGTGAGGAAATTTCCTCTAGCAATTCAAATCTGCAACTCACAATCTTAGGAAAGCTACCTGGAGCTCTGAGAAGTTAGGGTCTGTAAGTCAGAGGCAGGGCTTAAACACTGGCTAGTAGGTGCTATAGAAATCCAGTCCCCAAATTCCTGGAAGGTCAACACAAAAAGCATCCAAGCTGGACAACTGTTCTGCCCTGTCCTGCCTCATCCTTGAAGCCCCATCCAGGGTGGGGAGTTGTCATATGGCTGCTTCTTCTATCGCTAGAACACATCCCTCCTTATCTCTGCCTCTTAAAATCCTTGGCTTCCTGCAATGCCACCTTTTCTCTGTAGCAAGCCTTGAGCGCCATCACCTCTAAGGTTACCTTCTGTCTACTCTGTTTGTATTTTTTGAGATAATATTTATGTATGTATGCATCTGCTTTGGAGTGTAAGCTCAGAGACAATTTCAATTCTGTCTTTGGGTCTCCAGTGCTTAGTAAGTGTGCCTGATGCATAAATGCTTATTGGTTGATTGACTGATATTGTCTTCCCCATTAGAGTGTAAACTCCCTAAGGGCAGGGACTTTCCTTTTTCTTTGTACTCTCAGTTTAGCATAGTACCTGACATTTACTAAATGCTTGTTAATTAATTAGTTGGTTGACTGAGCATCTCTCTAATGTAGTTTATCATTCAAGGCTCCATAAATGAAGTATTAACCCTGAAAAGATCTGATTTAGTAAGCCAGGACCTTAAAAAGCCAGTGTCCTTTCTCTAATCCTCATTTCCCATTTCTCTGATGTGAGAGGGGATGGGGAACAATTTCTAAGTCTACAGCGTTCTATGGAAGCTTTCTGTTGTGGGCAGTAAAATACACAGCATCTTCGCCATTTGTTGGGGAAGGCAAATGAGATTTTGTGGAAAATTGTGAACATTTTATGAAAAAAAACACGGAATTTTGAAAACTTTAGCTTACTATAGTTAACATTTAGCCACATCAATATTCCTAAATATATATGTATATATCCTCTAGGACATCCTATCCTAGATATCCCCTAGGAATATTTATTCTTAGAGTATTTCGTATATCTGTTCTTTGGCTCTCCTCTCTCCCTCCCTAATATTACATTTATCTATGCACATGTCATAGCTCTCCAGTAGAATATAAGTCCCTTGAGGGTAGGAATTATTTCATTGTTTTTATATCATCAGTGCCTGGTATAGTGCCTATTTCCCATTCTTTTTTTTAAAAAAATAAAAAAGTTATTTGCTTTCTGCATTGTTCTCAACAAGCAAACATTTTTCTCTAAGTATCTTTCAGTGTTGGGGGGGGCGGATTTTGAGGGGATTAAAAAGCAGCAGCAAAAAGAGATGCTGCAGAGTAGGAAATTATCTTTCCAAATGGGAGGCTCCAGGCTCCAGAATAACCAAAGGGATTTTACTGATAAACAATCCCCCAAGCAGGAGAAAGATTATTCCATGTGAATCCTGATCATCAGGGATTCCCTTGGGGAAAGAATGATTTAAGCAGTGGTATTAAGGTTTGGTAAGGAGACCTTGTGTTCTTGTTTCTGTTTTCTCTTGCCCCTTGCATCTCCCTTCCCTACTGGCCCATGTCCTATGATAGGTCGCCTAATAGCCAACCTCCTCATTCTTGGATAGAACACAAGGTGGTGATTAGTGAGAGAGCTAGCTAAGGAGGAGAAAGAGAGACAGACAGACAGAGACGGAGACACAGAGACACAGAGAGAGAGAGAGACAGAGAGAGAGAGAGACAGACAGACAGAGAGAAAGACAGACAGAGACAGACAGAGAGACAGAGAGAGGGGGAAGAGAGAGAGACAGACAGGGAGACAAAGACAGACAGACAGAGAGACAGAGAGAGAAAGAGACAGAGACACCACTGACAAGATTCTGATCTTGCAGGAGAGAGAATGGTGAGAATAAAAAGGGAAGAGAATAGCCCTTTCCTGTTTGCCCAGAGCAACAAAATTGAAACTCAGACCTTTCTGTTTCTGTTTCTCTCTCTCTCTCTCTCTCTCTCTCTCTCTCTCTCTCTCTCTCTCTTTCCCTCTCTCCTCTCTCTCTCTGTATCTCCCTCTCTGTCTCTGTCTGTCTCTCTGCCTCTGTCTCTGTCTCTGTCTCTCTCTGTCTCTGTCTCTCTCTATCTCTCTCTCCTCTCTCTGTTTCTCTGTCTCTCTCTCTGTCTCTGTCTCTCTGTCTCTGTCTCTCTCTCCCTGTCTCCCTCTCTCTGTCTCTCTCTCTCTGTCTTTGTCTCTCTCTCTCCACTCTTTCTCTCCTCTCAAGATTTCAGTTCCTTCCTTCCTTTTGAATAAGAAGAGAAAGGAAATGTCTATTTAAACACAGTCACAGTTTCACGGTTTCTAGGCATCAGGTATGGGGGGGTGAGGGGGGGTTGGATCTTTTATCTCACATGAGCTACTATACACAGCTCTTTATTAGAACCAGGTACAAGTGGCCTCCTTATGCAAACTGTCCAACTAATTAGAGGCTGGTGAGAATAAACTAAGACCTTTCTTACTCCTATGGTTTGCTCCATGCTTTCCTTGTTATTGGTATCCAGTCGTTCCAGTTGTGTCTGTCTCTGCCTGACCCCATTTGGGGTTTCTTTGCAAAGATACTAGAGTGGTTTGCCATTTCCTTCTCCAACTCATTTTGCAGATGAGGAAACTGAGGCAAATGGGGTTAAGTGACTTGCCCAGGGTCACACAGCTAGTAGTACATGCCTGAGACTGGATTTGAATTCAAATCTTTCTGACTCCATTCCTGGCACTTTATCCACTATTGCACCTAGTTGCCCCTCATGTTTTCATCTTGGCCACAAATTCACATAGGATTCCTTTCTCCAGTTTTTGCATGTAGAAATACAACTATGACACAGTCATATACCTCCACCCACCACACACACATACATACATACACACACTGCCATGCTCTTTGGATATGAATAAATATATCTGTACCATGGGCATACCTTACCCCACCCCAATACACTGCCTTGATATCCAAATGTAATTATATCTGTAACATAATCATTATTCCCCCCCACTCTACATTGATATACAAATAGAAATCTCTCTGTATCAAAGTCAAACCTCCCTCACTACCATATGTGCACACACTCCACTTTGTCCAGAGGTTTTTTACCATCATATTCCTTTGGCTACTACATCAGTATCCAAGTATACATTTCTCCATCCTCTTAAAAAGTACCATGAAACCAAGCCAAGTACACACTGGGAGACTTCTCGTCTAATCTTGCACAATAGACCTGTACACCAAAGAGAACACAGCTATCAGCAGGAGTAATCTGGACACATTCTGTCTAGCATATGGAATTTATTTATATAACTAGTAACTACCAGTGGCACGATATTCTTTAGCCTGGGAAAGCTAAAGATGAAAGAACTTTCTCCTATTCCCAAGGCTTATACTGAGAACCATGTAATTTTCACCTAAAGCATCTTCTACACGCTGATATAAAACTGTACCCTGTCCCTCTAGTTCAGGTCAAGCTATAGCACTGGAGGCTGTTTTCAACTTGCATCTGTGTGTATGTAGGGAGAGAGAGAAAGAGATAGAGAAAGAGAAAGAGAGAGAGAGAGGGAGAGAGAGAGAGAGAGAGAGATTAATGGTGAATTGATATGGGTGAGCATGCTCTTAACAATTTGTGAATAGCATCACCCTCACCCCAAAGATGTTCCAGCAGTCCCCTCCTGGTTTTGTTATCATTGGTTTGTTCCCCTAGTACATGTTGTTTCCATAAACCATGAAGATGTATCATTGCCAGCTTGGGAGGGGGCCATGAAAGACATCACAAGATACAGCTGGAGGCTTCAGCGACATATGAGTTTCCAAAGCCAAGAGTGGAATGGGTGAACTCAACCCTGTCTGAGGCTCTGTCCCAACCAGGGTTTTACTGGTGAATAATCAGACACTGAGAGAGTTTGCTATGAACTAATGCGTTATCACGATGAATGGGCAGATGTTCTTTCTGGAGCCATTTTCCTATTCTTCTAACAGCCCCAAAGCAAGCAAGCTGAATGTTCTATGAAAAGCAGCATTGTAATTTTGAACTCTGAATGTAAAGCCCGCTTGGTGTTATGAGTTGGAGGGAACCAAGGGTGTCACTGTAAAGATGATATATACTCTACAGAATGAGATGCTATTGGAAGTCTCAGTAACCTTGAATAGAGTGGAGTGTTTCATCAAAGAGCAGCATAATAAACGTTATCCGATGGTATTCTAGCATGAAATAGCCACACTGATGGAAGCTTAGCTTGTGGGTGATGTTAAAGACACTCTCAAAAGAAAGAACTTTGGAAATCATTCAAGGAAGAACATCTGCCATTTGGCGTAAACATTGCATGGCGCCCATAAGCTGTAATACTCTCTATCATGCATTTGCTTCTATGCCCAGAACTGATCAGGGTGCTAGACTCAAAGCTGACACCTCAGCTAAAGCTGCAATCCCAGGGATGCCAAGAAGGAAGGCCCTTTGACCACAGTATCACTCACATCCCTTAAGTCTCACCTTCCATTAGATATGGCTGTTTCTTCTAGATACACTGAACTTGTGGGAAACCAAAGAATACTGGAAGGAGATAAGACAGAAGAGCAGTCTAATTTTTAAAAACCAACTCCCCAGAAGTTGAGGGAAATTATCATTTTCTACCAAGTTATCTATGGACTAATCAATGGAATTTTCTCCTTCATCCTGCAGTCTGAACAAAAAACTCAGCCCCAACCTTGCTTTGGTTTTCCTGTGCAAAAAAGAGATTAGTGCTTCTTGACTTCTTGACCCAGGACGTAAAAGGGAGGTGGTAACTGGGCTAGTTCTTTGCTTTGGGTTTCCTGTTAGAAGATCAGAAAGAAAACCTTCCCATATTTGGGGAGGAAAATGTGTGTGTGTGTGTGTGTGTGTGTGTGTGCATGTGCACGCACGCGCGCGCGCATGGGAATGGGCACATGCAGAACAATAATTAAGGTGGAATAACTGAGGCTTTGTTCCAGGGCAGCACAATTTAGAGGGTGATGATGGTACATATACCTTCACCAGCTAGAAACAACAGAGCTGACTGCCCAGGTAGCAAGAGCACATCCTTCACAAAGCTGTCAGGTTGGTGTTGCTAAAGCACAGGTCTCATTGGGTCATTCCTCTGCCCAAATAAGCTGCTGTAGATCCCAAAGCAGGTGCTTAATAAATGCTTATTTCTTTCCTTACTTCCTTCTCCTACCCCAGCTGAATTTTTTATTATTATTATTACTATTTATTATTATTATTATTATTAACTAGAGCTTACTATGTGCCAGGCAGTATGTTAAGTACTTTACAAATATCATCTTATTTGATCCTCATGCTAACCCTGGGAGGTAGGAACTCTTCTGAACCCCATTTGATAGATGAGGAAACTGAGGCAGATAGAGGTTACACACCAGGTTTAAATTCAGGTTTTCCTGACTCTAGGTTGAGTTGAAGATAACTTTCATGCTGTTTTCCCATCAGTTTTCTGAAATTCAACCCAGGTGTGGAAAAAAAAAGTGCTGCTTGTGGTATAGGCTTGTTTATTGGTGGGTTGGGGATGCAGAGAGGAAGATGGCAGCACAGCCAAGATTTGGACTATAACCATAAATAGAGGTGGTGAAGTATTCTCTATTCAGGGAAAACTGGAGCTGCCCAGGGCCAGTTGTGTTATTCAGACTTGTATTGACAAGCGTGTATTTACTCATCCACTTTAAAGAGTTTTTGTAATCCTTCCCTGGAGCACTGCAGAATTGTGTGAGATTTTCATGCCAGAAAAGGCTGTGCTATCTAAATGGGAGCTTTAGATAAAGTAGGAGGCAGAGACCTTTCAAGAACTATTATAGTTGCAGGAAAACATTTCCATTTCCCCCTCGTCTTAGCAAAATTCTTTCAGCCCTCTTTGGGGAGATCAGTTAATTTCTTCACACTCCTAAGCTGACCTGATCATACATGGATTTACTGAAGGAGAGCACACATCTTCAAGCTCATCCCCTGGGTCAGGGGAGGGGAATCTGTGGCCTCAAGGCCACATGGCCCTCTAGGTCCTCAGGCGGGGCCACTTGACTGAATCCAAACTTCACGGAACAAATCCCCTTAATAAAAGGATTTGTTCTGTAAAACTTGGACTCAATCAAAAGGCTGCACCCAAAGTTCCCCACCCCTGTCCTAGCTAAATACAAAAACAAGTGGCATAGCCTGTGGGGCAAGTGACCTTCAGCCTCAATTTTATCATCTGTAAGATGGGGATAATAAAATCACCCTATCTCCCAGTGTTGTTGTGAGGATCAAATGAGATAATATTTGTAAAGCGCTTTTGAAATCTTAAGGTATTATTATCATTATTACTGTTAGCTATTAATGCCTTCAACACAACCAGGTGATGCAATGGATAGAGTGCTGGGCCTGGAGTCACAAAGACCTGAATTCAAATCCAGCCTCAGACATTTGTTACCTGTGTGACTCTAGGCAAGTCTCTTAACCCTATTTGCCTCAGTTTCCTCATCTGTAAAATGAGCTGGTGAAGAAAATGGCAAACCACTTCAGTATCTTTGCCAAAAAAAAAAAAATCCCAAATTGGGATTATGAAGAATCCGACATTACTGAAACAACTGAAAAACTACAAAACTAATACCTTCAGAGAAAAGCATAGTTTCAGAGTTGGACAGGGCTTTGGGGGCCATCTAGTCCAGCCCATACCCGACCAAGAGCTCCCTCTACAGCAGACCAAAGTCTTTGCTTGAAGACTGGAGTAAGTGGGAACTCATTTTCTCCATTAGATAGTTTTCACTTTGAGGAAGTTTCTTCTGACATCAAATCTAAATCTTCCTCTCTGAAACTGCTACCCATTTTTCCTCATTCTTCTCATCAGAGCGAAGGAAAAATATCTAATCTCTTTTCCCTGTGAAAACCCTTTAACTACTTGAATTCATCATCTAATCAAATCTACAAGTGTTTAGGAAGCCCTCACTCTGTACCAGGCACTGTGCTAAGCACCCTAGAGACTAAAATTAAAAAATTAGACAGTTCCTTTCTTCAAGGAGCAAGGATTGTTAATAATTCTATCAGATTTCTCATCTTACATCTCGTCTGTTACTTAGCCATTTTTCAATCATGTCTGACTCTTTCTTACCCTATTTTGGAATTTTCTAAGCAAAGATACTAGAGGGGTTCACCATTTCTTTCTCCAGCTCATTTTACAGATGAGGAAACTAAGGCAAACAGAGTGAAGTGACTTGCTTAGGGTCACACAGTTAGCAAGTTTCTGAGGTTGAATTTGAACTCGTGTCTTCCTGACTCTAAATCCAAGAGAAAGAGATAGATAGATAGATACATAGACAGACAGATAGATAGACAGACAGATAGTAAATTTACAATATAGCTATATCTCTCTATATATATTATATATATGCATATATTTACACATACTCCTTAGGAAAGGTGTAATATACACACATGTATGTGTATATATAGCACATACATATTCTATACAGTGCATATGGTATATGCTATATATATTCATATGCTATATAGTGCATACATAAAGCACATGTGTATGTTATATGTACACATATGTATGTTATATATGTTTGTGTGTTATATACATACACATATGTGTGCGTGTATTATACCTTTTCTAAGGAAGAACAATTTTCTAGTAATCCCATGAATAACAACACTGTCTGCCCTCAGGGAACTTTGGGTGATGTGGTCTTTACTCAACTGTGCCTGAGGAAAATACTTAGATTTCTCTCCCTAGTCATCCTTACACCAACCAACTCTCAGAAAGGACAAGAGACCATGCCTTGGAATCCTTAACCCTTTCAGCTGCAAGTTCCTACCCTGAGCCACCATTGGCTGATTGGTGAGGACCTCCAGGTCCTCCAGGACCCCATATATACAGTCCAATTCTGCAGCTGCATCCTCAGGCTAGACATCAAGCTTGTAGTATTTGCCCCCAAACCTGCCTACTACCCCCACCCCTACCCCCGACCTTCCCAGTTCTAGAACCATAATTAAATCAAAGTTGACATTGCTGCTAGAAAGATTGTGTCAATCTCCTCCTCTGTTGGATCTACTGGTCATCCCTGTGACTTTCCAAATTGAAACATCCCTCAATGACCAAACAACAACAAAAACCCAGGTCAGGTCCATAAATTCGTGGTCATCTGTTTCCTCATCTGTAAAATGGGAAGGTCAGATCGGATGACCTCATGATCCTGTGGATGCTCTAGAGAACTGAGTCAGTAGATACCTAAGACACCTGGGAGGTAGGGAATAACAAAAGCTCCCACAGAAAACCTGTGTTTCAGTCCAATCTCTGACTGGCTGTAAGACCTTGAGCAAGTGGCTTCATCTCTCAGTGCATCTGGCAGCTCTCTAAGTTGCAGAGAAGGTGCTGACCTGTATTGGTAGGAGGAATTTCCTCATCTGGGAGTTCCCTATGCCAGTGAAGTCACATTTCCCAACCCTTTACCATTTCACCAGTCCTTTGAGATTTACAAGGAGCTTTCCCCAGAAACACTCTGAGTGGTTGGCGGTGTTAGCATACCCCCATTTTACAGAGTAATAATTATAGTTAACATTTATATTATACTGTAAAGGTGCCGAAGTACTTTAAATATATTATCTTGTTTATGCCTCAGAATAGCCCTGAGTGAGGTTGCTGCTACAGACATTGTCCCCATTTTGTGGATCTGCAACTTGAATCTTAGAGAGATAAAGTGACCAGCCCATGGTCCCACCAATTTAAAAGCAGCAGAAGCATAGCTTAGATCCGGGAAGCCTGCCCTGGTGCATAGAGCACTGGACTTCAAGGAAGCAAGATCTTGGTTCAAATCCTGCCTCAGAGGCTTCCTAGCTCTCTCAGTCAGTAAACAAGGTTTTATTAGACCCTCACTATATTCGAGACACTGTAGTAAGTGCTGAGAATACAATGAAAAGCAAAAACATATACACCCTGCCCTCAACAGTTCACATGCAATAGCTAAATACCTACAAAATATACGTATACGATGAGCAGCTAGGTGGTGCTGTAGTGCACAAAGGTCTTGGAGTCAGAAGCCTTATCTTCTGAGTTCAAATGTGATCTCAGACACTTACTAGCTGTGTGACCCTGGGCAAGTCACTTAACCCTTTTGCCTCAGTTTCCTTATCTGTAAAACAAGTTGAAGAAAGAAATGGCAAACCATTCTGGTATCTTTACCAAGAAAACCCCAAATGGGGTCATGAAGAGTTGGACAGGACTGAAAAATGAACAACAAAATGTGTGTAAGATAGATTGAAGGTTGTATCAGAGGGAAGGTGCTAGCATTAAAGAAGACCCTCAAAAAACCTTGAAGGAGGTGGGATTTTAGCTGAGGCTTGACTCTGTGACCTTGGGCAAGTGTTTCTCCCTCTGTAAAATGGAAGTTCAACTTCTAGCTCTAAATCTCTGGTCCCATGACTTGAACTCAGCCCCCAAGACCCCAGATCCAGGGATATTCCAGTATATAATGCTGCCTGCCAGACTCACCAGACTCTGGACTTGAAAGAGTTACTAGTCCACTGAAAAGTGAGCAGCTGAGTTCTCACCCCCACCCATCCCCACCCCCAACTCTCCAAGGAGATCTGTGTTTGACAAAGCTTTGGAGTTACAGACAAAAGCTTCTGCAAGAAGGCAAATGCAAGCACATCAGTAAAACTGTCAACGTTTTAATGTATGCACCGAGTCTCCGGGAGACACTAGTGAAGCATCAGCTACCCCTGGCAAAGCCGTTTCCCCATTTCCAATTTAGATCAGGAAGACGTGAGATACGATGAGAGGCCTATTGAGTGTGACATATGGTATTTTTGCTGATAGCAGATTAGCCTTCACCAATGCAGGCACAAAATCCAAAGTACATCCGTGGCTACATCTGTGAGCTGTGTTAGGTGGGCTGTTCAGTGCGTGTTAAATAACAGAACCATCAGAGCAGTAATAAACTGGTGCATTTGTACGTCTAGTGCAAAAAATGTACCTGGAGGTTAGATTTTTACACCCTCTGAAAATGATCTCAGTAGAGACATAGTGACGAGAAGTGGATGGAGCATTGGGCAAACCTTTGGGAAGACCTAGACTTGAGGAGGGCCCCTTACACTTACCAGCACATTCTATTGATTCACGGATTCAATACAAACTCCTCTGTTTGAGCTTTTTAAAAACACCTTCTCAACTAGGCCCCAACCTACCTTTTCAGCCTTATTCCCCATTACTCTGCTTCACATGTGGTGCATCCAGACTGCATGGTTCTTCTTGGTCCCCATGCATAACATGCCTTTTTCCATCACTTGTGCATTTGTACCGACTGTTTCTGATGTCTGAAATTCTTCGCCTCGTCATCTCTAACTTCCTTCAAGGCTCAGTTCAGTGCTACTGTTTACGTAAGGCCTTTTCTGATCACCCCCAGCCTTTAGTACTTCCCCTCAAAAAATCACCTTGGATTTATTGTGTATGTATGTATGTGTGTATGGATGTATGTATATATATCTGTATGTATGTATACACATATATGTGTGTATATATATATATATATATACACAATAAAACCAAGGTGATATATACACATACATGCATATATATTTACAACTATCTACCTCAATATCCATCTTTCCCAGATTTATATACATGCATACACATATTTTTGCTATGTAGCTACATTTATCTATCTAGATATCTACCCAGAGAGCTATCTTTCATATACACATGTGTGTTTTTGCTGTATACTTAACATTTATCTATCTAGGTATATCTAGAGAGGCAGATCTAGGCATGTAACAAATATATATATGTGTGTTTATGTGTAGAAACAACATGTATGTACATATTATTTCATGGCACATATATGTGTATTATTTTCCCAGCTAGATTGTAAGCTTCTTGAGGGCAGGAATGGTTTTCCTCTGATCTTGATCCCCAGAGCCTAGAACAGTGCTGGCACCATTTTAAAAATATTTATTTATTTATTTATTTTTAGTTTTCAACATTCATTTTTATAAGATTTTGCGTTCTAAATTTAGTACTGGCACCTTAGACACTTATAAGTGTTTGTTGATTGAGTGCTGGCTGCGTGACTTTGGACAAGTCACCTTCTATGCACCCTCCTTGTCTACTAAGTTACTGAGAGGCTGTGATCCCGATTGGTGTTTGGAGTTTCCGTACTTGGTGTCCCACTTCATGCCCACCCCCATCTCTACCCCCCAGCCCCAAGGTTGAGGAAATCACAGATTGCCTTTAAGGATTTGTATTGGAAATTATCTGCTATTATGTAACAAGAGACCATAATAGGAGATTGACGGTAGATTTGTCAATCAGTCAGACCTTCCTCATGTATTTAACTCTGAGGGAGGAGACATCAATTACAAAATAAGTCCCACTTCTGTATCACTTTTTAGTGTAACCTCGAAATAACTCTGGGAGCTACAGAGTATATATTATTATGCCCATATTACAGATGAGAATACTGAGGCCCAGTAAGATGAAGTGACTTGTCCTGCACTACTCAGCTAGTGGTGGAAAGAGACTAACCATAGGAGGGACCTGGGTTTAAGTGCCTTCAATGTAACTTAAGAGATGTGTGACCTTGGGCAAATCACTTACCCTTTCTAGATGTTCTAGGTTCTTTATTTTATTTTACTTTGGTGTTTACTTTACTTACATAGATGGCCATGGGAGCAAGTGCACTCCCTCACCTCTATAGATGTCTTTGAGCCAAGAGAAGAGGATGATTTTTAAAAGTATTTTGTAGAGCGGGGAGGGAGGGAGACCTAGGAGGCCGCTGAAGACTCTCAGACCTGGAATTCTGTAACTTTGTCTAATTCTGACATTCAAATCCACATCTTCTGACTTCAGGTCTAAGCTTTGACTTTGCTGCACTAATATCCAGGGAAAAGGTAGCTAGAAAAAGGTGCATATTAGAGTACAGTTGTCCTTCAGGGTAGGGCACTAAAATGATCAGCAAGGACTTCCTGGAGGAGGCAGCTCTTGGGCTGACCCTGGATGGATGCTTAGAATTGGAAGAGAGGACCTCATAGGCTGCAGTTGATACCAAGCTATAGCTTGGAGTTGAAGGTGTTCTTTGTATGCTCTGGAGCAGTCAGGAGCTCAGAGGGGCTGGGGGAGTAGACTCTGCAGAAGAGTATAGGTCAGTCAAGATGCATGTATTAAGGGCCTACTATGTGCCCAACACTAATGCTACAAAGATAGGCAAAAGGCAGTTCCTATTCTCAAGGAGCTCACAGTCTGATGGAGGAGACAACATGCAAACAACTATGTATAAATGAGCTACGTAGGAGATAAATTGGAAATATCTCTGAGTCTCAGTCAGTCAACAAGTATCTTTTGAGCCCTAACTATGTGACAGGCTCTGTGCTAAGCACTTCAGATACAAGGAGAGGCAAAATCATGGTCCCTGCCTTCAAGGAGATCATGGTTTAATGGAAGAGACAATATGTAAAAAAAAAAATAGTGCTTACAAGAGATTTCTAGGCTGGCCAGGATTTAGAACATAATAGGCACCTTATAAGTGATTGTTGAATTGGCTTGGTCCAAGCATGGGAAAAGGCTACTGTGGCTTCATGAAAATATCTAGTTTTTTCATGATTCCAAATTGGTCACCTGTATAGGGGTTATCCTCAAAAACCAGTCTCCATTTCAATTTGTTTTAGAGCTCTAGCTGTTTTTCTTGGGCAGAAAAATCCCAACTCCCTTTTTTTTTCTAGAACTTAATAAGTCACCTAACCAAGCATGCCTTTCCCTTAGAGTTTGATCTACGAACAGACATCTTTCCCCCTGCCAGGGGTGAGGGAAGTGAAGAAGTTACCCATGTTAACAAAGGATGGAAACAGTGAAAAGATGGTACTGCCCAGAAATGAGGCTTTCTCTCCAGGGCTCATGTCTCTGAGCCTGCCTCTCAATTCAGAGGATGGGGTGTTTTAGACAGGATTTGGCCCAAAGAGGCATGGCCTCAAAATCCCTCAAAACCAAACTGCCTCAGACAAGGAAATTTGTACTAATGAGTCGGCACCCTGCCCCCACCCCTTCACTCCAGCCCCATCTGGCTTGGTCTTTAGCAGGATGCCCTGATGGTCTGAGCTTGGCTCTTGTCTCTGTTGCTTTAGAGGACATAGAACAGCCTGGCCTGCGCATGCCTGCTTTCCTTGTCCTTCTCTAACATTAACTGTTGGAACGTGGTAGCCTCAACAATTTACTGCACCTGTCAAGGCTAATTTATTCATGGGAATGGGCAAGATCAATGCCCTGGCAAACCCTGACATGTGATCATAGTTTAAAGTCCTGTTTGACCTTGAACTGCTGCTGAGGGAGTTGGAGGTTCCTGCATGGGCACAGCTGAGCTGGCACACAAGCACCTTTGGGCTACAGAGGCATTGAGTCCAGGGAACCAAGAGTCAGACTCCAAGGCCACTGCAGCCAGATCCTGTGAAGCACAGAGCCACACTCTGAGGGCTGGAGGGCCTCCGGAGAGGGTCTCCTCCAAACCCCTCATCTCTATACAGGAAGAAAGTAAGGCCCAGGGGAAGGAAGGGTTTGCCCCAAGGACAAACAGACTATATATGGTAGTCTGGATTTGAACCCAGGCCCTCTGGATCCTAATACAATGCTTTTTCAACTATGCCATACAATATTTGGTAGAGGAGCAGGAGGAAAAAGCACATTCTTAGAAATAAATGGTGATGACAACAGACCAGGGGCCATATATCTGAACTCTTGAAGAGGATTGTTTTGTGCCTCTGGCACTGGTTCCTCTCTCTGTTTCTGTCTCTGTCTCTCTCCTTCCGTCCTCTTCCCTTTCCTCCCCTCTCCTCTATCTCTTCTCTATCTCTCCCTATCCCCTTCCCTTCCTTCCTTTTTCTCTCTACTTTCCTCTGTCTCTTATCTCTTCCTTCCTTCCTGCTTGCCTTCCTCCCTCCTTCCTCTCTCTCTCTCCCTCCCTTCCTTTCTCCCTCCCTCTCTCCCTCTTTCTCTCTCTCTCCCTTCCTTTCTCCCTCCCTCTCTCTCTCTCTCTGTCCCTCTGTCTGTCTGTTTCTGTGTGTCTATCTGTCTCTCTCTCCCCCTCTCCCTCTCTCCCTTCTCATCTCCCCCCTCCCCCTCCCCAGCTCCCATCAAGATTCATCTCAAGTACCATGTCCTACATGGCCTTTCCAGTTCTCCCTAATTATAAGCATCACCCTCTCCAAGAAGTTAATTTGCATTTAATTTCTACATTTTAGATTTTTTACTCACTCCGAGTTTACTTTACTTACTGTGTATATTTTGTTTTTCTTCTAATAGAAGTTCTTAACCTTTTCTGTGCCAGTGACCCCCTCTGGCAATGTCTGGTGACACCCCTTCTCAGAGTAAGATTTTTAAATGCATAAAGTAAAATACACAGGATTACAAGAAAACCAGTGATACTGAAATACAGGTATCAAAATATTTTTTAAAATAAGTCCACACTGCCCAGGTTAAGAACTGCTACCTAGCAGAATATCAGCTCCTTGAGGGCAGGAACTGTCAAGTCTTGTCTCTGTCACCTAGCACATGACTAGCATATAATAAGTAGATTATTAACACCTGACTGGTGAAATTGAAGTGAATTTAATTGTTCAGGAGTCCCAGTTCTTTCAAATAATCTTACCTTGACTTTATCTCAAGGTCCTTCACCACACTGGCTAGCCTCCTAACACCCACTAGGTTATTGATGTCCTTCCTAAAATGTGGCACCTGGAACTGAACAAAGTAATTCAGATGGCAGGGCAGGTGGTGCCATAGTGCTCAGAGCCCTGGGCCTGGAGTCAGGAAGACTCATCTGGGAGTTCAAATCTGGCCTCAGATACTTACCAGCTGAATGACCCTGGGCAAGTCATTTCACCCTGCTTGCCTCAGTTTCCTCATCTGTAAAATGAGCTAGAGAAGGAAATGGCAAACCAGTCTATTATATTTGCCAAGAAAGCCTTAAATTGGGTCACAAAAAGTTGGACAGTACTGAAAAAACAGCTGAACACACCCTTGCTCCAAGTTTTTCTTTAACAACCACATTTTTAAAGAACAATAGACAATGGAAAATTGACCTGAGTTCAGATCTGACCTCAGACACTTGACATACTTACTAGCTGTGTGATCTTGGGAGAGTCTCTTAACCCCAATTGCCTTGCTTTCCCCAGCCCCCACAAAAAAAAAAAACCGTGGAGAGAGCAGATCAAGGGTTTTGCAAAAATCTAGGTAACCTCTATCTAGGGCATTTGCTGGGCCGTTCATTGGCCTGTTTGAAACAAAAGAGAGCTGGAGACAGTGCTCAAATAAGGTTCCTAGGGAATTCTTTTATTCAATCGAATCCCACACACCGGAACATAAACCAGGGAGCAGAGCACACCTGATCATGCTATCTCTCTCTATGCCAGTGGTCAAAGTTTTCCTGCCAGAAATTCCTTCCTGCCCACTGGAAGGCATAGGTTTCCTTAGATGTCACAGGTTCCCAAAGAGCTAAAGAAAGGGAGAGCAGCTAGTCAGGAGTTTGTCAATTCCACCATTCAGCTAACTTGTCTTAAGAACCTACTATGTGCCAAGCACTATACTGGGTACTGAGGATGCAAGGGGTAAAAATTAATTCAAATCCTACCTCAGACACTTCCTGGCTGTGTGATCCTGGGCAAGTCACTCTAACCTCTGTCTGCCTCTGTTTCTTCATCTGTTAAATGGGCATAATAATAGCACTCTCAGGGTTGTTGTGGGGATCAGTATCTGTAAAGCACATTGCAAATCTTCAAGTGCTATGCAGATGCCAGGAGTCATTAGCTCCTGCTGCCCTCGGAGACCTTCTATTCTTACATTAACAGCCAGGTAGCACAGGGGATAGGCAGTCAGTTCTTAAGTGCCTATGAGGAGTGGGATACTGTGTGATGCTACAGATACAAAAAAAAATGCAAAAGACAATCCTTCCCCTCAGGGAGCCAATAGTCCAATGGGGATAGAGCGCTAGACTTGGAGTCAGAAAGACCTGAGATAAAATTCTGCTTCAGACACTTACTAGCCGTGTGACTCTGGGCAAGTCATTTAACCTCCGTCTGCCTCCATTTCCTCATCTGTAAAATAAGTGACACAGTAGGCAGCTACAAGAAACAATGGATAAAGCACAGAGACTTGGAGTCTGGATGCCCTGAGATTCAGTCCAGGCTCAGACACTTTTTAACTATGTGACCCTAGGCAAGTCACTTAACCTCACTGTGCTTCAGTTTCTTCATCAGTAAATTGGGGGTAATAATAACTTCCCTCAAAGATGAAGCTTCGTAAAACTTGTAAAGCTTTTCACAAATTTTAGATGTTAGCTTGTGTGACCCTGGACAAGTCATCTAACCTCTGCCTGTTTCAGCCTCCTCTTCTATAACATAAGTGGCACAGATAGGCATTTTTATAAATGCTTACTATTAATATGTTCTTTGGAAGTAGGTAAACAACATGTATGCAGATAAAAGAATAAAACTATAAAGGGAATACAAAGTGGAACTTGGGGGGCTGGGAAGATCACTAACAGCTGAGGGGATCAAGTTACAGCTCTGGAATAAGATGGTGCTTGAGCTGAGAAGGGGTGAAGAGGCATGAGTCTGGAGAGTATTCCAGGACGGGAGGGGGAGGCAGAGGCAGAGGCAGGCAGCCTGTACAAGGGCAACAGAATGAGAGAATGAAGTGTCACCTAAGGAAAAGCTGCAAATGGAACAGCTTGTTTGAAATGTAGAGTGAGAAGGACTGATGTGTTCCCAGCCTGGGAATGAAGGCTGAAGTCTGATCATGCGGGACTTTAAATGCTAGAGAAGTTTGTATTTGATCCTAAGGGCAATAAGGAGCCCCTAAAATCTTCTTGAGTAGAAAAATGACCTACTCAATAAAAATTTACTGAGTGCCTACTATGTGCCAATCAATAATCATTTATTAAGTTCCTATTATGTGCCAATCAATGAACATTTATTAAGTTCCTACTATGTGCCAATCAGTGAACATTTATTAAGTTCCTGCTATGTGTCAATCAATGACCATTTAAGTTCCTACTATGGGCCAATCAATGAACATTCACTGAGCTCCTACTATGTGCCAATCAGTAAGCATTTATTAAACTCCCACTGTGCACCACACATCATGCTAAGTACTAAGGATACAAAAAGAGGCAAAAGATGGTCCCTGCCCTCAAGGAGCTTATAATCTAATAGGGAAGATAATATGCAAGCAAATATGTTTAAAGCAAGCTAAATGTTGGATAAATAGGAAATAACTAAAAGTGAAGGCACTGTGCCAATAACTGTGGATGTAAAAACAGGCAAAAGGCAGTACCTGCCCTCAAGGTAAATCGTTTGGGCAGCAGGATGAACTGGAAAGGGGAGAGGCTGGGAAGAAGGAAGGCTAATTAGGAGATTTCAGTAGCATAGGCAAGAGGTGAGCGGAATGGGAAGGGAATGGGTGTGAGAAATATAGAATTGACCAGACTCACCAACCACGGATGGCAAAAGAGAGGGATGAGGGTGATTTCAGCAGGAATTCCAAAGCTCCCTGAACAGTAGTTAGTGCCTAGCACAAACGGCAAATCTTATGCCAGCCAAAACACTCTGACTCAGGTGGAGTTTTCTTGCAATACCTTTGCTGTATAGTTCTTTCCTAATTGAACACAAGGCCAGTTCAGGGGGTTGATTTAATGGGGACTCCTCTCTTCTCCAGTGGCTCCATTTCAATGACTTCAGAGGGTAGAGAAGGTAGCTTTGAAAACTAAACTCCAAAGACAGCCCCCCTGACTGTTGTCAAAAGGGGTGTTTTTCTCCAATCCATGATGCCTGGGGTCTTGCCATCTGGTCTCCAGAAGCAGCTGCAAAAGCTACTGATTACTTCATTAAAGCCTTATTGTTCATTGCTTTTCCAGCACCTGATCAAGAGGCTTTGAAAACCCAGGGATGCCAGAATGCCCTGTTGGAAATGAATTCTGCGCAGACTGCTCTTAAAATGAAAATTTGGAGTTATAATAATAATAATAGAAATAACTTTCAACTTTTACAAAGTATTTTCCACATATCTTCTCAATTAATCCTTACAAAAACCCTTGTGTGGTGTATACTATTATTACACTAATTTTACAGATGAGGAAACTGAGCCTCACTGAGTTCAAGTGATATGACTAGAGCCACAGACCTAGTAAGTCTCAGAGACAGAATTCGAACCCAGGTGTTCCTGATTCCAAATCCAATGCTCTAGCCAACGGTCCTTGACTCTTCTATGTCCCCCATTCCCCAGCACCACATTCCATCTACTCTTTCATCAAACGTTTCTCAAATCTCTGTTTTTCCATTCCTGTTCTCGAATCCTCTCTCCTGTAGGTGGCCTTTCCCAGTCCCTTCTTCTGCTAGCACCGTCTTCTCTGAGACTACCTTCCATCTACTCTGTGTACATCTTATATGTGTCAATCTATGTGCTTGTTGAGTTCCGTGTTACAATGTAAGCTCCCAAAGGGAAGGCACTGTTTTTGCTTTTCTGTGTATTCAAAGCAGTGTCAATCACATAGTAAGTACTTAGTAAATGTTTGCTGACTGACTAACTGAGTCACCACCTAATCACAGAGCCACAGCATCTCAGAATTAGATGAATTTCAGGTAGTCCGATACCTGCCTGTCCAAGACTATGTCCTAGACCTATAGAGTGGAACCTTTACACTCACCCCTGTGATGACTTCATCAACTCCCACAAATTTAATTATCATCTCTCTGCAGATGACATCAAAGTAAAGCAGCTGAAGCTGTAGTCAGTAAGATATGAGTCCAATCTGGCCTCGGATATCTGCATGACCCTGGACAAGTCACTTAACCTCTGCCTCAGTTTCCCCATTTGTAAAATTAGGGTAAGAATAGCACCTACCTTCCAAGGTTGTGATCATGAGATGAGACAATATTTGTGAAGTACTCTACAAACATCAAAGCCATTATTATTATTAATAGTGGTATTTCCAGCGTCTCGACTCAGATCCAGCTGTGCTTAACCCACTGCTTCTTGAACGTTTTGAAGTGGGTGTGCTATTGCATTTGAAACAGCATGTCCAAAATAGAAGTCATTATCTCTCCCCCAAACCCGCCCCTCCTCCACACTTGCCTATTTCTGTTGAAGACACCATCATCCTTCCAGTCACCTAGTTTCTAAGACCTATGAGCCATTCTTGGTCGCTCAGGCTCCCTCACTGCCTTCATCAGATTCTGATGCTATTTTCCATATATTCTGATGCCATTCTGATGCTATTTCTGCATCCTTTCTCCCTTCCATCCCCTTCTCTCTCCTTCCAGAGCCACCACCCTAGTGCAAGCCCTTCTCGCCTCTCTCCAAGGCTATTGCAATAGATTCCTGACTGAATTATCTGTCTCTAGTCTCTGCGGTCCCTAATCCGTCTTCCACACAGTTCCCAAAGTGATTTTCCTAAAGTACAGAGCTGACCTTGACACTCCCTTTACTCAATCAACTCCACCAACTTCCTATTATCTCCAAGGTCAAATATAAATTCCTCTGGTTGTTACTAAAAGCTCTTCACAATCTGGCTCCAACCCATCATACCTTTGCACACTCAGTCCCTCACTCCTGGAAAGTGTCTCCTTCTCGCCTACTCCTTTGGGAATCTCAAATTTCCGTCCAGTTTCAACTCACCTATCACCTACACACTACAAATTACAAATATCTCCTTTGCTTCTTACAACAGCTCTACAAGGTAGGTGCTGGCATTATTGCCGCTTTCATCGATGAGGAAACTGAGGCTGGGGGAGATTAAGTGACTTGTCTAGGGTCACACAGCTAGTAGATGTCTGAGGTAGGACTGGAACCATCCTCATTACAGCAGGCTGCCTTCTGATTGAAAGGAAAAAATAATGTCACGGCTGAATTCCTCCATCTGCCAAAGAATCACGGCAAGAGAATATAAGTGCTAGGTGCTGTTATATCATAGGCTCAGTAGGTTTTTCTATATAACTCAGCCTGAAAATTAAGGGCACTTCCTTAGTCAGTATTACCCTCCCGACCAGACCCTGCTGTAAAGCTAGGTACTCTTGGGGGCCTAGAAGAGAGGCTGGCCCTGGTATTCAATGAACAAAGGGTGCTTTGGGAAAAATATTTATTTGGCCTAAACTTAGAAACTGGCAACAAAAGCAAACAGGCAGACAAAAAGAAAAAAGTTATCGCGCCTGAAATTGGCAGTTACATCATCTTGCAGTTTATGAAAATAGAAGAATATTTACTTAAACAGGGTAACAACAATGTCAGTTAGCAAACATTCGTCAAGCACTTACTATGAGCCAGGCGCTGTGTTAAGAGCTGGGAAGTGTAATAGGAATGGGAATTTGTGGTTTCCAACCCCGTCTCTGAGACTTAATTAGCTGTGTGACTTTGGGCAAATGATTTAACGTCTCTGAGCCTCCATTTTCTCATCTGAAAAGTGGGAAACATAATGCCTATCTGAACTAGTTCACAAGGTTGTTGAGAGGATCCAATGATTGGGGCAACATTTAAGAGTTATAAGATGCCAGTTAATTATTATTCACTCTACATCATGGAAGTCTTCCCATATTTCTGTGACTTCCTCCTTTCCATCATGTCTTGGCAACTTTTTTTTTCCAACAAAAAGATTGAGCTTAATTAACCTCTCCCCTCATTTCAAAGGTAGGAGTGAGGGGTCATTATATGTACATTGCAATGTCCTGGATTCTGCATAGTCATAGCAAGTTACATATCCATAAGCTTGTAAAACTGAGGCTCTGAGATATAATGTGATTTTTCCATGGTCACATAATAAATAAGTACCTGAAGCAGTTTTTGAATTCAGCATCTGGGTGGCACTGTGGATAGAGTGCTAGACCTGGAGTCAGGGAGACCTGAGTTCAAATCTGTCTTCAGACATGTGCTAGCTGTGTGACCCTGGGTAAGTCATTTCATTCTATTTGCCTCAGTTTCCTCATCTGTGAAATGAGCTGGAGAAGAAAATGACAAACCACTCCAATATCTTTGCCAAGAAAACTCTAAATGGGGTCATGAAAAGTTGGGAATGACTGAAAATGATTAAACAACAACAAAAGTACTACTTCAAGTCAAATACTTTCTCCTGTAGGCCATATTGTCTCTCCTCGTGGGCAACAAACTCCTATAGCATGGATAATCAGTCATGTGGCACTTGAACCTAGAATGTCAGAGACAGAAGGGGCTTCAGTGATCATCAAATTCACTCCCATTCCAGGATCATGGAATCTCTAAGCTAGAAGAGCCCTCTGGAATTGTGGAATTGGATCATTGGATTGGATTGGATTGGATTGGATAGGATTGGATTGGATTGGATTGGATTGGATTGGATTGGATTGGATTGGATAGGATTGGACTGGACTGGACTGGACTGGACTGGATTGGACTGGACTGGACTGGACTGGACTGGACTGAACTGGATTGGACTGGACTGGACTGGATTGGACTGGACTGGATTGGTGCTATCCAATTTATTGGCGTCATTTCTAAAATGTGATGCCCAGTCCTGAAAGTCAGTTTTCCAGATATGTTCGAACCAGGACAGGATGCTGTGGGACTGTCACCTTTCTGGTCCTCAATGCTTTTCTTATACAGAAGTGAGAAAACGGAGCCCCAGAGCAAGGAGGAGATTTGTCCCATTTCAAACAGCTAGTAAATGGCAGAGCTGTGCTAGAATTTAGATCTCCTTGTGAGTTTATTTTCTAAAATTCACCTTAAGACGAGGTTTAGATTTAACCTGAAAAGGGAAAAATCCAAGACTTAAGAACTGATTTGTTTGTATGTATCTTCTTGGCTCTTTCTTATCTCTTCCCCAAGGCCACCTCTGTCCCTTTCACTGGCTTTCATCTTTCTTAATATCTTGTATCTGCCCTTGTTTTCTCCTCCCTTTACTCATTCTCCCAGCTTCCCATTTATCACCTTCCTCTGTTCTGTTTTCATTCTGGATGTCTTGAGCACTGCTGTCTCTTATCAAACTTGATGAGAGGAGGAAATAAAAGCATTTTGAAGCCTTTTCCCAAATAATCAAGTTCCTCTCAGTCTGTCTTTGAAGACTCCCAGTCACAGAACTTGAAAGCTAAAGGGACTTCATCAGTCATTGGGTTCACCTCAAACAAAAAGAACTCCCCACTGTTATATACCCTACAAGGGGCAGTCCTGTCTCTTGCTTGAAGACCCTACCAGGAGGGGAATTTCAGCACCTCTCCAGGCAGCCTGTTCTGTCTAGGCACAGCTTTCATGGTTAGATAGTTTTGCCTATATTATCAATGATCTATGTGACCTATGCCTATTGTTCCTAGAACCAGTCATTTGCCTACTTGACAACCCTTCAAATAAAGATAGCACGTCCCCCAAGTCTTTTTCTTCTTTAAGCTAAACACACCCAGTTATTTGACTCATCCTCATATATCTTAGATTCAAGGATCTTTGCCATGATAGTTACCCTCCTCTGTATTCTTTCCAATTTATTTTTTTTTTTAATATGAACTTTCCAATTTATTAATGTCCTTATTAAACTGTAGCTAGCACCCAAGGAGAGAGGAGGAAGGAGGGATCGGATGTCTGGATCACTGAAGTCCCCCATCAATGTGGGCCAGCCTTGTGATCTGTCTCCCAAACTCTTCATCTATTTCTTCTTCCTGTCTCAGTGGTATATAGTATACTTGAATGACAAAATCACTTAGGTTCCTTTCTTCCAGATATTCTCTGCCATGCTTTACTGTATTTTGATTGTATCTCCTCACATGCATGTACCTTATTATGTGATTCTACACCACTTCCAATTCTGTCTATCCTGTTTTGTTTTAAGTAAAGTAGAAGTTATGAGAGATAAGTTTCATTCAGCTAAGCCTTGCTAATGCTTATGAGGTCAAACTTAACTCTCGAAAGCCTCAGAAAGCTCCTTGCAATCAGAACTGGACCTGTCCATGTTATCCATCTACCCCAAGTCAGGTTGCTGAGGACATCTCCACCTGATGTCCCACAGATGTTTTAAACTCAACATGATCCAATCAGAATTTATTCTCTTTGCTCTAAATCCACTCCTCCAGTCACACAGGTTCAGAACTCAAGTCAACCTCAATTCTTTACTCTCCATTCCTCACCCTATCCTATCAATTGTTAAGTCTTGTCAATTAAACTTCCATAACATCCCTCATATCTGTTCCTTTCTCTATCACATGATACTAACACTAGCTAATATTTTATACCACCTACTATGTGCCCAGCACTGTGCTAAGCACTTTACAATTATTATCTCATTTGATCCTCACAACAGCCATTTCTAATTATATTTTATTATATATTAATTATATGTATATGTATATATATTATAATAATATATAATTATCCCCATTTTAGCAATGAGGAAACTAATGCAGACAAAGGTGAAGTGACTTGCCCAATGTCACACAGTCATTCAGTGCCTGAAGCTGGATTTGAACTCGCACCTTTCTGACTCCAGACCCAGCACTTTATCCACCAAGTCAGCCAGTTGTCTCCACGACTGTCACTCCAGTCCAAGCCCTTATCACTTCTTTCCCTAGAGGCAGCTCTGTGGCACTGCAGATAGAGCTGGGCTTGGAGTTAAGAAAAGTTCAAATCTTGCCTGGCACATTTGCTGACTATCTGACCCTGGACAAGTCACTGTTTGCCTCAGTTTCCCTAGTTGTTAACATAGAAATATAAATAGCACCACCCCCACCCCCATGGTTGTTGTACGGATCAAATGAAATAACATTTGTGAAGATCTTAGCATAGTGCTTGGAACACAATACATATAGTGAATGCTTATTCCCTTCCCCTTCCCCTTTTGCATGGACCATTGGAGCTCCAGCTTCTGGCATCTCTCCTTCTCTAATTCATCCTCTACATAGTCGCCAAAATAATCTCTTTATACCACAAATGTGACTATGTCTCTCCCCTGCTTGTGTTATGACAGGTACCCTGTTAGCACTAGGATAAAAGACAAGACTCCTCAGCTTGGTCTAAATTTTCAAGCTCATTGTCTAGAAGGCCCCTCCACTCATTGCAAGTTCCAGCCAGACTGGCTTATTTGCTGTTCTCTGAGCTCAGATCTCCTTCTTCTACTTCTGCACTTATGAGCATGCTGCCAGGAAATGTTCTCCTTCCTCACTTCTGCATCTGAGAATCCCTAGATTCCTGGAAGGCTCAGTGTCAATATGGAGGCCAAGAGCCCAATGGGTAGACCACTAGACTTGGAGTCAGGTAGACACAGGTTTGCATTCTCAATTCAGACACTTAGCACCTATGTGGTAAATAACTTTACCTCTCTCAGACTCAGTTTTGTATCTGTAAAATGGGAGGAATAATGCATATTGTATTCATATTGTATATTATCATAACATTGGTTGTGAGGATAAATGAGATAATATACATAAAGCCTCTTTACTCATGTGCATTCCATCTCACCGTGCTGCCCCCTCCTCTAATTGCCATGTAGATACTAAATTACTTACATATTGCATCCTCCAGAGGAATATAAGAGATGACCAGAGACTTTCATTTTTGTTTTGGTATGCCCAGCACAAAGGACAGTGCTTGGCATCCAGCAAACACTTAATAAATGCTTGTTGGATTGAATTAGACTATATTGGCATAAGATTCCTTTGTGCCCAGTCTCTGGGTGCCCATCGACCCAAGCCCTAGAGACAAGCCTACTCTTCAAACCCAGTTACATCCCTGTGACATCTGCTCAATGTAGGCACCAGGCCTATGTACAGATCAGTGGTTCTCAACCTTCCTAATGCCGTGACACTTTAATACTCGTGTGTGGGTGTATCTGCATGTGGGCAGACCCGCCTAGAGATGGATAGAGGAGTGGTATTCCGGTTCCTAAGACCATTGGAAATACATATTTTCTGATGGTCTTAGGTGACTGCCAAAGGGGTCGGGACCCCCAGGTTGAGAACCGCTTGTATAGATGAATGAGGATTCTTGGATCTCAAAGCACAGAATAAATGCTATCACAGGATCATAGATTTAAAATAGAAAGGACCATAAAAGTCATCTAGCCCAACCTGCTCATTTTACAGATGAGGAAACTGAGGCCCAGGGAAGTTAAGTGAGCTTACCCAATTTAACATAAGCAGTAAATGTCAGCTTTACTGACTTACAGATTTACTCCAGATCTTTACAGATCTACTCCAACCCCCTTATTTTACAGATGAGGCCCAGAGAGATGAACTGACTTGACTGAGAGAACCCTGATGGTCAGGATCATGGCTGAAATTCAACTCCAGTTCCCCAGTTCCAAAGCCAGTGTTTTCCCTTCCTTTCCACCTGGGCCTTTGTGTGATGGCTTCCTTGGACCTGTGGGTAATGGATGGGCTCTGGACTGGGCTGAGCAGTAGAGTAATAAGGACAGTACTTACTTTCTGCCAGTGTATCCGTCTAGTCTCCAGGCCTTAGCCTCCCCTAGGCTGATGTGTCCTGTTGCCCCTGAGCTCTGGTACTGACGATAACTGATGTCTATAATGATAGCCCTCACTCATCAAATTCAGCAAACATTCACTGTGTGTCTGCTCTGCTCCAAATGGAAAGCCGTGGGATGGAAATAGAACAACACGAACAAACTAACCCCTGCCCTCTGGGAGCCTACATTCTACTAGATGGGGTGGGGGTGTGAGGAAAGTGTCATAAGTCAGTCAACAATCATTTATTAAGCACTTAATGTGAACCAGACACTGTGCTAAGCGCTTATGCGCAAATAAGGACTCCATGATGGAGAATGATGAGAACAAGAGGAAAAGCCCAACAAAGCACTCTGGGTGGGACTCTTTGAGGAGAAGGGAGACCCCTCACACAAAAGAAGCGAAATCTAAGTCTTGCTACGTAGCCTCTGGAGAATCTTCTTCTTCTGAGCCCCAATCACTTTTTCTGAGTCCACTCCTCATTTGCACTTAGGATTTAGAACCGGAAGGAAATTCAATGATCACTTAGTCTAAAGCTGCCATCTTACAGATGAAGAAACAGAGGCCCAGAGAGGATAGGTAAGCTACCCAAGGTCACAGAAGCATAAGTGGCAAAGGCTAGGATAGATACTGTCTTGATGATATTATCGGGTCATAGATTCAGACATGGGAAAGATCTTATTTAGGCCAACCTCCTTCATTTTACGGATGAAGAAAATGACATCTCAGGAAGTTGAGCTGTCATGCTCAAGGTCATACAGCTGGTCAGTGTCAGGAGGGATTCAAACCCAGTTCTTCAGATTCCAGATTCAGTGTTCCACAGAATTAGGAGCTCAGAGTTAGAGACAGTAAGGATCTTAGGGTTCATTCCCCTTCCCCATCCCCTCATTGTGGACTTACTAAGGTATATTAAATAGCAGAGCCAAGAGGCAAGCCCAGGCCCTCTGACTCTAAGTCTTCGTTTCTTGCCACTGCTCCATACTTCCCAGGGCCGTATTGGAGAAGGGTTAAATCTTACTGGGTCATTTAGCTGTATACATGGAAAGCCCTTAATACATGTTTCTTGATAGAATTAAGATGAAAAATAAGTAAGAATTTCATTGAAAACTACAAATTTTTGTATTGGCCTCCACATCTGCTCCCCAGCTCAGGGGCCTGGCTATGAGGGGAGGGGGTACTAATTGCTGCAGTGCTGGAGGCAGAGCCCCTTCCTAGGGACTTGTCTTTGTACACAAACTTCCTTGAACTTATCTGCAAACCCAAGATGGCTAAATTGAGTGGAGACAGGTGGAAAGTTTGGAGGCTGAGCTTGGCAGGTATTCAGGTAAAGTCAGCAAAACAGTCTTCTCCTTAACACTCATTTGGAGAGCTTGCTCTCCCCTAGCATGAAATCACTACTTTCAGCTAGTTCACTGAACCACCAGGACCATGGAGACAACTTAGACACGGTGGGGAGAGGACATGGGGACAGGACAGAGTAGGGAAAGAGCTATGCAGCCCATGGGACCATTTCTGGTTTTCAGGAATAATGGCAACCCATTGCCTTTGCTTTTTAAACATTTTTTTAAAAATCAGTTACCAAACATTTATTTTCTCTCTCTCCCACTGGAAAAGAAAAAGAAAAAAATCTAAAACTTATAACAAATAGACATAGTTAAAGAAAATCAGTTCCCACATTGGTCATAAATTTGTGCCTCAGGAGGTAGATACTATTTATCATTATTCCTCTGTAGTCATAGTTGGTTATGGTATATGAATGTGATGGACTACTATGGGACTGTAGCAAACAATGAAGGGACAGTTTCAGAGAAACCTGAAAAGACTTGCATGAACTGATACAGAGTGAAGTGAGCAGAACCAGGAGGATGATTTATGCCATAACAATAACATTGCAAAAATGAACAACTTCAAAAGATTTAAGAACACTGATCAATGCGACAACCAGTCATTGCCTTTGTGATTGAGCTGTGGTCTGTCATCTCTCCCCAGTGGATGGAAAGGATGTGTTGGGAATTCACTGTTGCCTGGGCAAAGATCTTGGGTCTTTCCTGAGGTGAGCAACACTAAGAGAATCACTAAAAATATGCCATCTACTTAGTGCTAAGTCATATGGTGGTAATTAATCAACCAACCAATAAATGGACAGGCATTTATTTAGTGCCTACTCTATACCAGCCTCTGTGCTGTGCTCTGAAGATACAAATACAAAATTAAGACAGTCTCAAGTAACATACATTCTGCTAGGAAGTGATACACAAATAAATCTAAGATCTAGACCAAAAGAAATTTTAAATTCAAATCAATGGGGTTAGAGAGACACTGACAACTCGGGGAATCAAGAAAGGCTTCTGGAAGGAGATGGTACTTAAACCGAGCCTTGAAGGCAGAAAGAGATTCCAAGAGCTGGAAGTAAGAAGAAAGACCACTCCAGGCATGGGGGAGATGGAATGGTGCCTATAGAGAACCTTGAACAGGCCAAAAATACCTAAAGAAGAATAATGCATAATCAATCAGTCTGGAAAGACAGCATGGGGACCCATTGGGGATGACTTTAAATACCATAGAGGAATATGTATTTTAATGTAAAGACAAGGGGGAGCCATTGAGACTTCTTCAGGTGAACAGTGACATGGTCAGTTCGGCACTTTAGGAAAAGACAATCCCTATAAGGTCTCTAGGAATATTGAGACTGTTTTCCAAAACACAGACATAATGTCTTCTTAAAATGTCTATTCCATTATATGAAAGATACAATGAGTTCCTAGAAAGGCCACCAGTGTCTACAGTCAAAACAATGGATTCATGGAATGGCCAATCCATACATAATTGGGCTATCAGTTCCTAGAAAGGTCACCCCTATTACAGAGTGGACATGACAGGTTTATATTACTGTCACCACTATATGTGGCAGGCGCTAGGGCCTTATGAAAAGGCCACTGCCATCCGCAGTGAGAACAATGGGTTTGAAGAAAGGTCAACCTGTAGAGTTGACACTATGCATTCACAGAAAAGTCACCATTGGACACATTCAGCATGATGATGGTATTGAAAGGTCATGTTTCAACATAGTGGGGACAGTCTCTGCATGATCTTAGCTGCCATTTATTGGTGAAAACAGTAACCATGAGATCATAGAGTTCCAGAGCTATAAGGGACCTCAAAGGCCATATAGTCTAACCTTTCCTTTTATAGCTGAGGAAGCCAAGGCCCCTGGAAATTCACTGATAAGTTCAGAGTCACACAGGTTACTAGTAAGCATCATAGCCAAGATTTTAACTTAGGCCCATTGACCCTAAGGCCAAGGTTCTTTCTCCTTTGCCCCATGAGTATGAAGTATTCCCAAGAGTTGGGGGGGAGGAAGATAGGGAGGAGGAACAAGCATTTATTAAGTGCCTACCGTGTACTCAATACTGCTAAGTGCTTTATAAATATTATCTGGTTCTTCTCCTCAGGCTCCAGTCCCTGCATGGGCAATCCCTATCATTGTTCTGCAGTAGCTTAATACACGGGCAGGGAGACAGCATCTCAATAAGTCCTCAGAAGCTCTTTGATGTCAGTTATAGAATTATGATTAAACCAACCTGCGGGGCTAGAAAATCCAGTCTCATCCCTCCCCTCCCCATCCAGAGGCAGAGTTCTAATTTATGGTCTCCCTGGGTGAGGATGGCAGGCTGCTAATGAATTCTCCAGTGGCTGAGGGGGTGCTAAACCACCAAGATAAATACTGCTCTGCAAAAACGGGTATAATGCGGATTTATAGCTGGCCTGGGTAACAGAGTGCGGCCATGTCATATGGAGACAGGGTTGTTGATGGTGTTTTTTGGGCAGAAGTACCTGATTCTAACTCAGAACAATTTTCAGCAGAGCTCAGGAATGAATAAAGCCAGAGGAAACTCATTTAAATGCATTTTAGCACCAGCCAAATGGCTGGCCTCATCTCCTAAATATCACGAGTCTTCACTGCTCATCTTGGGAGCTGTCAGATGCCCCACCCCCACCCTGTACCTAGGCAGAGAGGAAAGCTTTCTGTTAAGAAATTCCTTTGCCTCTGTTACTTTCCATGGGGCGTTCCAGTCACTGGCATCAGGATAACCTGCTTCCCTCATTGGTGTTTCTGCATCAGGGAACTTGTTTCCAGAGACATTTTCCTTCACTAGGGGAAAGCCAACAGATGCCCTCCGAGAGCTTTCTCCTCTAGAAGTTTCTCTGGCATGCAGGACAACAGCCTTGAGGGGAGGAAGGTGATGGATGTCTTGCTCAGCTTGGGGCTTCAGAGAAGAGCAGTTTATAAAATCTAGTTACGTAATAGAAGCCAGTAAATGAGGCTGCCTGCACAGCAGGAAGGTGCTGGTCACTTCCAACTTGGCTGAGCATGGGAATGCTTTTGTCCAGGATGGTCCAAGTCCCTGTGATGCAGGGACAGGAGACTGGGGTCTGGTATCCTGGGTTTAAATTCTAGCTCTCCTGCTCAATAGCTAGCAGACTTCAGTTTGAATGACCTCACCTATAAGATGGAAGCATAGGATACAAATACAAAAGAATAAAACAACCCCTACTTTCAAACAGCTTACATTTCATAAGTGTCCTTTCCAGTCTTAAGTCAATTGAACTCAATTCTCTTACAATAATTAAAGTTATTTTTTTAAAAAATAGCTGCTGCTTGGGGTAGTTCAAATCTGGCCTTAGGCACTTAACAGTTACTAGCTGTGTGATCTTGGGCAAGTCACTTAGCCCCAATTGCCTGCCCCTCCAAAAATTAAAAAAAAATAGCTACTGAGAAAAGACTGTGTGATATAGTGGTTAGAGCCCTCTCCATGAAGTCCAGAAAGACCTGGGTATAAATCTTCCTCTGCAACTTTTCTGGGTCTCAATTTCCTCATCTATAAAATTAGGAGTTGGACTCAATGACCTGTCTTCCAGTTTCAGATTTTAAATCCAGTGAGATCCATGACATAATGTCTTTATACTCCAAGGATTTCACAACCCAAAATCCAGTTCCTTCCCAAAACTTAATACCAAAGATTCTCAGTCAACCCTCTCAAAACGTTTATGAGTAAATGTGTAGAGACCACCCCAGGCCTTTTCTTTGCCAAATCACCCCGTGGCTTTCCAGTCTACTTTTCTAATGAATCAAATGCCTTTTTCATAGAGTGTTTGTGTCATTTGCGATCAGCACCTCCCATTCCCTTCATATATGGACAGCTCTCAGGGTCTTCAATTTCAGGAAGCAGCACTGTGTCCTCTTCCCTGGAACCACCTGTTGGCCCTTTGATCAGAGGATGAGATAGCCTTGTTCAGTTGGAAGGGGAAGGGAGATTAGGGGGAAATGTATTGGCATCTTTTTTGTTTCTGTGACAGCATGACACCACGGATGGAATGCTGGACCTGGAGACTTTCAAGGTCACTTTTCAAAGCTCCCCTCTGACACTCACTAGCTAGAGGGCTCCACCTGGGGGGTTGGGAGGGTTGTTAGCCTCAGTTTCCTTATTCATAAAATGAGCCAGAGAAGGAAATATCAAACTACTCCAGCATCTTTGCCAAGAAAACCCCAAAAGGGGTCATAAAGAGTCAGACACAGCTGAAATGACTGAACAACAAAACAACTATGGCCATCTTATGGTGGAAAGAGCACCGACTCTGAAACATACCACCTAGCACATAGTAAATGGTTAATAAAAGTTTATTGTTGCTTGATAGACTAATAGGAAAGAAGCCTTGGGTCCAAATGCCACTGACCATTAATATAACTTAGGGTAGGTTATGTAAACTCCCAAGGCCTCAGTTTCCTCATCTGTCAAATGAAGGGAGTGGAATAGATGTCTTCTGAGGCCACTTCCAGGTCTAAAGTCTGTAATTCTTTGCTTTACCTCCCCCCACACAGCAGACGGAAAATGAGTCCTATGGCTGTGTCCTAGCAATGCTCCCCTCCACCACCCTAGTAGGCGGGATTCTGTCTCTGAGCTGTCTTTGATTAGGAGCTAACTCAGGTGACCCACGGAATCTTTCTGATCAATTCACCCCAATTAGAGGAGTAATTCTGTAGTCTCAGAGCCAATGTATCTTTGCAAGACAGTATGGAGATGACCCACTCATCTCCTAATGAGGAAAGACCTGGAGCCCATTAAGAGAAAAATGAATCAGTCTTGTCTATTAGGTTTCATAAAGGTCAAGAGGAAATCAAGCAGGTGATTCTCCTTGTTTAAAAAAATAAAAAACCTTCACTCTCCATAGAGAAATGGAGCACCATTTGGTTCTCTATTAAAAGCATTTTACTCATGGTTTCTAAAGGCCGTGCAAACCTCAACCCAGTTTCCCCAAGCTAGCACTTTGTCTTTTAAAGAGAGGGAAATTTTAAGAGAAGCCACAAGGTTCTAAAAGCAGTAATAATCAGCCAATGAAAAGCGTTGATTGAGTCCCTCCTATAGGCCAGGAACTGTTCTAGTTGCTAGGGATGCAAAGACAAAGAATGAAGCAATCCCTGCCCTCAGGGAGCTTACATTCTGTAATAATAGTAATGGCTGACATTCCTATCATTCTTTAAAGGATAATTAATGTATGCACATTATCTCCTCCGAGCCTCAACAATTCTGGGAATGTGGTTCTAAAGGTACTCTTATTCCCACTTCACAGATGCCAGCTTTGATGCAACTAGATGCTGTTGTAGCGAGGTCTCTCAAAGACTGATTTATAATTTAAGTGTGACATATAGTGCTTAGGTTTGTGTGTTTGTTTGTTTTTAAAGGCTTTTATATGTTGTTTCATTTGCTCCTTCAAACAATTTTGAAAAATAGGTACTTTAGGTATTATTTTATTCAAGTCTTCTTGTACAAAATGACTAATATAGAAATGTTTTATGTGATTGCACACGTATAACCTATATCTGCTTAATTTTTCAGGGAAGATCAGGGGTAGGATTTGGAACTCAGAACTTTAAAAAATGTTTTTAAAATATTTTAACATGTAATAGGGAAAAAATAAAATGTGTCAAAAAATAAGGAAAATGGGTACTTGAGGTATTATTGCCCCATTTTGCAGATGAGGAAACTGAGACTCAGAAAATAATAATAAAGATGATGATGACAATGATGGTGGTTGTAGTAGTCACAGCAGCTAACATTTATATAGCCTTGCTTTGGGCCAGATCCTGTGCTAAGTGTTTTACAATTATTATTCATTTGATCTTCACAACCCTGGGAGGAAGGTTCTGTTGTTATCCACATTTTAAGGTGAGGAAATTGAACTTAAATGACTTGCCCAGGATATTAAGAGCCTAAGGCTACATTTGAACTCAGGTCTTCCTGACTCCAGGTTCAGTCCACTGTATTACCCAGCTGTTACAACTACAGAAAGATTACAGCTAGGTCCCAAGTAGTGTGAATAAGAATCCTGTGAATAAGGAACATGTATTCAAATTCTACTTATTCAAAGTTATGATTATGTAAAATATTGGTTCCAATGCAATGAAAACAGACAGGACAAATTTAAATAATTCTACCATTTCTTGGGATTTATTATTCAATCTAATCAAGACCTAATTGCCCATGGCCACATAGTAAATTTCAGAGAGGGAATTGAAACCCAGATCTTCCAGACCCCAAGTCAGTTCTATCTATAACACCAAATTAGAAGGTGGAAATGGGAGGAGTGTGGAGGTTGCCATGCAATATCTTAGCCAATTCACAAAGATTGACCTATAATAAAAAATATCTAAGATTTACATAGCACTTCAAGTTTCATAAAGTATTATATGTCCATTGCTTCCTTGATTGCTCCCAGAATTTTGGGAAAGAAAGTACCATGGATATTATTAGCCCCATTTTACAAATGATACCAAAACAGGTTTAGTGACTTGCCCACAACCCTACAACCAATAAGTATCAGAGGCAAGTCTAATATTCTTTCCCACTCAGAGGTGGCATGTTAGTTTGACTGAAGGATTAAAAACTACATTATGTCTGAGAGATTATCTTTTCCAGGGATTCTTAACCTGAGGTCCTTGGACTTGTTTTCTTAAAATATTTCGATAACTGTATTTCAATATAATTCTAATTTTATATATTTAAGGACATGATTCTGAGAAGGGATCCATAAGCTTCCCAGACTGCCAAAGAGATCAGAAGCACACATACATACACACACACACACACACACACACACACACACACACACACATAGCCAAGAACTCCCAGTCTAGCCTAACAGCCTCATTTTGAGTCTGATCTGAGGAAGCGACTTGCCCATAGTCTCACAAGTAGGAAGAAGCAGACCAGGTCCTCTGACTGGGAAGTTGCAGAGAGAGCAAGTTGAACTCAATGTTTTGTTGTTTTTGAGTCATTTCAGTGATGTCTGACTCTTCATCCCCCCATTTGGGTTTTTCTTGGCAAAGATACTGGAATGGTTTGCCATTTCCTCCTCTGACTCCTTTTACAGGTGAGGAAACTAAGGCAAATAGAGTTAAGTGACTTGCCCAGAATCACCCAAATAGTAAGTATCTGAGGCTAGATTTGAACTCAGAATGAGTCTTCCCACCTCCAGATCCAGTGCTCTGTGCATTATGGTGCCACCTTGCCGCCCAAGCTCAACATTTAAAGGTACATAAAAGTCAAAAGGGTTACCATGGAAGGTGATCCTTTCCTCCTACTTAGCAAATCATCATCAGAGGTTGGTGGAATGCTTGTAAAGTATGTTACTGTCAAGGTTCCTTTTCAGATATGGGCTGGAAGAGAGGGTTGTTGAGATCTCTCCTAACCTGAAAATTCTGGGATTCAGTAGACTCCTGTCTTTCTCAGCCTGTTTGCTCTCCTGGATCTGCTCTATCCTAGAGCTGAGCTGACTGAGGTCTGATATTAGACTTTTTTTTTCTTTCTCTCTTTTTTCTTCCTCTCTCTGCTAAAAATTGAGAAGTCCGTGTGTTTTCTTGTCGGCCAGGCCCAGGTAGGCTTAGGATATGTAGCGATTGTAATCCATTGTAATCCTCTTTATTGGAATAATTGTGAGCCTTATGCATTTAGGATTATTGTTAAGGATTATGTTTTCATTAAAGGAGTCATTTATGATAAATTGGTATGTTCATTATGGAGCAAAGAATTCCGGTATATTTCATTTACTAGGGATTCCCACTTCAATGTTTCTCTCTAGAGCAAAAAAGTATAGTTATTTTGTAAGATCCAACATTGCAGGTGCTCTATGATCAAGACCTAAAATAATCCTAAAGGTACTGGTACCCCAAAAAAGAAGACTCCACAGCTGAAGTTAGAAATTTTCTTTTTCCAGCAGGTGTGGTAATGTGACTCAATAATGCTACTAAAAAGAATCAAATGAGATCATAGAATTTAGCCTGGAAGAATCTAAAGATACCATCAAATTTCATCCTCCACCATTTTACAGATGAAGACACTAAGGCCCTTAAAGGGAAGCAACTTGTCCAAGGTCACATAGCAAATAGCCAAATGGGCTACTGAGGTCTTCTAACTTCAAATCCAAGATTTGCTGGTATACAAGCAAGTATTCAATGAACTATAAAGTATTGATTTTTGTTGACTTCATAGCATACAGTACACTGTCTTAGATATAGTAGATGTCCCATAAATGTTTGTCGAATAAATTCCTCTTTTCCAGGGAGCACTAAGGTCCCTGGTTTCTGTCTGATCCCTCAGTACTATTAAGCAGGTGTCAATTGCCCTACGTAGTAGCTGAATGGTTGAGCTGTTCATCAAACTTGCGATCAGCAAATTTACTGTATAAAAATCCCAGAAGAAAACCCCAGATATTAAGAAAACAATCCACAAGCATTTATCAACTATCTACTCTGCGCCAAGCACTGTGATAGGCACTGGGTATGATTCAAGGACAAAAAAAAGAAACAGTCTCTCCTTTCACCTTACCGACCTCAGTAGCTAAAATCTCCCCTCTCTGTCTTCCCCTTAACTCCAGGAGAAAGCTGTTACAACACTTTTGCCTTTCCTCTCACTTTCTTCTCCCACCCTCTCTAAGCTTCTGATCTCATCATCATCATCATTCAATTGAAAGTGATCGCTCCAAAACTACCAATGATCTCTTAATCGCCTAATTCAATGGCCTTTTTTTCAGTTCTCGTGCTTCTGGACCTCTCTACAGCCTTTGACATTGGCAATCACTTTCTCCTCTTGGATATTCTCACCTTTCTGGGTTCTCTTAACGCTGCTCTCTCCTGGTTCTCTCGCTCTGTACAAATGATCTATTTCTGGCACCTTTGCTATATCTTTACCCAGATCATGCCTACTAACTGTGGCTGCCCCAAAGTTCTGTACTGAGCCCTCTCCCCTTATTCTTCCCCTTTTCAGTTGTGTCTGACTCTTCCTGACTCCATTTGGGGTTTTCTTGGCAGAGATACTGGAATGGTTTGTCATTTCCTTCCCCAACTAATTTTACAGATGAGGAAACTGAGATAAATGGAGTGACATGACTAGTGTCTAAGGTCAAATTTGAACTCAGATCTTCCTGACTCCAGCCCCAGTACTCTATTTACTTTGCCACATAGCTGCCCATTCTTCTCCTTGTCTTACACTACTTAACTTATTGATCTCATCAGCTCTCTTGGGTTTCAATGATCATTTATATGCTTCTACTCTGGGCAGCTAGGTGGCACAGTGGATAGAGTGCTGGGCCTGGAGTCAGGATTCATCTCCCTGAGTTCAAATCTGGCCTAGGACATTTACTGGCTGTATTACCCAGGGCAAGTCACTTAATCTTGTTTGCCTTAATTTGCTCATTAGTAAAATAAGCTGGAGAAAGAAACAGCAAACCACTTCAATATCTTTGCCAAGAAAACCCCAAACAGGATCACAAAGAGTCACTGAACCCTGTTTGCCTCAGTTTCCTCATCTGTAAAATGAGCTGGAGAAGGAAATGGCAAACCACTCTAGTATCTCTGCCAAGAAAAACCCAAATGGGGTCATAGAGAGTCAGACAAATGAGAATTACTGAACTTACTCAGACTATTATCTCCACCTCTTCCCCAGCAATAACCTGAATTGCACCCTGGGTCCATCAGCTCTTCATCTTAGCCAGAGCAAAGACCTCTAGGCCACTCCCTGGCATTATGGCAGGTCATCCCGCCGCTAGCACCTCCCCTTCATGTATTACATTCCCCATTAGAATGTATGCTCCTTGAGAGCAGGAACTACTTTACTCACTTGTAGTTACTATTGAGTCCTCCATCCTCCATTTCACTTGGAACTTCATTCTCAGCTCCTCACTCCCTCTCATTCTGTATAGTCAATCCATTCTTAGATCCCATCCTTTCTATCTTTACAACATCCCTTCCTCGTATATGTGTGTGTGTATATATGTATGTATGTATGTATTTATCTATCTGTCTTTCTGTCTGTCTGTCTATCTATCTGTCTGTCTATCTACCCCTCCCTCCTCTGACACTGACCCCACCCTGGTGCTGGTTCCTTGACCCCCAGCCTGGACCACTGCATGAGCTTGTGTGTTGGTCTCCCTGCCTTGTCTCTCTCCACTCCAATCCATCTTCCATTCAGCTGCCAAAGTGATTTTTAAAGCCCAGGTTTAAGCACTGGAGATGACCAGAAAACAAGGTGAGTCCGTCAATCTATAGATATGTGCTCCACTTCTGCTGTTCTACTAAATTCCATGCTACTGCAAGTCGGATAGAGGCATGTCTGAGCTACAACATAGCATAAGAAGCAGAACTGGATACGGAAAGGGGAGAGCGGGGTCTGAATCTTGCCTCAGGCACTTACTGATTTGTAATGTTGGGCAAGTCACTTTATCTCCCATAGCCTCAGTTTTACTCATCTGTAAAACAGGGATGGGGCAGCTAGGTGGCACAGTGGATAGAGAACCAGAGCCTGAGATCAAATCTGACCTCAGAAATTTACTAGCTGTATGACCTTGAGCAAATCACTCCACCCTGTCTGCCTCAGTTTCCCCATTTGCAAAATGAACTGGAGAAGGAAATGGCAAACCACTCCAGTAACTCTGCCAAGAAAACCCCAAATGGGGCACAAAGAGTTGGACAGGACTGAAATGACAGAACATCAACAAAAAACAGGGAGAATGAAAGTACCTTCATCAGAAGACTGTTGTGAGGCTCAAATGAGTTAATGAACTTAAAATACTTTGCAAACCCTAAAGTGCTGAAGCTCTTGGCACAATGCCTGGTGCCCAGTAAATGCTCAGTAAAGGCTTATTGACTTGACTGGTGGCACTCATTCGCTCAATCAATAAACATTTATTAAGGATCTACTATGTACCAGGCTCTATGCGAAGCACTGGGGGTGGATACTGAAATGGGCAGAATGCAGTCCCTGCCCTCAAGGAGCTTACTCTCTAATGGAGGAGACACCAGGAAGATATATACAAAGCAAACTATATACAGGATAAATAGTAATTAATCAGCAGGGGGAAGGCTCTAGAATTAAGATGGGTTGGGGAAGGCTTCCAATAGATGATGGCATTTTAGTAGGGACTTAAGGGAAACCAGGGAAGTCAGTAGTTGGAGTGGAGGAGGAAAAGCACAGTGGATAGAGAGCTGTGTTCAAATCCAGCCTCAGACACTAGCTGTGTGACCTTGGACAAGTCACTTAGCTTCCCTCTGCCTCATTTTCAACTGCAAAATGGAGAACATACTAACACCTACTTCTCAGGGTCGTTGTGAGGAGCAAATGAGATAACGTTTGTAAAAAGCACTTAGCATCATACCTGGCGCTTAGGAGGTACCACTTAAATACTTATTCACTTCTCTCCCTCCTACTTGACTTTTTCCCTTTCTGGGCTTCAGTTTTCTCAGCTATAAATTGATGAGGCTGTGTTCTAAGATGTCTCCCATCTCTAACATTCTATGTTCTAAGATGCCTCCCAATTATAACTTTCTGCATTCTAAGAACCTTTCCACCTCTGACATTCCATATTTTAACTGACATTCTATATTGTAAATGTTTTCCCAGCTCTGATGTTCTATTTTCTAAGGTCCATTCAAGATTTAATGTTTTCTGATCCTGTGATTATATTTCTTTTTTTAAATGTATGTGTTTTTTTCCCCACCACTTTGACAAGACGAATTGACACCAAGTGGTCACTTGAGAGAATAGCTTTTCCTTTTTTCTGCTCTTGTCCAAAAATTGGAACCTGGCTGGAGATGACTCCTAGGGCATCAAAAGGAGCAACATCTGATTTTTCTCAACCCTGCCAATGAAACAAATGCCTAGAAAGGAGTCTAGAGTTTCTGTAAGTCTTCCTTTGGGCCGAGAGGAGAGACAGCTCCCAGAATTGCATAGATGGTTTGGTCATATCAATTTCTAACTGGGGAATTTAGGAAAATAGCTGGATTATGTCATTAGCCTTTTGTTGGTAAGGAATGAAGAGAAAAAAGGGCAAGTTTCTCCTGTTTTCCCTTTCTTTTAACCTGTGATTTCTTCAGTACAAGATGCTCCTAGGTAAGGAAACTTGTAGCACCAGTGCAAGTCAGCACCTACTCTGTAATTAACGGTCTCCAAGTGTTTTGTGGGTCCCAGATTGCTTAAGTGACTTGTCTTGGGAGTCACAAAGCCAGTATGCATCAGACGTGGGTCTTGAACCTAGGTCTTCCTGATGTGCTCACTCAAACCTTGTATACCACCTCCCTCAGCCTCTGCTCTCTGATTGGAGGGCTAGAAGGTGAAGTATCAAACTTTTCCCAAATCCCTCTTTAGAGATGGCAGAAATTGGACTTTCAACTCACTCCGCTCTCTATTTACAACTTTGCCTGTTCCTTTCAACTCCAAGGAATAAGAAGCCCTGCCCCACTCTGGGTACCCCTTAGGGCTCCCTTTCCTTCCCCCTTTTCAGTTTCCTCTTGTGTGTGGTCTTCCCCCATTAGATTGTAAGCTCCTTTGAGGGCAGGGAATGTCTTTCTTTTTTCTTATTAATATCCCTATTGATTAGGACAGTATCTGGCATATAGTAGACTCCTAACAAATGTTTATTGAATTGAATAATATGTTTCATGTGCTTCTAAGAATTAGCTGAAGAAAAGTACCCCTCCTGCAAACTTCCAAGTATTGTTTAAAGATGTTTCCTGAGCAGAAATCTCTGCCATGGCAATTCCTGGAACTCCTCAAAAGATTCTGAATGGGAGGATGATATCCTCCCTCAATATTCACTGATTTCTTTCCCCAATACTCACTGATTTCTAGAATCACAGAATCGGAGCTGGAAAGTGGAAGGAGATTTGGAGGCCAGCTGTGGTAAATGACAACCCAATCTACAATGTACCTGGCAAGTATTTATCTAGGCCAGGGGTGAGGGAACCTTTGGCGTTGAGGCCTCATGTGGCCCTCTAGGTCCTCAAGTGCAGCCTTTGACTGAATCCAAATTTCACAGAACAAATCTTTTTATTAAGGAGATCTAAGCTTTTCTTACCAGCGAGTGAAAACTCACCACCTCCTGAAGCAGGCTTTTCCACTTAGAGACAGCTCTAATTGGTAGGAAATTTTTCTGACATTCAGCCTAAATTGGCTTCCACCCATTGCATCTGATTCTGCCTTCTGGGGTCAAAAAAAGCAGGCCTACTTCCTCTTCTTCCAGTGCTGCTTCCACAATGGGAGTTGGGAGGGCAAGACTTGTCTGTATTTTGCATGTAGAAAAACTTTATCAGTCTTTCAGCATCCCATTAGGAACAAGTTTGAGATATTAATCATTAAATAACATAATTTTAGAGTCAGGTTTCATAGCAGCCATCTAGTACAACCATCACCCAAAAATGAATACCCTCTAGAACAAAAGTGGATAACTTGCAGCCTTGAGGCCACATGTGGTCTTCTAGGTCCTTGGATGTGGCCTTTTGACTGAGCCTACATTTTACAGAACAAATCCTTTTATTCAGGGGATTTGTTCTGTGAAGTTTGGATTCAGTCAAAGGGCTGTACTTGAGGACCTAGAGGGCCATATGTCAGGTTCCCCATTCCTGCTCTAGAACACCCCTGCAAAGTAGTCATCTATCCTTTACTTGATAATCAAGTTGTTGTACAATGAAAAAGAATACCCTACTTCCTGAAAAAAAAAAATGGATTCCACTTTTGGACAGCTCCAACTATTTGGAAGTTTTCCCCAAAATCAAGTTTTAATTTTCCTCTTTTCAACTTCTACCCATTATTCCTAGTTCTTTACTTTGGGGCAGACTATAATTCCTTTTTCCATATGACAGTCCTTCATATATGTAAAGACAGTTATCATATCCCCAGCTGGAATCTTTTCTAAAATTTTGTATGTTCCAAGTCTTTCCATAAAAAAAGGAATAAGAATAATAGGAAAATGGTTGGAAATTGACATAGAGACATTTTTACAATCTCTCAATCTAGTTTGGGGAAGCCAAGACTGAAACTGCAAGCCTTTGTAGGAAATGTATAAATGTTTTCAGATATGCTCAGACTATCATGGGTTTTTTTTTTCCTTGACAAAAATTCATGAATTGAATCTGGATGAGAATAGGGAAATAAAACCCACCTTTCCAAGGTCAAACAGAGGCATACTATGCCTCTAGGATGTCATGTCCTTCCTGAAAATCAGGAAAAGTATGAAGTTGCTAGATTGTGGTATGACAAGAGGGGACCAGCAACACAAGAATAACGTAGAAATGGTTCTATATATGGCAACTAGATGGTTTAAGAATTGGGTCAAATACTCTAGGGTGGGTTTTTGGTCTGAAAGTCAAGTTGAGATTTGATTTTCAAAAAATTCAGAAAATAAGGCATTAAATACTCTCTATTCATTTGTTAAATGAGGGAGTTGGATTAACTTAAAACATGTGACAACTTGACAAAACTAGCATGAGACAGTATGGAAAGAGCACTGGTTAGTTAGAGTTAGAGGATCTGAATTCAAGTCTTAACCTTTGATGCTTACTACCTTACCACCTTACTACCTTACTACCTTTGTGGCCAAGTCATGTCACTTCCCTTGGCTTCAGTTTCTTCATCTGTAAAATAATGGGGTTGGCACAGAAGAGACCCCTGAGGTGTCTTCCCACTCTAGATCTTATGACCTCTCTGGGTCTCGGTTTCATCTATAAAAAGAGTAGGTTGGATTAGATGACCTCTTAATTTCTGGACCCTTGATCCTGCTTTCTCAAAGTCATAATGACAACATTGCATCGAATTCTTGTTGAAAGAAGAATTCCTCCTGATGATTGAATGGGGTTTATCGAATGCATCTGAGCTAGGGTTGAAACATCTTCCTGTGTGACCACTGTCTGAACACAATAAGAGCCATCATGGGGGTCAAGAGTCCTGTGTTATTTTCCCAGTTCCCCCTATCACTTGAGGCCCCATGACTGGGTCCTTTCACCCTCAATCCTGGAGGTGCAAAGAATCACATCATCTCAGAATTGGAAGGAACTTCAGAGAGTATGTAATCCAACCATATCTAAACCCATTCCTCCCAGCAAAATGTAAGCTCCTTGAGGGCCAAGATTGTTTTTGTTGTTGGTTTGTCTTGTATCCCTGGTGCCTATTATAATGCCTCATACACAGTGAAGACTTAATAAAAAAAATGCTTCTTGGATTGCATTGAACAAGAACCCCCTCTCCATTGTACTTATTTAGTATTTGCTTGAAGAATTCCAAGGAGGTACGATCACCTTCAAAAAATAGTCCAATCTGCATCTTATTATTAGAATATTTTTCCTTGCCTGAAACCTAATTTTGCCTTTTTGAAATGTCTACCTGTTGTTCCTTGTTTCTGGCCTCTGGATCCAAGTAGAATGAGATGAAACCCTCTTCCATATGATGGTCCTTTATGTATTTGAAGGCAGGTGTCATGCCCCCACTAAAGCCTTCTCTCCTCCAAGTAAAACAGCTCTATCTCCTTCAGTTGGTTGTCATGTAGCATGCATTTGAGGCCACATTTGAGATCTAGGCCTGATGTGTTTTCAGATATCCTCAGACTATCACGGTTTTTTTTTTCTTTGACAAAAATTCATGAATTGAATCTGAATGAGGATAGAGAAATAAAACTCACCTTTCCAAGGTCAAACATAGGTAAACTATGTCTTTAGGCTGTCATGTCCTTCTTAGAAATCAGGAAAAGTCTGAAGTTGCTACATTGTGGTATGAATGTTGGGCTTAGCCTCCTCAAATTGCTAGCAAACCTTGCTAAGTGCTGTTCATTTCTTGAAAGATAACATTACCTCAATGAGACTTCTGTGATGGCAATCAACTCCTTAATTACTGATTTAGTATACTGCCCTCTGTATACTGCCCTCTAAGATGAAACTCTATAAAACCCCTTGCAAATTGAGCAGAGCAGAGCATGAATATGTATGTGTGTCTATATGTCTGTGTTTGTGTATGTATGTACATACTGTTCCCCCGATAAAATACAAGTTCCTCAGGGGCCAGGGCTTTTCTTTGGTCTTTGTCCCACCCACCACCAGCATCTAACACAGTGTCTGGCACATAGTAGATTCTGTTTAATGCATACTGATTGATTGCCACCCATAACTCATTGATGAGAAGAGTTCTAATAATTCAATCACAAATATTTACACAGCACCTAATAGGTACCAGGCTCCAGGCTAGATTCTGGGGAGACAAAGACTAGACAAAGAAAAGTTTTTGTTTAAATTTGAAGAATTAACTACATTTTAAAATCCTAGCCTGTGAATGCTCTTTCATATAAGTGACCCTCTTATGGGAACACTCTGAAGTGTTAATCACACACTTCTCTGGCACTTTTATCTCCTCTGGTGGAATGATAGATGGGAATGAACTATTGTATTCATTATCTCTCTTTCTCTTTCCTACCAATCTGTCTGCCTTTCACTTTCTCTCTCTTCTCCCCACTTGTCTGTCTGTTTGACTCTTTCTCAATCTCTATCTCAGTCTGTCTCTGTTTTTGTCTTGACTGTATATCTCTTCTTCCTTCTCCCTGTGTTCCCCTTTCCCTTTTCCTCTCCACATCTTCCACTCCCCTCCCTCCCTCCCTACTTACCTCCCTCCTTCCCTCTCTCCTTCCATTCCTCCTTCCCTCCCTCTCCCTCTCTCTCTCTCTCTCTGTCTGTCTGTCTGTCTGTCTCTCTCTCTCTCTCTCTCTCTCTCTCAAGCCACCAAAACCCAGAGTTGAGAGCAAAACATAAAGACAAAGAAAAGCATAATATGCATGAGTGATTGTGACCTGTTTTTATTAAAGTAGGTAACTAGAGTCTAGAGGTGTCCAATGCTAGAAGAAATGCTGGAGACCCTAACCCTTAGAGGACTCAGGGGATGCATGTTGGAGAAAAGGCAGCCTAGAAACAAAAATGATTATATCTATATCAATCCGCAAGAATTTAACAAGTGATTAATTTACATTTTCAAAGTGTTTTGCATTCATCATCTCATTTGAGTTTTATAACAATCCCAGGAGGTAGGTACTGAAAAATGCTATTATCCCTTTTTTATGGATGAGGAAACTGATGATCAGAAAGATTCAGTTACTGGCCCATGGTCACAGAGAAAATTAGAACCTGCATGTTCCTGACTCCGCAATCAGCATTTTATCCACCCTGTCAGACTACCAGGCTAACTCCTTGGACCAGACAGGGCCAGAGACCCAAGAAAAAGAAAGGGATTTTAAAAAGATAAAGCTCCCTCATCTTTTGGCATAGATGCCAACCAAATACCAGCTTCCTGACTCCTTCTCTGCTTCACAAAGCCAATACTGATTTATAGAAAATTCTTTTCATCCCTAAACTTCGGTAAGAGAAATGAGATACTGAAACACTAGTCTTGTCACTGCCTTTCTGTTTTGCCCCAAGTTAATCACTGGATGTGGTTGCATACTTCCAGTGGAAAGAGCCAATAAATTTGAGACTTATAGTGCTAGGCATTAGTTCTGTCACTAAAACTTCGACTGTGTCACTTACAAATTGTAGGAGAGAGACTTTGAGGACTCAGGGCAGATCGCTGATGGAATCTAATTATTTCTGCTTCCCCCAAAGTCACTGCAAAGCAGCTATGCGACTCTGTCTGACTTAAGTCTGGAATTCATAGCTTTTTAATCCACTGAGGATCATAGATGTAGGATTGGAAGGGGCCTCAGATTTCAACTTTCAATGACATTTTACAGAGTAGGTAACTGAGGTCTAGAGAGGTGAAAGTGATTTGCCCAAGGTCACACATAGAGTATATAACAGGGTCATAATTTTAACTCAAATTATAATATCATAGATTTGGAACTAGAAGGGATAGAAAAGGCTCATACTGTACCCTCATTTTACTGACAAGGAAACTGAGAATCAGAGAAGTAAAGTGACTTATCCAAAGTCTTGAATCCAAATTATCCAACTCTAATCCCTAAAGTATCTGAATAATTTTTCCTTATAAGGTTGTTTTTCTGCTCACTCCCACCCAAGATCAGAGTTTAGTAACAAACAGCTACTCTCATCCATTTCCTAACCTCAAATCTACAAAGCACCACATTATATCTTCACCCAGAAAACTAGAACACAACATAGACCAAGGGTTCCTTTTTTAGGGTTTTTTTAATTAGTGGGGGGTGTTTGGTTGTTTTTTTTTTTAGAATTTCATTATTTGTGTTTAAAAAATTGTTTTTACATGCAACTGGGAAATAAGATATACAGGCACTGGGGTATAGAAATCCATCTTGCCCTACTAGAAAGTTAGAGCGGGGATGGAGGAGGATGTAAGAGAGAGCAAATTGGGGAAGGGCTATTCAGTATGCTTTCTATCTTGGGGTGGGGGGTAGGGGAAAGATGGGGAGAAAATTTGTAACTCAAAATCTTGTGGTAATGAATGTTGAAAACTAAAAATAAAGTTTAACAATTTCATTATTTGTTTATTTTAAATATTTTTTAAAATTTTGAGTTCCTGATTCTCTCCCTTCTTCCCATCCTTCCTCCACCCATAGGAAGGCAAGTGATATATAATCAAGTACACATGTGAAATCATGCAAAACATATATCTATATTAGCTATATTGAAAAAATAGCAAAAATAAAAAGGGAAAAAATTATGCTTCAATTTACACCCAGAGTTCATTAGTTCTCTCTGTGAAGGTAGACAGTATTTTTTCATCATAAGTCCTTTGGATTTAGGATCCCTATATTTAGCCAATTCTTTCACAGTTCTCTCCTCTCCAGGGCGATTTTTTTTTTAACATTTCAATTATTTATTTGTTTATTTTAAATACTTTTTCTTTTTAAATTTTGGGGTTTTTTTTTTATCATATTAGAGTTTTTCCCAATTTTTCCGCAATCCCTCTATTCTTGGATACATAGGTTTTATTTATAAAAGAAATTTTAAATTAAAAATAATCTGAATCATCCATTTTACACTTCAATACCACTCTCACCTCATAATATGGTTTAAGGTCTGATACAACTGAATCTAGTTCCTTCCCATCTTTTTTCCCTTGGTTTCCTTGAAGTTCCTGATGCTCTTTTCATCCAAATGAATCCTGTTATTATTTTTTCTGTCTCAGTAAGATAATTGTTTTAGTAAATTAATTGGGATGTTATTACATAGATTAGTTAGGTAAAATTGTCATTTTAAATTATATTGTCTTTACTTAGCCATGCACAATAAATAGTTCTTCAATTATTTAGATTTAACTTTGTATAAAAGATGTTTTGTGTTTATATTCATATAGTTCCTGTGTCTGTTTTGACAAGTGTACTCCCATTTTTATACTGTCTAGTTTTTTATATGATCTAAAACTATTGATTAATATGTCTGACACATAGTGTGGTTTCCCTATTTTTCTCTTTTGATTAAATCTGATTTTAGCTTTAACTTTGAGATCATGATTACTATCCCTGCTTTTTTACATAACTCCTACTCCTGACCTTAATTTTATGTTTGTATGTATCTCTCATTTTCATAGCATTTCCTAAAAGCAACATATTGTTGAATTCAAAATTTTAATCTGCTATTAGATTCCATTTTATGGGTAAATTCATCCCATTCACATTCTATACTATAGTTATATGTTGTATGTTTTCCTCTTTTCTATTTTCTTCACTATCCTTCTCACCCTGTTCTTGTCCCTCTTCACTCCTCTACTTCTACCCACTACCTTGTCCTTAGCCTACCCTGCTCCATGAATACCTCCCTTATCCTCTCCCTCATCCTATCCCCTTACCCTCTTATTCATCTCTCAACTTAGAATGTTTTTGTACCCTTCTAAATATGTATGTTGTTCCCTCTTTATCCCATTCATGTTAATCTACATACCTTTCTATACCACCCCTTATCCTATTCCCTATCTTTCTCTTATCTTCTATCCCATCCCTATCCTCTTGCCGTCTTACTTCTTTCTGAAATTAAGACTTTTATACCCTTCTAGATATATATTTATTGTTCCCTCCTTAACCCATTCCAATGAGAGTAGGGTTCCAGAACTATCCACCCTCCTTCCCCATCTACTTCCTCTGTATCAGTTCTTCCTCTTGCACCTCATTTGTCAGAGATAATTATTGTTTTTGCCTTTTCCTGCATTGTTTTGCTTTTTAGAATCACCTTATGCTTAGCTCTGCCCCACTCTTTCTTTTGAACTACCTAATTACTAATGACAGTCTTAGATATACGGTTTACACTTGAGCGTATACAAAGTAAACAATTTGTCCTTATTGAGTCCCTTGTAATTAGGCTTTGATGTTTACCTTGTATTTCTCTTGGATCTTGTATGTCAAAATTTCTATGTAGTTCTGGTCTTTTGGCAATAAAATCCTTTTTAAACTTTGAGTTTGAAATTCTCTGCTTCCTTCTCCCACCCACTGAGAAGACAAGCAGTATTATATCAATTATACATGTGAAATCATGCAAAACATTTTCCTATATTAGCCATCTTTCCAAAAAAAGCAAGAAAAATTAAGTGAAAAAGGTTATCCTTTAATTTGCTCTCCGAGTTCATCAGTTATCTCTTTGGAGGTAGATAACATTTTCCATCATGGGCCCTTTGGAATTGTCTTGGATCATCATACTCATCAGAGTATCCAAGTCTTTCACAGTTGCTCATTACAACATTGCTATTACTGTGCACAATCATCTCTCAGTTCTTCTCATTTCACTTTGCGTCAGTTTACATAAGTCTTGCCATGATTTTTTTCCTGAAACCACCCTACCCCTCCTTGCTATTTCTTGTAGCACAATAGTATTCCATCACAACCATATGCCACAACTTATTCAGCCATTCCTTAATTAATGAACATTCCCTCAATTTCCAGTTCTTTGCTACCTCAAAAAGAGCTGCCATAAATATTTTTATACATATAGGTCCTTCTTCTTTATCTTTGATCTCTTTGGAGTATAGATATAGTAGTGGTATTGCTGGATCAAAGTTTTACAGCCCTTTCAGCATAGTTCCAGATTGATACATTTGAGAAATGAGACTTGCTGTAAATTTTTTGATACTACTTCGTTGTCTATGGTACCTTTTAGCAAAATACAGTTTCCCTGATTATCTCTTTCAAAATAGATCTATTTTTGCTGTTGCTTTGATTGCCACCTCTGCCCTCTTCACCTCAGCTGAATCATAATAGACTGTGCTCTAACCCTTCATTTCAACTCTGTGCGTGTCTTTTTGTCCCGAGTGTGCCTCGTGTACACAATCTATTGTTGAATTCTGGTTTCCAATCCATTCTGCTATCTGCTTCCATTCTATGGGTTAGGTCATCTCGTTCACATTCCAGTTTTGATCACTAACTGTGCATTTCACACCATCTTTTTCCTTTATTTTCTTTTTCCTTTTTTTCCTTTATTTTTCTTTTATTCATCTTTCTCTCTCTTTTCTTATCCTGTCCATCCCAAAAGTCTGTCTTGCTTCCAACCACTGCCTCCCACAATCTGCCCCTTTATCACCCCCTCCCCGATATTTCTTAACCCCTTCCCCCTCTGTCTTATTATTTGGTAAGATAGATTTCCATACCCAACTGAGTATGTGTATGTATGTATGTATTATGCATGTATGTATGTATTCTTCCCTCTCTGAACCAATTCTGGTGAGAGGTTCAAGCATTGTCCTCCACCACCTCCCATTGTCCTCTCCATTATAACAGCTATACCTTGTGTACCTCCTTTATGTAAGAAACTTTGCCCATTCTACCTCTCCCTTCCCCCTTTTCCAGTGCACCCCTCTTTTTAACCCCTATATTCTTCTTTTGGAGCTCATACCAACATAATCAACTCATGCTTATGCCCTCTGTCTATGCAGACTCCTCTCCTAGCTGCCCTAATTATGATAAAATTCTTAGTAGTTACATGTATCATTTTGCCATATAGGAATGTAAGTAGTTTAACTCCATTGAGTCACTTATGATTACTCTCTTGAGTGTTCTGTTTAAATGCCAAATTTTCTGTTCAGCTCTGGTCTTTTCATCAGGAGTGCTTGAAAGTCCTCTATTTCAATAAATTTCCATTTATTTCCCTGAAGGATTATATTCAGTTCTGATGGGTTGGTTATTCTTGGTTATATATCCTTTACCTTCTGGAATATGGTATTCCAAGCCCTCTGCTCCTTTAACATGGAAGCAGCTTAATCTTGTGTTATCTTGACTGTGGCTCCATGAACTGTTTCTTTCTGGCTGTTTGCAATATTTTTTCCTTGACCTGGGAAGTCTGGAATTTGGCTATATTATTTCTGGGAGTTTTCATTTTGGGATCTCTTTCAGGAGGTGGCTGGTGGATTCTTGCAATCTCTATTTTACCCTCTGGCTTTAAGATATTGGGGTAGTCTTTCATGCTAATTTCTTTTTTCTTTTTTTTGGAGGGGGCAAGGCAGGGCAGTTGGGTTTAAGTTACTTGCCCAAGGTCACATGGCTAGTAAGTGTGTCAAGTGTCTGAGGTCAGATTTGAACTTAGATTGTTCTGACTCCAGGGCCAGTGCTCTATTCACTAGTTGCCCCTTGATTGAAATATGATGTCTATGATCTTTTTTATAATGGCTTCCAGGTAGTTTGATAGTTCTTAAATTATCTTTCCTCAATCTATTTTCCAAATAAGTTATTTTTACAATGAGATAGTTCATATTTTTTTCTATTTTTCATTCTTTTGACCTTGTTTTACTATTTCTTGATGTCTGTGTAATTATTATTTTCCATTTGCCCAATTCTATTTTCAAGGAATTGTTTTCTTCAGTGAGCTTTTGTACCTCTTTTTCCATTTGACCAATTTTACTTTTTTTAAGGAGTTCTTTTTTCAATAAATTTTTGTATCTACTTTTCCACTTCAGCCTATTCTGCTTTATTAAAAAGCTCATTTTTTAGTGAATTTTTGTGCCTCTTTTACCATTAGGTCCATTCTGTTTTTAAGGTGACTTTTTCCGGTATTCTTCTGCCTTTCTTTGAAAAGTTGTTAATTCTGTTTTCATAATTTCCTTGCATCACTCTTGTTTCTTTCCAAAAATTTTCTCCTACCACTAATCTGTTTTTAAAACTCTTTCAAGAATTCTTCTTATATTTGGGTCCAATTAGCATTTTTCTTTGAGGCTTTGTTTGTGGCCATTTTTACATAGCTATCTTCCAACTTTATGTCTTGGTCTTCCCTGCCACCATAGTAGCTTTTTTATTTGTTTCTTGTTGGTTGTTATTGTTTGCTCATTTTCCCAGTCTATTTCTTCACTTTGAGCTCTATGTTAAAGTTGAACTTTTATTCAGTTGGAGTAGGGAAGCAATGCACCAAGCTTTAGGCTTTTTTGTGCCACTGTTTTCAGAATTGGTTCTGGCATCTGCAAGTTTTTGGTGCTTTAAGGTGGTGTTAACTTGGTAGAGGGGTGGACTACTCTCCTGGTCCATGCTCTAGTTTTTATCCTGGAAGACTCCTTGCTCTCCTACAGCCACAAGTACTAGTGCTCCTCTTGACCATGGAATTGTGGCCAGGTCCTCTATTCTCCTGCAGTTTCAAATGCTAGTGCTCCTCTTGGCCTTAGAGCTGTGACCAAAGTCTGTGACCCTTGTGATTGATCACAATTCCTTCTCTCCATCCTGCAACTGCAACCCAGAACTGCTTATAAGCAGTTGCCAATCAGTACCAGCTACACTCAGTTCCAGTAAAGGCTTCCCTGTAATATCTTTCTTACCAGTTGTCTAACCCCCTTACCATCTCTGGGATGAAAGCTCCTAAATCATGCTGCTACTACTGTAGAAGCTGTCCTCAAGATCCTTCTGTACTCCTGCTGTACTCAGTGACCATCCTTATTTCCATATTATAGACCTACCCTGTAGACCTTGTATGTTGTCTTAGGCTGGGAAAATGTCACCCTCTAACTTTTTATTAGCTCTGCCACTCCAAAATTTTATTTGAGGCCTTATTTTAAAGTTGTTTAGAGGGGAATATCAGAAGAATACACCTGGATTCTTAGAGTTTAACAAATAGAGAAAACTTCTGCCTTCTCAGGGTCTTTAGATATGTCCTTAGAGGCACTAAATGCTCCATTATTTTGAAAATCTTATGAGTTAGTACATAGAGTTGTGCAGGGCCAAGTTGTCACAGACTGAAACAGATAACAACCTTTTACAAATGTAGTAACTCCTTATCCTACCATAAGCCACTATAGCAAGCACATGGAAACCTAAGTTGGGCTTGCTTCCTCTCACACATGTTAAAGAACCTTTCCCCCACACACTTCAGAGTAAGCAGAAATTTCACTGGACTGCTTTTTGTCAGCAATGATGGCTCAGAGGATTCATCCATTTCCCCTCTAGGACATTTCATTTCCCATATAAAAAATCTTTGCACACACCTGGAATGCTCTCCCTCTTCACCTCTGAAAATTGGAATCACTTTCTCCTTTCCTTGACCAGGAGTATTTAACCTTTTGTGTGTGTGATGAATCCTTTGGATAGTCTAGAACAGTGGTTCTCAACCTTCCAAATGCTGTGACCCTTTAATACAGTTCCTCATATTGTGGTGATCCCCAACCATAAAATTATTTTCATTGCTACTTCATAACTGTAATTTTGCTACTGTTATGAATCATAATGTAAATATATGATATGCAGGATGTATTTTCATTGTTACAAATTGAACATAACCCATAGGTTGAGAACCATTGGTCTAGAATAATGTCTTTAAATACACAAAATAAAATACATCAGATTAACAAAGGACAACAATCATATCAAAAAAGTAAAAACATTCACAAACCCTTGAAATCTATCCATCTATCCACGAATGCCTTTGGGATCCTATAGGTACATTCACTGGGGGCAAAGAGAGTGACTGAGCATTTTATGAGGCTGAAGAAATTAAATACATTATTCTCCCCTCTCTCTTCATATAAATATTGAATCAATTCAATTTGATTTGTTGAAGTGACTATTTTATGTCAAGCACTGGGCTATCCAAAGATAACAATAAAATAGCCCTTGCTCTCAAGGCATTTAACTAGAGGGATAACAACATGCACACAGATAAACTATATGTAAATGTAAAACTATTTCAGGATGAGGGATGAGGGATGAGGGATGAGGGAGTATTAACAGCAAGGAGAATAAGGAAAGCAAAGTCTTATAGAAGCTGAACTGAGCCTTGAAAATAGGGAGGGATGGGCAGCTAGGTGGCACAGTGAATAGGGCACCAGCCCTGGAGTCAAGAGGACCTGAGTTCAAATACGGCCTCAGACAATTAACACAAAAACTAGCCATGTAACCTTGGGCAAGTCACTTAATCCCCAATTGCCCTCCAGAAAGCAAAAAAAAAAAGAAAAAAAGAAAGAAAAGAAAATAGGAAGAGGTTCCAAAATTTGGAGGTAAGTTCGAAGATAATTCCAAACATAGGAGCCAGCCTGTGGAAAAGGCAAGAAAATGAGGGATGCCATCATGTGTAAGAGGAATTGCAAATAGGGCAATTTGCCTAAAACATAGAATGCCAAAGAGTGTGTGTTTTAATTCTGTCAGACACATGTGCAGAATCTATAGTGTTTAGGCAATGGCTGAACCCACATCTTAGCAAGAGGAACAATCATTGTGGCCTGGATGGAATGCCATACCTCTCTCCTGTCTTTATTAATCAGACTCTACTTTAAGTCTGGAGTATGGATTTGGATTCTGGGAAACATTACCACTCCTCACTGGGGCCAATCCCAAAGTGAGCTATCATCATAAAATCAGCATGGAAGGGTCAATGGCCACACCCAATGTCACATAAAGAGTCAAGCAGAGACTTAATTTGATAGCTAGCCTTCTATCTACCAGGTGCCCAGACAGTCAAAAGTTACTGAGCTGAACTGGGGAGCTGTCCAGTGCTGAAAGAGTTGCTATAAGATGCAGAACTGAGGTTTGCTAGGCTAGCAATGTTCTTGAAGAGATTGAATTCATTAAGTCACTGCTAACATGACCTGAAGTTCCTTTCCTTCTCCAGGGTTTCATAATATTCCTGTGTCTACTGCATTGCTGAGAGCCATCCATCTACCAGGGGCAGTAACAATCCTGCGATGATGTGTGCATAGATCCCAATGAACTACACTAGAGATACCGAAGAGAGAACCCCCCCAAACACACACACACACACACACACACACACACACACACACACACACACACACAAAATTTTCTGTCTTGCTTTTCCATTAGTAATATCTCTCTTTCAGAACAAGAGAATTTATTCAGGTTGCATAACAACTCTAAATTCCACATCTACTTATTGCATGGCAGCCCACATTGATGGTGAAATATCGCAGAGATAGAGCAGAAGGGACAGCTATGGAAATAGGATGTGCTTTTAATTTTTTTTTTGCCCATGAGCACAGATTTTTGCTGCCTTAGGCTGGTCTCACTTACATAGCCCGTTTTCTAACAGGCAGTTAGAAAATAAATGTTCTCTTCCCTATAAAAATTCTTGTTTATGTAAAAGTTGCAGATAGTATGCAGCTCTACCAAGAGATTAATCATTGCCACTGATAATTAATCAGAAGTATTCCTCTGATTGGTGAGAAAGAAACAGGTAAATGTGAAAAAGGACATATAGGAAGATCAACGTGCAAAACTGAGCTAGGATTTCAGCTAGAGATATTCTATGAAATTTGCAAATGCCACTGTTGAACTCCAATGATGTTTAAACACAGCCCTTCATGATCATGGAAAGAGTACTGTATTGAGAGTCAGAGGACCCAGATTCTAATTCCAGCTCAGCTCCTTGCTACCTATTTGACCCTAAGCAAATCATTTGCATCTCTAGGCTTCAGTTGCCTCATTAGTTAAAAAAGAAGGTTGGGGATCTATCATGTCTAATATGCCTTTTGACTCTAAATCATATGATTTCCTTGTTTGTTTTCTCCATTCCTATGTTCTGTTGTCTGGACCTCCATGATGTAGAAGTTTCCTTCAGTGATACATATTGGCAGCTTTGTAGAGTTGTAGACTTGTAGAGTTGCCTGGGACCCTGAGAGGTTAAGTGACTTGGTGACTGCCACATAGCAGAACTTGAATCCAGCACTCTCCCAAAAGCCAGCCCTTTGTCACTATTCCATGTTACCTGTGATACCACCCTACAGTTGATAAGCTGAAGCAACATTGTCAATGCATGTCTCAGAAGTAGCAAAGGCAATGAAATGTGATAAGAATCACACTGGACCTAAAATCAAAAGACCAGAGTACCCATTCAGCCACTCACAAGCTGTATGACTGGGCCTTTCTGGGCCTCATTTAATTTAACCTTTCTGGGCCTCAGTTTCTCCATCTACTCAATAGGGAACTTATACTAAATGACCTCTAAAGCCTCTTCTACTTCTGGTGTTCTGAGATCTAAGACTCTTGTATTCCACTTGCTTGAGGGATGCTAAATCTCCTAGTCTAGGGTTGTCCAATAACCAAAGAGGCCACCAGACATTGTCCTCACCACTGGCATTCAGGCATGTGGGGTACACAAGTAAAGGAGGCAAAGCATTCCATTCATGAGAGCAGCTTGGAGAGTACCTTAAATCATATAGAACTATATAGAACTATGTAGTTATAGGCTATAGAACACAAATAGCTTCATTTTTTGGAAGAGTCAAATCACCTCAATCATAAAGACAATTTCTTCAGAGATCCTAATTCCTGACCCACCAACATTACTGAGTGGCAGAAACTCCTGTTATTTCCCTTTCTTGTTGTGAAAATGAATTTTCCAAGAAGGAATTGAAGACTAGAGGCCAGAACCCAGCTTGGCCCAATAAAGGTTAATTGTCAATAAGTCAACCACATAAACATTTATTTAGTGTTTATGATGTATTTGGCTCTGGTGATCCAAAGATAATTGCAACATCACCCCAAAGGAAGCTTACATTCTACTGGAATGTGCTCTCTCAAGTATAATATGATAGCTTATATTAGAATGTGTTGAGGCCAAAGAAGACATCCAAGCATAGTGTTTTGGGAGCATTTGAGGAATAAGAGAATGCTTTTATCTAGAGAGGATGAGAGAATTAACCATATCATTCTTTCTGGCCACCCCCCATTGCTCTAAGTAGATGAACTGTTGAACACTCTTACCTGCTCAGGACAAACTCCAAAGACAAGAATCCTATAATTTAAAATGTGAGTGTGTGTGTGTGTGTGTGTGTGTGTGTGTGTGTGTGTGTGATCATCAATATAGAGATAGATGAGGACTTTAGAGGCCATCTAATGCTATTGCCTCATTTTACATAGGAAGAAACTGAGGCACAGGTAGGTTATGTGGCTCGTTCAACATTGCACAGGTAGTCAATATTAGAGGTGGCAGTTGAACCAGGCTGCTCTGACTTCAGAGTAAAAGCTCTTTCTACTGTTACAGCCATGTAACAACTTAAGGAAAATCTCTATGATTGTCTCACATCTCTGCTGTACTCTCAAACATATTTCTACTATACTCCCTCCCCCCCAAAAAAATATTAGAGCAGCATGGTGCAGAAAAGGGATGGTTGATGTTGGATTCCAAAATCCTCGATTCAAGTCCCGAATCTAGCACTTACTAATCACGTGACCTTGGGCTAGTCACTTTTCATCTCTGAGTTAGTTTTATGCTCAATAAAATAGTGGACACATAGGTGGCACAGTGGGTAGAGCACCAGGCCTGGAGTCTCAGAGATTCATATTCTGGAATTCAAATCTGGCCTCAGATATTTACTAGCTATGTGACCTTGGGTGAGTCATTTAACTCTGTTTGCCTCAGTTTTCTCAACTATAAAATGAGCTGAAGAAGGAAATGGCAAACCACTTCAATATCTCTGCCAAGAAAACCCAAAATTGGATTACAAAGAGTTAGACACAACTTAAAAATGCCTGAACAACAATGAAGACTGTGGGTTGGATATTTCTAAGGTCTAACCCTTCAGAATCTTGCATTCTGTGAAAATCCCTATCCTGTCTTGTAGTTCCTAGTTTCAAAGGACCTCAAATTTGCCCTCCTAGAATAAATTTCATTGAAGATAAATTGTCTCCTATATATATTTCAGAGTTGTTCACAGTCCAAAGGAACAAAATAGAGAGAACAGTGAGTGACTCATATTTAAGTAGTGGAGTGAGAAGGACAGATGGGAGAAAAAAGTCAAGGAACATCTGTCATTCTGTAGGTAGGTGGCACAGTGGATAGAGCACGAGACCAGGAGTCAGGAAAACTTCAGTTCAAATCCAACCTCAGACACTTCATAGCTGTAACATCCTGGAAAAGTCTACCTCAGTTTCTACGTCTGCAAAAATGAATATAATAATAGTACCTTCATCCCAGGGTTGTAGTGAGTATCAAATGAGATAATATCTAGAATGATAAATGGAAACTATCCAGCTAACTAGTAGATAGCTAGTAGTAGTAATAGTAATGACATAATGCCCATGGCTTACAGAACCAAATATCATCACCTTGTTCTTAGTTAAACAGAGATGGTTTCCTGAGGGAGGCAAACATTTTTGGTAACCTTGGAAGTATGGAAAAGGTTGTCTTCACTTTTAGGAGATGGGAGAAAGTGCGGAGTATGGAGAGAAGAGAAAAAAATCACAGGAACTAAAGCATGAGAAGATACTTTGGGGGACCAAGGGTGTGTCTGTGTGTGTGTGTGTGTGTGTGTGAGAGAGAGAGAGAGAGAGAGAGAGAGAGAGAGAGAGAGAAAGAGAAAGAGGGAAGGAAGGAGGGAGGGAGGGAGGGAGGGAGGGAGAGAGGTTACTGGGTCAACAAAGAAGTTACAGAGACTCATTCTGGCATAATGGACCATAGAGTCATAGCTTTAGAGTTAGCGGGAACTTAGTCCAATGCCTCCCCTATTTTAAAAAGGAGGAATTGAGGCCAAGAGAGACTAAGTTTCTTGCCCTGGGTCTCATAGCTAGAGTGCTAGACTAGGAACCAAGAATACCTGGGTTTGAATCTACTTTGATTGCTTACTAACTGTGTGTAGCCGTGAAGAAGATAATTAGCATTTTTTATCCTTGGCAACTTTCTGACTTAGATGGGTTGTGATGTGAGTTGACAAAACACTATGACCATAGGAAATCGCAGGATCTCATATCTGGCAAAGAGCTCAAACATCATCCAGTCTTGCTTATGCCTGAACAGGAATTGATTCTATATGTCCTTGACAAGGTCAGCTAGGTGGAGCAGTGCACAAAGCACAGGCCTGAGGTCAAGAAAATTCCTCTTCCTGGGTTCAAATCTTGCCTCAGACACTTACTAGCTGTGTGACTCTGGGCAAGTCACTTAACCCTGTTTACTTCAGTTTCCTCATCTGTAAAATGATCTAGAAAAGAAAATGACAAAAAAAATTCCATTATCTTTGCCAAGAAAAACCCAAATGATGTTACAAAGAGGCAAACACAACTGAAAAATGATTGTATCCTTGACAAGAGGTCATTTGACCTCCATGTCAGAAACCAAAGTCAGTGGGGGAGGGGAGGACAGTCACATACTTTTATAATGCTGGACTTAGGGACAATGGGTCAGATGCTGACAAAGACTGCCCAGAGTCCTGGGCTGCTTGTAGGTCTCATCTGTGCTCTGTAGAGTTAGTGCTTCTCAGGTGATAGGCCTTTGGTAAGAAAGGGGAGAGAGATCATGGCAAAGCCAGGGGACAGACAGAGGAGAGGATTGAATTCCCTGTTCCTTGTGGTAAGGATGCTCCAGGGCAAAATTAAAGGAACTGAGAGTCCAGAAAAGTGCCTTAATAAAAATGATGTACAGGCACATTTTTCCAGATCTCTGTACAGGTGATGAGTAGAGGCAGACACCCCTCAGTAATTGCTTTTACTGTATATCCTATTTCAAATGGCCACAGAAAGCCAGCTCTCTGATCACCCTGGCAGCAGCCACAGAATACAAGATAGGAAAGAGGAGGGAAAAGGAAGAGATGTCAGAAACATGGAGTTTTCATTCAGGAGAATTCTCTGAGGGCAATGTGTCACAGCATAATGGATAGAATGTTGGGCTTGGAGTCAGAAGGCATGGGTTCAAATCCCACGTCAGATATCCACTAATGATGGGTCAAGGGTTAAGCGACCAAACAATAAACGTTTACTAAGCATCTACTATGTTTCTTTTTTTATTTTTTTTTTTGGAGGGCAATTGGAGTTGTGACTTGCCCAAAGTCACATGGCTAGTAAGTGTGTCAAGTGTCTGAGGCCGGATTTGAACTCAGGTCCTCCTGACTTCAGGGCTGGTACTCTATTCACTGAGCCACCCAGCCACCCCTAGCATCTACTATGTTTCAAGCACCAGAGAGGAATACATAAAAGTCTTTGACCTCAGAGAACTTATATTCTACTGGGAGAAACGCATAATTATATATGGAATCATAGACTGAGCTGGAAGGGAACAATGAAGTCTATTCCCTTCATTTTGCAGATGAGCAAACTGGGTCATAGTAAGTTTAAGTCAGTCAATAAAGACTTACGAAGTACTTACAATGTTCCAGGAACTATTCTTAGTCCAGGGGATACAAAGAAAGACAAAAAAAAATCGTCCCTGCTCTGAAGGAACTCACAATCTAATTGGGGGAATAACCAGCCAACAATTGTGTACAAACAAGTTATAAAGAGGATAGATTGGGGATAGTCTTAAGAAGGCACTAAGATTAAGGAGGACCAGAAGAAGTTTATTGCAGAAGGTAATGCTTTAGCTGAGACTTGCAGGAAACTGGAGAAGCCATGAGATAGAGATGAAAAGGGAGAGAATTTTAGGCATGTGGGACAGTCAAAGAAAATGGTCAGAGTTGGGAGATGGAGTACTGTGCATGAGAAACAGCAAGGAGGTGGTGTCACTGGCGTAAAGAATATTTAGAAGGGAATAAGGAAGACACAAGACTAGATAGGTAAGAAGGGACAAGATTATGAAGGACTTTGAAATCCAGAGAATTTTATATTCGGTGCTGGAGGTAATAAGGAGGCACAAAAGTTGACTGGGTGAGGGAAGGCGCGTGACATGGTCAGATTTGTGCTTTTGTGTCCACCACTTCCCTCAATTTGCCTTCCCTCCTATAAGCCCCTCCATTTCATGCCCCTCCCTCCTACTTCCCTATAGGGTAATAGAGTTCTATAGTAAGATAAGTGTATATGTTATTCCTTCTTTGAGCCAAATCTGATGAGAGTAAGGTTCAAGCAATGGCCACCCTCCCTCCCTTCTTACCCTCTGCTGTAATGTCTTTAGCAACTCTTTATGTTATATAATTTACCCTTGTCATCATAGTAGCTTTCTATGGTCAGCGCTTCTTTTTTATTTTTTGCTCATTTTCCAGACTATTTCATGACTTTTAAAGTTGATCTCTATGGATGGAGCACAGGAGGCACTGTCCCCAGCTCCTTGCACTGGAGGCCAAGGGGCTGGTCACTGGCTTACTGTGCTGGGGCCCCTGGGGTTGGCAATTTGCAGCCGAGCTGGAGTCACCCAGTCTAGTCTAGAAGGCTATGCCAGGGGCTCCAGGCCTGCCAGGCCTGACCACTAGCCTGCTACATTAGGGTTGGACACCTCAGAGCTGTCCTGCTTTGCAACTGGTCTGCTGAGCTGGAATGCAAGGCCTCACTTGCTGATCTATGTCAGGGTTTGGAGCCTCCCACTGGCTTGCCCAGATACTATCTGTGCTGGGCTGTGCTACCCTTTTACTTGAATAAGACAAACCTTTCCTTCAGTCCTTCTAAGTTGTCTTGGGCTGAAAAATTGTTTTGCCCCATCTTTTTGTGGATTCTATCACTTCAGAATTCATTTTGAGGCATGATTTAAAGTTGTTTTGGGGGAAGTTGTAGAGAACTTAAGCAACTCCCTGCCTTTTCTCTGCAATCTTGGCTCCACCTCAGACTTCTACTTTTGGAAAATTGTGTTGTTAAGTGAGTGGAGGATGGACTGGAGTGAGAAGAAATTTGAGACAGAGAGACCAACCCATAGACTATTGAAGTTGTCCAGCATGAGGTGAGGAGGACTGCTCCAAGGTGATGAGAATGTCAGATGAGAGATAATGGAATGTAGTCAAGAGATTTTATGAAGGTAGAAACAGCAAGACTTAATATCTTATTGGATGAAAGGGAGGGGTAGAGTATGAGTGAGAAGTTGAGAATAACAAGATTTTGAGGCTGGATGACTGGGATGATGATAGTGCCCTCAATAGCAATAAGAAAGTTGAGGAGGAGTTTGAGGGGAAAGATAGTGAGTTCAAAGATAATGAGTTCACACATCCACTGCAAGGTGTATGCAAGACAACCAATTTTAAATACTCAATAGACAGCTGGTGATACAAGACTAGAAGTCAAAAGAAAACACTAGAGCTGGATAAACAGATCTGAAACATCTGCATAGAAACAATAATTGAAGCCAGAAGAGCTGATAAGGTCATCAGGTGTGATTGTATAGCAGGAAAAAGAAGAAAAAACCTATGCAGAATCTTGGGGGAGACTGGCAGTTAGTGGGCATGATTTGGGTGAAGAGCTAATAAAGAAGAGCGAGAAGAAACCATTGGGTAGGTAGAAAGAGACCTAAGAGAAAGCAGTGTCAGAAAGGGGAAAAATATCCAGAAAAGGGTGACTGACTGGGCCAAAGACTACAGAGAGGTCAAGAATAATAGAGCTCAAGAAAGGCCATTCAATTTGACAATTAAAAAGATCATTGGTAGCCTCAGAGAGAGCAATAGCAGCAAATTAATGAAGCCAGTTGGCAGAGGGTTTGGAAGACAGTGAGGGAAGTAGACCCGCTACAGATGTTTTCTCCTATAAAAGAAGTTTACGGTTTCTTAGATGATTCTCTTTTTTGCTCTTTTTATATGGGGAAATGTTTGTTGGTGTTTTCATTAATTAGAAAAGAAAAAATGAAAAGGCTATCTCCCATGTGTGACTCTCATCTTGGCATAAAACCTTATGTAACTCTAGAGAAAGGGGGATCATCTGACATTAAACTCTGTATATTTATACTTTTGTCCTTGACCTATGATTTCATCAGTGAAACTCCCTCTGCCAATGCAGACTGGCAGCTCCTCAGTAATTTGTAGTTTGAGAGAAGTGTCTAGTGCAAAGAGATGTTAAATGACTTCATCATGGTCATGCAGACTGTATGTCAGAGAAAAACTTGAACCGAGGTCTTCATGACTCTAAGGAGCCATGAATCCCTCCATTCATGATGCCAGACTACCCCAACCCACCACATACACACCCATGTACTAAACTCTAAGTGGCTCTCTTCTCTCCCTATCCATAGATCTGGTTCTGAGTCACTGTATACTGTCTTTACTGGTCAAACCAAATCCAAGATGTTCCCCAGACCAGTGCCTGAACACACCAAATTGCTCTTACATCATCAGTTTCTCGTCTGTTTCTTTTTGACAGCCCAAAGTGGGTATTCTGGGTCTGTTTATCATCCCATGGCATAAGGAAATGTATACTTTATGGACCTCTAGGGTAAAAGATAAGCTCCTCATCCCAGCTTTTTAAAAAGGATCAATATTTTTATAATAACTTCATTTCCAAAAATATCTCCCCCCCCCCACTCCTCATTCTCTCCTCAGAGAGCTATCCCTTGAAACAATGAATTTTTTTTTTTTAAAGAGAGGAGGAAGAGGGAAGCAATTCAGTGAAATTATAGAGCCTGTCATCCAGATCTGAGAGTCTCTGAGGGGGGCACTACCAGTGTTCCCATCTTTAGTAAGCAGTGAGGAAGGAACATTTTCTCCTCAGCCCAGTTTTTTTAGTCCTTAAAGGGAAGAAGGGAGGTGATCTGGAGGATATTCCAGAGGGCACAATATCAATTTAACAGCTACACAGAAGTTTCCAAAGTGAGCAATACTGCCTGTTGCAGGGGTGGTTGGGGGAGGGGGCGTTGGAACAATCCAGGGATGCGGTAGTAGCCTCAGGTGCAATTGTGGGGGGAGCATTGAATAAAAATATGGGGGCAGTGGAAGTAAAAGGGAAGAAGAGAAAATAAGAAAATTTTGAAAAACCATTCATACATTTCATCTGTCATGTCACAGAGTAAAAGTCATAATGATTACACTGTTTTCCAAATAAACACACAAAATGCAAGTTATAATCAATCAATGGTCAAGTCCACTGACAGGTCTTAACAAGCAAATGTTGGAAGGTGAGCATGCTGTGCATTACCGGGAAGTCCAGCATGAATAGGCAGGAATACGTGCATGTAATGACTTGTTTTTAGTATCATACTTTTTGTTACATGACACGATATTGCATCATCAAAATTTCAATGAAGGAAAAAACCCACAAATTTACAATCAATTATTAAATTTAAGATGCATAATTTTTAAAGGACATTTTAGAAGTTCAAAAAACATTAAAGGGTTAAAGAAAGTAGATTTCCAGAGAGTACACTGAGTAATTTTTTAAATTTTTTTTTAATTTGGCAGTAGGTCAAATAAGTTTGAGAACCTCTGATGTAGAGAATAGGTTGAAGTTTCCCTCACTAAGAAGAATATAAACTTCTTGAGGGCAAGGAGTAGTTCTTTTCTTTTGAATCTACTTTATTGAAATGTTTTGTTTTACATCATCTAAATTTCCCCCTGTATCCTTCCTCCCCACCTTCCCCAGAGAGACATTTCATATAATAAAGGATTTTTAAAAGAAGAATAAAAAACAATCAGAAAAAAACCGAAAATATAAGCTATGTTCTACAGATTTGGACTCCTCCACACATACACTTCTACCAAGATGATGTAAATTAAAAAATACATGGCAGAGATTCTAATTGCATCTTTGTGAGCACCAGGGTTATACACATGCCAGAGACAGCTTATATACTCAGTCCTGGATAGAACTATACTCCACTCTCGTACTAGTAATGCAAAGGGGCATGGTGAACAGAGTCCCTGACTTGAAATCAGGAGACTTGGGTTTGAATGTCAACTCTAATATTTATCCCCGGGGACGCATTTTGTCCTCACTTTCTTGCCTCAATTTCTTCATCTGTCAAATGAAAGTATTAGATTCAATGGCCTAAGGTCCCTTCCAGCTCTAAATCTATACTAGTTGAAGTACCATTGGCAAGTCAATTAACCTTCTTTGGCCTCAGTTCCCTCATCTGTAAAATGGGACTAATAAAATTTATGTCGTGTATCTCACAGCACATTATTAAGGAAAGCATTTATTTTATCAACCTTAAAGCTCCGTGGAAATATTGGCTGTTATTCTTATGACCTGGCAAGGAAGACACACAGTAACCATTGGAGGATTCAGCAGTGTTCATATTTCCAAAGCAGCAGGAGACCCTGGGCCTCTTCAGGTCACTGTCAAGAGGACTTGTTGTGTTGAATCAGTGAAGAGGAGAAGGCAAGGCAAATGGATCCAATATTTCTGTCCTTGGTCACACTGGTTAGTCAGACTGTCAGTCAACATCAGGCCAGCCAATTGACCAATACCCGCCATCTTGAAAAGCAGCATGCTATAATGGAAAGAGAAGTAGAGGGGGGGCTAGGTTACACAGTGAATAGACCACCAGCCCTGGAGTCAGGAGAACCTGAATTCAAATCCAACCTCAGACATTTAGCACAAAAACTAGCTGTATGACCTTGGCCAAGTCACTTGATCCCAATTGCCCTACCTTCCCCCCTCCAAAAAGCAAAAAAAAAAAAAAGAGAGAGAGAGAGAGAGAGAGAGAGAGAGAAAGAGACATGGACTTGGAGTCATGAGACCCTGCCTCTCTCCTGAGCTGAGTCACTTTGAGCAAGTCATTCCATCTCTCTGACCCTTGCATTTGAACACCGTGGCATAGTGGATAGACAGACTCAGATTGAGGAAGCCAAGTCAACAAGCATTTATTGAGTGATGACTAAATGAGTACCTTGAGAGCAGAGATCTTTCTGGGGGTCTTTTGTGTATCCCCAGGACACCTAGCATGTAGTAGGGGGTTAATAAATAATATATTATCTTTTATATAAACGAATAAAATTTAATAAATGGTTGCTGGTATGTGACTCAACTTGCAAGGCACTGTGCGTAGACCTGGAGATACAAAGAAAATGGCAAAAACACGGCCTCTGCCCTGAAGAAGCTTAGATTCCAATGGGAGAGTTGACATGTAAACAACTGGGTCCATAACAAAATGTATACAAAGTAGAGAGAAGGCAATTTAAGAGGGAATGGTATAAGCAGCAAGGGCAACATGAAAGTCATTCTGTATAGGTGGGAGGTAGATCAAGTCTTGAAGGAAATTAGGCAAATTAAGAGGTACAGGTGAGGAGGTAGAGAGACCTGGGGTCAAAACCCAATTCTGAAGCATACTGTGTGTATGACCCTAGGCAAGTCACTCAACCTAAGAACAGTTGCTGATCTGTATAGGTAGAGGGAGTTCCCTGCACCAATGAAAATTAAAAGTCCAAAACTCTCTGCCCCCACATGTGGAGTATAATACTTTTACTATCTATATCTCTTTGTTGTTCAATTGTTTCAGTCTTGCCTGATTCTCCGTGACCCCATTTGGGGCTTTCTTGGCAAGTGCTGCAGTGGTTTGCCATTTCCTTCTCCAGCTCATTTTACAGATAAGGAAACTGAGACAAAAAGGGTTAAGTGACTTGTCCAGGATTACAGAGCTAGTGTAAGTATCTGAGGCCAGATTTGAACACAGGAAGATGAGACTTCCTGACTCCAGGACTGGCACTTTGTGCACTATGGCACCATGTTGCTGCCCACCTAGGCTTGGACTGCTTGACCCCCAAAGGACAGGACCAGGAGCAGAAATTACAAAGAGTGAGACTTAATCTTGACATAAGGAGAGACTTATAAGAGAGCTATCCACCAACGTAATGTGTTTGCCTCAGGACGGAGTTTCTCTTCTCTAGAAGAATTCAGACAGGTTGAATCAATGAAGTCAAATTCAAATACAAGAAGTCACTGAACCATACGTTAGGATCCCTGTGTCTGCATCTTAACTTAGAAAACCACATATTAACATTATCTGTGTTGTACTATATTTTTATTTTGTTAAAAAATTTTACCCCAATTCCATTTTAACCTGGTTCTAACAGGCCTTGCATTTGGTGCTTCACTTGTAAGTGATACTTCACAGGGATTCTTGATCAGATGCAAATCCTGCTAGATGATTTCTGTAGTACATAACGACTCAGAACTCTCATGATTCTGTTGATCCCACCTACAGAGGGTCAAAATGAAGTACCTTCCAAACCTCATAATAAGAGTCCTTCTTCAATTAGTGCATTCTTGAATAGTCAGGCAGTCAACTAACATTTATTAAAGGTTAAGTGGTGCCATAGGGCATAGAGTACCAGGCTTGTAGTCAGGAAGACTTGAGTTCAAATTTGACCTCAGACACTTACTAGCTGTGTGACCCTGGACAAGTCACTTAACCCTGTTTGCCTCAGTTTCTTCACCTGTAAAATGAGCTGAAGAAGGAAATGGCAAACCACTCCCGTATCTGCCAAGAAAACCCCACACGGGGTCACAAAGAGTCAGATACAACTAAACAACAGCAACAAATGTTTATTCCCTTTTCTGGTTAACAGCCAGAAGGGTTAGGATCAGCATTCTGTAGGATGCCTGGCATTCATCCCCGAGAACCTGCTCTCATAAAACCTGCTGCTCTTTCCTCCACTCTGTTCTGTTCAACAATAGTATTTTTCACAGCAGAGAAACAGTGCAAGTTGGTGAGTCAGGCCAAGCCCAGCAATCAATCTTTACAGCTGGGCTGCCTGAAACAAGAGCCACGTTGAAATGAAGCAGCCTCATTCCTGCCCAGCAACCCAATCGCCTCTAAATTTCCCTGGGGCTGAGGTAGTGGGCAGTGGGCAGAGCCCTAGAGCAGGTCCTGAGATGCTTGGGAAAATGACAAACGGGTTCATAACCTTGGGCCAGGAACTCTGGGATTTAGGCAGAGGGAGCCAGAAATAGCATCCACTGTTCTGGCCCTCCCTGCCTCTTGCAAGCATCCTGACCCTGAAAATGATGCCATCCACTTGGAGACAGCCTTGGCCACTTGAGCCCAGACCAAGCTGCCTGTCTGCCTGGCTATCAGGGACCTGGCAGATTAATGATGTCAGCAGAGGCTGCTTTCCTGCTACTGCTCTAAAGTCTTGGTATACGCAGACTGACTCAAGGCAATGAATTTCCCAAGTCTCAGTAAGTGAGTGGCACATTCAGCCCCTGGCCTCCCACCACTCACCAATCTGCCATGCCCTGGAACAGTGGTTCTCAACCTGTGGGTTATGTTCAATTTAAACACATCCTGCATATCAGATATTTACATTATGATTCATAACAGTAGCAAAATTACAGTTATGAAGTAGCAACGAAAATAATTTTATGGTTGGGGGTCACCACAACATGAGGAACTTAATTAAAGGGTTGCGGCATTAGGAAGGTTGAGAACCACTGCCCTAGAACATCCAGCAGGGGTTTCACTGCTTCTAAAGTTAGATATGTCCAGGGCTGCCCAACTCCAGGAGCCTTTATTTCTGCTTAGATGCCCTGGGGCTCAGTTGTCTTCACAGGGGAAATTAAGCAAAAACTCACCTAAACAGCCATATTTAGCCAGCCTTGGACCATGCTTCATATTGCAGCCAGCCACTCACCAGGAACCCAGGACTTAGCAGGGCATCTTGCCATCTGTCTTACTATTGCATGCATCCCTGAACCTACCCTGCCCCTACCCTTACTGCTTTTCAACTCTTGCTCTGAATAATCAAATGAAAACTATGCATTTCTCCTAAAAAGGATGGAACAATTGATTGCCTTTATGCCTCTATATGCCTCTATCCAAGTTCCTTTGCTTTCCTAGAACCCTGGCTCTCTATTTGTGTTGTATCTTCCTACTAACAATCAAACAATAGATATTTATTAAGTGTCTACTATGTACCTGAATCTATACCAATTGCTGGGGTTACAAAAAGAGGGAAAAAAACAGTCCCTGCCCTCAAGGAGCTTGCAGTCTAGAAGGAAAACTGTCTAACTTTCATCTTTGTATCCTCAATGCCTAGCACAGTGCCTGGCACAGAGAAGGAATTTAAAACCCTGTGAGTCCACAGATTAAAGTGTACTTCCAGGAATACTATATTACATGTATATACTGTCTTTCATTTTTATTGTTCAGCATCCAACCTTTCAGACCCCATTTGGGGTTTTCTTGGCAAAGATACTAGAACAGTTTGTGATTTCTTTCTACAACTCAGTTGACAGAAGAGGGAACTAAGGCAAATAGGGTGAAGTGACTTGCCCAGGGTCTCACAGCTAGTAAGTATCTGAGATCAGATTTGAACTCAGGAAGATGAGTCTTCCTGACTTCAGGCCCATTACTCTATCCACTTTGCCACCTAGCTGCCCTGTCTTCTCTTATTAGAACATAAACTTCCTGTAGGCAAGAACTGTCTCACTTTTGTATATGTATCTGTAGTTCCTAGCCCTGACTTGGCATACAATTGGCATTCAATAAATGTTTCTTCATTCATTTGTCAACTCGCCATTTCTGTAAGTCCTCAAACCAAACTCCTCGGCCACCACTCCCTCTGATGCATGTGATTTCTCCTACTAGAATACCATTTCTTTGGAAGTAGGAATTGCCTTATTTTTGTATTTGTGTCTCTAGTACCTAGCTCTGTACCTGACATATAGTAGGTACTTAATAAATGACTGCATTTATTCAGCAATTGCCTAATTACTGTTTTCATAGGCACTTGTTTCTCAGTGTATGGAGCCTATATGGAGAGTGTACATCAATCTTAGCCTCTCCAAATGTTACTAAGCTTCCCCACTAGAGCAAGAGCCAGTGTGGAGACACTTTGGTCTCCCCACATCATTCTAGAGTCCATGGCTTATTATCACAGAATCTCAGAGTTGGAGAAGACCTCAGAGGCCATCTACTCTGACCCACACCCAAAGAATTCCCTCTGATGAGCTTCTGTTTGGAGATTTTCAAAGGAGGGCAACTTGCTATCTCCTTTGGCAACACAACCCACTTGGAGCCTGACTTCAGCATACAATCATTGCTCCTGGCTCTGTCCTCTGAGACCAAGTAGAACAAAGTTAACTTCTCTTCCCACAGTGGGAGGCTTTTAAGTATTTGACAAACCCTACAATGACAAACCCTAGAGAATAAGTAACTGGTCCAAGGTCATACAGGTTGCACAGCAGAATAGGTGTATCCTCTGACTCCAGATCCAACTCTCCTCCCTCTGTACCACATTGTTCTTGGCCCAGTTCCCAGTATTGTCTTGTAGGGAGGGGTGCCAAGTGAGAGCTCTTCAGAGCTTGACATCATGCTCTTTCAGTTAGTGGATCTTTAATGGATGCCCATGATGTGCCCAGCCTGGTTTTGATGCATTGAATTTATTCAGTTCCTTCTCTTTGAAGAAGTCAAAACATCTTCTCAGAAGTGGTTAGGTAGTGCCATGGATAGAGGGCTAGATTTGGAGATGGAAAGATTTAAATTCAAATCCTACCTCAAACAGAAGCTATGTGAAGCTGGGCAAGTCATTTAAACTCATTTAATCTCAGTTTCCTCAACTGTAAAGGGAGTGGGAAAGAATGACTCAACGGTCTCTGATTCTATGATATTTTCTCTGAATAAGTCTGGGAAAGGAATCTGGGATGTCCATGTATAACTGCCATAATAAAAATCCAAAGAAAGACAGCCTTCCCCTATAGGGAACTGCTTCCCATGGTCACTGGGTCCTAAGTACCAATCAATATTCATCCATTCAAATATGCATAAAGAGGAGTGGCCACATCAATTAGTGGAAAGAAGGTCTAGGTTCAACAGATAGCTTTACCCATTACTACTCATTTGACCTTGGATCACATTTCACCTCTCTGGTCCTCAGTTTCCTAACCATAAAATGAGAGACTTGAACTAGAAAGGTACCTTTGAATTCTAAGAACTTTCTGTGTCCTAGACACCGAGGTACAGAAACAAACAAAAAGAAACAGCCCCTGCTTTCATGGAGCTCATGTTCTATTGATGGCTGGAAGAGGACATCAAATGTTCGTATGAGAAATATAAGAATAGGGACTCTACCTGTAATTTCACTGGTATTGAGAACTCCCAAATAAACGTCTATCCAATTATCCAGTCAGTTCCTTCTCTGTCACATCCATTTGTAGAGAGCTGGCCAGAGCACAGAGAGCGGTTAAAGTCTCACCCAGGGTCCTACCGCCAACATCAGAGATGGAACACAAGTCAAGTTTGCCTGGCTTCAAGGATGATTCTCTATCCACTAGACATTGCTTCCCCTCATGTACTAAAAGCAAAGTATACACAATAGAAATACAAAATCATTTCCATTGAGGGGAGAGGAATAGGATTATCAGCCGGGGAGAAGAAGAACAAGCTGACTGTCTTTACCTTCTCAGATCTGGGGTATGATACCAGCAGAGGCCAAGAACTGCTTTCCTGGCATGGGAAGCAAGAGTAATTCTCAATAGGCTGTTTCTCATCAGGAATGTTCAGTTCCTAAGTTTGGCCCTTTGGGTTAGGAATTTGTTCCTATGAGGCAAAAGGAATGGCCTTCTAGATTTTGGGGGAGGGAAAGCAGGGTGAAGATGTTTACCCAATACTGAGGTTTGATTGGATTCTAAGAGATCGGATGGGCTATCCTGGCTGCAGGCAAAATTGAGACACTTTTCCCCTGAGGCTTTCCCAGTGAATTAGAAATAAAAAGAAATTCAATTCTGAGCCTGCCAAACCTGCTGCTTCTCCCAGGGGTAGGGTAGGAGATAGACTCTCCATCTAGCACAGTGGGAGCCCTCCAGGGCACATCACCAGGGGACAGGAGAATTTGGGCCCATGGATCTGCCCTTGGGGAATTCCCCTCTCCTTTCCATTTTAGCTTTCAGAACTTCCCTTGGGCTTAGCTCAGATCAAAGATATCTGGTGACTGTAGGAACTTTAATAATAATAATTAATAATAAAATTCCAAATGAATCTTTCTTGTCCTTGGAAATAGCCTTAGTTCTCAGCAAAAGTCAATGATAACCTTACAGCTAACATCTTGAGCTTGAAAATTCATCATCTTGTGGTTTAGAAACACGGAAGTATTGATGAAGAAGGTTCAATAAATCCATGGCTTTATTCCAGGAGGAAAGGGATGCTATGATATAGTGAGAAAGGCTCTAGATTTAAAGGACGTGGGTTCCAGTTCCCATTCTCCCACTTCCTAGCTGTGTGACCTTGGGCTAGACACTTCTCTCTAGGCTTCAGTTCTGTCATTTATTAAGTGCAGTGGTCCTACTTCCCAGGGTCAAACTCCCAGACTTGGGAAGCAGGAAAGGGAGATACAGCAGGGTATGGCTTGCAGAACTCTCCTAGTGCCCACAGGTCAGAACCATATTGAAATGCAATTGGGAAATGTTTAACAAAAACAAATAACATTAAATTTTTTAAAAAGAGCATTAATTTGTAGTTTTCTAGATCAAAATGAGGCAGCAGGATGCGTTTCTAGGTTGAGTTTAGTCAATCAGCAATCAACAATCATTTATTAAAGCTTCTAATATATGCCAGGCACTGTGCTAGGCACTGGGAATCCAATACAAGAAAAGGAACCGATTCCCACTCTAATGGAGAAGATAAGTACAGACGTGTATGAATGGAATAAGTATAAAGATAAATCCAATACAAAGTGGATCAATACAAGGGCACGTGTATGGAAGGGCACTGGCCACTGGAGAAATTAGGAGGGTCTTCATGAAGACCCCTTCCTGAGGAAAGAATGGGATTCGAAAAGGTGGAGGTGAAGGAGTACATCCCAGGCATGGGCAAAGGTCAGGCCCAGAAGCTCCACTTTTGTTATTATGTCATTTCAGTTGTGTCTGCCTCTTTATGACCCCATTTCAGGGTTATCTTAGCAAAGATACTGGAGTGCTTTGCCATTGATGTCTCTCCAGCTCATTTGACAGATAAGGAAACTGAGGCAAACAGGGTTAAGTGACTTGCCCAGGGTCACACAGCTAGGAAGTGTCTGAAACTAGATTTGAACTCAGGAAGATGATGGTTTCAAGCCCAGTTCTCTATCCACTGTGCCAAGTGGATACACAAGTAAGTAAGTACAAAGTATGTATTTCCTGAAGTAAGTTCTATCTCCCCCTATCGTATATTTCTGAACACAAAATCGTAAGTATCTGAGGTTTGACTTGAACTCATGACTATGAGTCTTCCTGATTCCAAATCCAGTGCTCTATCCACTGTGCCATCTAACTGTCCCTAAGCCATTCAATAAACTCAAAAGTAATGAAGGGTTAGGGTGGCTAGGTGTTGCAGTGAATAGAGCACTGGCCCTGGAGTCAGGAGGACCTGAGTTCAAATCCAGACTCAGACATTTAACACTTACTAGTCGTGTGACCTTGGGCAAGTCACTTAACCCCAATTGCCCTGCCTTACCACCTCCAAAAGAGAAAAACAAAAGTAATGAGGGGAATACTTGTAGAGTTCCAACCCTTTGACTTCTTGACCTAACCAACTTAAAAAATTCAAGCATATGTTGGATGGATATTCTGGCCATTATGTAGGTGGGCATGGGAGTCAAGAAAAGGAGAACAGCCCCTGTCCTCAGGGAGTGCATGGCTCTAGAACTGGACAGAACCTTAGAAGCCACTTCATCCAACACCTTCATTTTGTAGATGAGGAATCTCAAAGAGGTTTACTGTCTAGTAAGAGGTAGAAATAAAATTCAAACCCAGGACTGCAGCCTTTTAACACTTCCTCTCATGTTTAGGTAAGCAAACTAGCTACACAGAGAATGAATAGAGACAATTATGAACAAGTGGTAAATTTTGCAGTAAAAATCCAGTCCGAATTTGTCAACCCTTTTATCATGAAGTCCATCCAACCATCTCCTAGTTGTAAACACACTGTCACTAATGACTCTGAAAATCTCTCCTTCCTACACTGCATTAGCAGCTGCTTCCTCTGCATCTGTAATTGAAAACAGGGCTTCCTTTCAGCCTTGTCTGGATTTCAAACTTGACTTTCTCATGACATGCTTCGATAGTGCCTGGGGCAGTCGGATGTTGCAATTCGTAATCTCACTCTCAAACAAAGATGCTGAGCTCTTGTGTGGAAGACAGAATGGATTAGGGGCCATTTTCCCTAAACAGAAATACAAACCATTTTTATTCAAGTTACTGAAGTTCGAACCCAGCTACCTCCTTCTAGGAAGCATGTGTAGCATTTTTAACTATATTGGTACTGTTTTAGCTTAAATTCTATTTCATTTTATCTTTGAATTGATATAATCTTAAAGCTCAGAGTTAAGAGGACCTTGGCTGCACTTAGTCTAAACTGTCCCTGAATACAATCTACACAAAGTGACAGCTTCCCTGACAAGGAGCCACTTGATTTGGGCTTAAAGACTGGGAAGGAAGCTATCACTTTCATTTGACTTTGAGACAGCCCTAATTGTCATGTTCTTCCTTGCTTCAAACCTATTTGCTTGTTTGCAATGTCCCCTCATTGTTCCTAGTTCTTCCCAGTAGAGAAAGCAGAGCAAACTGAATCCTCCTCAGGACAACCCTTCAAATACTTGAATCTAGCTCTCCTGTCCCCCCTGTGTCTTCTGTCCTACAAGCTATGCATCCCTGGTTCTTTGCATTTATCCTTATTTGCCTAAGCTCCAAGGCTCTTCACCAACCTGATCACACTTCTTTGGACACTCTCCAAGGTACCAATACCCTTCGTAAAATGTGGTGCCTAGAACTCAATGTAAGACTCTATATTAGTCTTACATATAAAAACCCTTATCTCCCTAATCCTGGAAACATCATTGCTATTAATATAGCCCAAGATCTCACTGACTTTCCTGATTGTCAGATACTGTTGACTCAGATTGAAACTGGTGTCCACTAACACTCCCCCAATCATTTCCCTAATAAACAGCTGTCTGTACTGGTGAAGTCTTCTTCACTATGGCATGCTACCTCCTACTGTCCATTCAGTAGAATGCAAGTTTCCCAAGGGCAGGGACAATTTCATTTTTGTCTTTGTATCACTAGCATCCAGGTACTTCACCCCATTTGCCTCAGTTTCCTTATTTGTAAAGTGGGGAGAAGGAAATGGCAAACTGCTCCAGTATCTTTGCCAAGAAAACCCCAAATGGGGTCACAAAGAGACAGACAACTGAAAAAATAAACAACAATAGAATATAATATAAAATGATGTTAATAGAATATAATTGTAAATATCAGCAATAGACAAATTTATTATGTGTTCACTATAATAACAATGATAATAGCCAGCATTTATATATCACTTGAAGATTTGCAAAGCCCCATATATATATATATATATATATGTATGTATGTATATATATATATATATATATGTATGTATGTATATATATATATATATATACCTACTTGATAGGTATCTCAGTCCTCCCTCGATTCAGCCAGCTCCAAAAAGCCCTAAGGATGACTACTCCAGCTGTCCAATATCCCTGCCCCAAGTTTTAAGGATGCAAAAGCCTTCTGAGTATGTGGCAGAATCTCCTGATGGTCCCTAACATCCTTTCAGATTCTAGATTAATGATCCAGGGTCCTCTAGTCAAAGTCACATTTAAGCCAGAATCCCCAGTACGATGTACATTTCCTAAAACTGAGGAAGGCCGCCCTTTTGTCCTGTTCTGTTCTGAGTTGGGTGCCTGGGTCCCCCCTGGGTTGCATCAGGGAAAAATTTATTACCAGTGTTTGCTGGGAATTTATGGAGGGGTTAAACTGTTTCCCTTAAAGCTGCGGTTTTAGAGCCTTTTAAATTCTCCGTTTTGCATAAGCATCAATCTCCCAGGGAGCTTAGAAGGAAATAACTCTGCCACTCAGATAATGTATTGGTCCCTGGTATCAAAATATATACAAAATTACAAAGTCATTAACTATCACGCAGAGAAGAGAAATGTGTTGCGGGCTGCAGGGAGAATTCCAGTCTGGTTGAACTGGGTCGGAAACAGTGAGACCATGTTCTGCACTCATTGTCCTTTCACGTCAAGAAATTTTTATTCTATAAAGGAGAGAAACAAGAGGAGAATAATGTAGTGGAGAAAGCAAAAGACCCAGAGTCAGGCCAGATGTGAGTTCAAATTTCTCCCCCAGACTTGACCTACTTATTTGCTTTGTGACCCTGAGCAAATCACTCTGAACTCCAGGTAACTCATCTGTAAAACGGGGGAAATAAGACCTGTAGTACCGAGTTAATGGGATTGTTGTGAAAGAGCTATACTTTAAAGCACTCCATAAATGTCAGCCATTATTGACTCAGAGCTCTTGGGTTAACAGTACTGCTAGCTAGAAGGATGTGTGTGTGTGTGAGTATGTGTGCGAGCACGCACATAAATACCACCTTTGAACATACAGTCAAAATTCATTGATCTGGACTACACAAAGCAGATGAAATGGGCAGTTAGGTGACAAAATGGAGAGAGTGCCGAGCCTAGAGTCAGGATGAGTTCAAATCTGGTCTTAGACACTTACTAGCTGTGTGACCCTGGACAAGTCACTTAGCCCTGTTTGCCTCAGTTTCCTCATCTGTAAAATGAGCTGGAGAAGGAAATGGCAAACCACTCTAGTATCTTGGCCAAGAAAACCCCAAAATGGGCTCATAAAGAGTCAGATCAGACATGAGTAAAACAACAACAACAAAAGATGATGTGTCCAAATTAGAGAATGAATGTGGGTACGTATGTTTTCTTTAACGAAGTTCAGATTAACATATTATCAGCAAATACCTGGTACAGAGGAAATTCCTGTTCAAATATGGATTTGACTAGAGGATCTCAGAGAGCTATCGTTTAATAGCTAATCAGTCAGTCAACAAGCATTTCTTAAGTGCCTACTATGTGCTAGTATGATATTAAGCATTGTGAATACTGAGAAAGGCAAAAGGGAGTTCCTTTCTTCAAGGAACTAACAGAAAATGGGAGAGACAACATGTAAGTAATTAGGTACATATGCAAAGGTTATAGAGCAGACTTAAACCCAGGTTCCTCCAGACACCAAGTCCAACATTGTGTTTACTATAAAGCTTTCCCCTAAGACTTGATCTTGCCATCATGGGACTCACCATTTGATTAAAGGTGTCAGGACATAAACATAGGTAATTATAACATAAAGCCAAGTATAGCTGATACAGGAGCAGGAAGGGACAGGATCCAAGGAAGGAGAGCTTGCTTCTGATTCAAAAAATCAGGGAAAGTTCCCCAGAGGCAGGAGCAAGGGAGCACAGCTTCATAGGATGCATAGTTTCAACAGGCAAAGATGAAGACCTGGTGATTCTAGGAAGAAGTAACATGGGAACCAAAGCCTTAAAGATGGAAAAGACAACCGGAATTTGGGAAATTGTGAGTCATCCAGCTTGGGTGACTGGAATATTGAGTCATAAAATGATTGTGCTTAGGAGACAGGAAGAAGCTGCTAGCACCAGCTGCATCTGCTGGTGTACAGTGGAGTTTAGTTGTAGAGGGGCCATAGGATCATGGAATTAAGACCTGCCATGTCTTAATCTAGCCCACGACTTCATTCTTCAAGTGAGGGAACTCAAACCAAGAGAGTTGCAGTGACCTATCCATTCATTGGGATAATTAGTAGCAGGTTTTCTGACTCTAAATTCATTGCCCTATGTTGCCACTTTAATATTATCCAGGGGAGTCTGGACTTTATTTGACAAGGAGTTATGGGAGGTTATGGAAGGTCTTTGAGCAGGGAAGTGACTTATCAGAGGTGGGCATTCAGAATTCTAAGACATTAGCATAGATGCACTAGAAAAAAAGGTGGAATCTCCTTCTCAAGAAGTGTTTAAGAATAAGAGATGGTTCTTGTTCTCATTTCTCCCTGGGAAGAAGGCAGGGTGTGCCATATGTTACTTCTAGCTATGACTCCCACTTCCTCTGAGAAGTTCTCTTTGTCCTGGGCTCAACTGAATCAAAGGAGGCTTGGGATTCAAGAGAGAAAGATTCACACTTTAGGGTTACAGAACATACTGAGAGGCAAAGCGTTGTAAAGGAGGTTTGATTTGGAATCCTAGATTCAAATTCTGTTTCTATTAATTACCACCTGGATGGCCCTGGGTAAACCTCTCTAGAACTCGATTTCCTCCTGAATTTTGTATACATTTTGTGTGTGTTTATCTATGTTCATTCTGTCTGCCCAAAAGACTGTAACCTCTTTGAGACCAGGGAGTATCTTGATTTTTGTCTTTGTATTATTCCCAGTACCTATTACAGTAGCCGACACAGAGGAGGTGCTTAATAAATGCTTATCAATTAATTGAGTTGGATAATGTTGGCTAATAATTATTAAAGTCCAAATTAGTTGTGACATAACACATCTATAAAATCAGCAAGCTTCACTCATACTGAGTGATCAAGCCAAATACATAGAGCATTGGCAACCTTAGTGGTCACTGGGGGGCCACTGTATAAGAAACAAAAGCACTTCTACACTTCCTTCCCTTAACTGAGACAAGGTATCCTGGCCATGTTCACAGTCCAGGTCTCCATCCTCTCTCCCCAGGTTTGGCAGTGTGGAGGCAGCATGGAGGTACTGCCGTGTTCCCGTGTGGCCCATATCGAGCGCACAAAGAAACCCTACAATAACGACATTGATTACTATGCAAAGCGAAATGCCCTGAGAGCCGCAGAGGTGTGGATGGATGATTTCAAGTCCCACGTGTACATGGCCTGGAACATCCCCATGACGGTAAGCACCCAGTGGACAGGCAGAAGCTGGAGGGGGCTGAGGGAGGGGGAGTAAATTAAACATTGCAGCCATCTGAAGAACGGTTCTGTTGCCTCTAGCAAACATCTCATTCATCTACCTCTTCCCTCCCCATTTACCAGAACAAAAACAGAGGGTCCTGATAAGACAACAGCTGGGAAACTGAAGCAGATACTGAACTATCTTTAGGCTCCAATTCTGGAGAGCCTTCTCAGGGCTGCCAACCCCAGAACTAAAAGCAATGGGTAGAAGTGGGGGAAAAATGCAAACAGAAATAATAAAGAAGAAATGGTTTTTGGCTATAACTAGCAACTTTGGTGCCCAGGGCAAGCAGCATGAAGAGTGCCTTCAAATCAACCTTGTAATTTAATGTTTAATAATACAAAAAGTAATTGAGACAGCTGAGTGGGAGGAGGGAATGAGCTATTATGAAGTTCAAAGATGAGTGTTAATAACAGAGCTAGGGACTGATCATCTCTTATTTGAGCTAACCAATCAACAAGTGTTTATTAAGTGTTTACTATGTGCAAAGCACTTCTACTAAGTGCTAGGGATACTAAGAAAGTTTTTTAAGTTATACATATTTAAAATTTTTTGTATTGCCTACATTTTGGCACCCAGAACAAAGTCTCACTTGCTCCACCCTACTTATGACTTTGATTGGAGGTATTACAGACTGGAATGGGTTGCCTCATGAAGTAGCAGGAACACCTCCTCTAAGCCCCCCACCCACCCAACTAGAGGTATTTAATCAGATGATGAATGATCACTTATCTGGGATATCATAGAGGAAATTCACATTAAAGTTGAACTATATGAAGCCTGAGGTCCCTTCCAACTCTGAGAATGTATGTGTGTGTGTGTGTGTGTGTGTGTGTGTGTGTGTGTGTGTGAGAGAGAGAGAGAGAGACAGAGACAGAGACAGAGAGACACAGAGAGACACAGAGAGACAGAGAGAGAGAGAAACAGAGACAGAGACAGAGACAGAGGCAGAGACACAGAAATGGAAAGGGAAATAGAGAGACCAAGACACAGAGAGAAATAGAGATGAGGAGACAGAAATAGAAAAAGAGAGACAAAGGGGAGAGATAGAGACAGAAAGAAGAAAAAGAGATTGACAAAAAGACAGACATAAAGAGAGACAGAGATAATCAGACAGATACATAGAGAAAGAACTGATAAATAAAAGTATGCATAGTATGGTTTCACGTGTGTGTGTGTGTGTGTGCGTGTGAGTGTGTTTGTGTGTGTGTGTGTGTGTGTGTGTGTGTGTGTTAGAGAGAGAGAGAGACCAAGACACAGAGAGAAATAGAGATGACAAGTTAGAAACAGAAAGAGGAAAAAAGAGATAGAGACAGGAACATAGAAAGAGACAGAGATAAAAAGGGACAGATAAATAGAGAAACAACTGATAAATAGAAGTATGTGTAGTATGGTTTCATGTGTGTGTAACAAATATAAATTAATCATTAAATTAACATTTAAGTATTATTAATTAAATTTAATTATAATTAATTAAAATTACTTATTACTTATTAAAAATTTAAAAAGAGGCAGATACAGAGATGGAAAGGGAGACAAAGACATAGAGAAACATAGATAAATAAATAAACGAGATAAAAAGAGACAAGGTGAAGAAAAGGAAGACAGAGAGAGTAAGAGATTGAAAGAGGAAGAGAGACAGAGACATAGAGAATGAATTTGAATCAGGGCTGGTAATACTCAAGGGCATTAGCCCTCAGACAAGTGAGGTGACTCAGGATGCATTTATATTTATTTAAAACAGCATATTTTTCCTTCCGCCTTTCCTGTACCTCTGCACTTTCCATGTCAGGGAAGTATGTAATGGAGTTGGAAGACCTAGGTTTAAATAGTAGCTCAGCTACTTAAGATAGGTGTGTCCTTCTCTGTGCCTCAGTTTCCTCATCTGACAGATGGGGCAATTGGAGTGCCTGCCCTCCCAGATCCCTTTCAAGTCTAAATTATATCATCCCATCTATGAAATCTGGACAGAACTGGACTAAGTAAACCTAAGAACCAGGCAGCATTTGCTTGAGATTTTCATGTCGTTCTCTGCAAAATACAGATCATAAGGAATGGTGAGGCAGAGACGGTGGAGGAAATTAATGCAGACACACTCTAAGACAAAAACCCTGGCTGAGTAATTTGCTTGATGTCAAACAACCTAGCAGGGAAATTCAGAAGAGGAGTGGAAAACATGATTTCCTTTTGTCTGCGTGTTTTTTGCTACGGGAGTTTTCAGACCAAAATGACAAAGGAAGGCAGGCAAAAAATGCCCTCCCCCATGAGCAAAGATGGAGACAGAGCCCAGCAGAGCCCATAAAACCTTGTTTTCCATAAAATGAACTGATTCAGACAATGTACAACACTACAGTGTCCCCATTAATACTCCAGCAGGAATTTATGGTGCTCTGGTTCGTTGGACAGTGTATAAAGAATGAAGATTCCTGCCCCACTGAGTTCTGTTTATCTAAGCCCTGCATGGCTACCCATCCCATTATCAGATGAAGTCCTCATGCTTATACCCAGGGCTGGGTGACCATGAGAGTTGCCATCGTTGGAGGATCAGGAGTCTGGGAGTCTGCCCCTTCAAGTACCAGCAAAAACTCAAGCCTACTTCCCATATTCGGAACCCCTGCAAGCCTATGCATACAAAATAGATATATGTCCACACTATGAAATACCTCTTCAAAGACTGCACTGTTGAGATGGGAACAACTGTAGCTAGAATGCTAGTTTGGGGGATTTGGGAAAGATTGACGGCATGGTGGAAAGAGTGCCAAACCTGGAGTCAGGAAGACTCATCAGCTTCCTGAGTTCAAATGTGGTCTCAGACACTTCCTTAGCTGTGTGACCCTGAGGAAGTCACTTCAGTCTGTTTGCCTCAGTTTCCTCATCTGTAAAATGAGCTGGAGAAGGAAATGGCAAAACACTCTAGTATCTTTGCCCAAAAAGTCCCAAATGGGGTCACAAAGAATCAGGCACAACTAAAATGACTGAACAAAATGTAGGATTTTATTTTGTTCTGGTTTTTTAAGAGTCAGTACCCAAACTGTACTAAAGGTCCTAAGAGAAGGCCCTAAGATTTTACCTGGGTAGAGATCTCTCAGGGTTGGACCTCCTTCAACCAAAGTGATCTCAACTTTCTATGACTTAGTAAATTAAGTCCCAGTGACTTTCTTGGGGCCCAGAGAGGTTAGGACTTGCCCAGGGTTACAGAACTAGTGAGTACCAGAGACAGGAGTTAGATCTTGCTGACTCCAAGCTGAGCATTTTCTCTATCTCTGCTGTCCTGTAGGGAATGTCCCAGTTAAGCAGCTCTTCCTCCTGAAATGGGATGTTCATTCAGCTCAGACTCATTTTAGGCAGACATTCTGCCTCCCTATAGGCTGTGGGCTAATTTTTTAAAATTACTGTCGATCCAGGGGTAGAGACATTTCAAAGGCCATCTTGTCCCATTCCCTCATTTTGCAGCAGCCCAGAGAATTGCATTGACTTGCCCAACATCACATAGCCACTAAATGGCTAAGCCATAATTAGAACCCAAGCTCTCTGTCTCTAAAACAAGAATCTCTTCAGATGCATCACATCATCATCCAATTCCTCTCTGGTTAGGTAATATGGCCTGTATATCCATGATGGGACTAGGTATCTGTATTGTACTCTTGTTGTGACTAAAACGTATCTGTGTAGGTAATGTCTCTACCAACTGCTAGCATTTATAGAGGGCTTTATGGTTTGTAAAACACTTTACAGATATTCCTTACTTGGTCCTTATAACAACCCTCGGAGGTGGGTGCTATTATTATCATCTCCTTGACTGGCCCAGGATCACACAGCTAGTTAATGTCTGAGGTCAGATTTGAATTTGGGTCTTCCTGACTCCAGTGCCCAAAGCTTTATGCATTACACCACCACTGCCCCACTATTAACATGAATATCTGCAGTCTCTAGCCATTACTCCTCTTCCTATATAGCCCAGAAGAAGCAGCCTTTGTTCTCTTACTCACACAGGGCAGTCAATCTCCCATCGCTATGCCTTTGCATAGAGCAGTCCTCCATGCTTGGCAAGCTTTTTTTTTCCCTCATCTCTACTTCATAGAATACTTCACTTCTTTCAAGAATTAACTCATGCTTCCACCGTCTACATAAAGCTTTAACTGGTCCCTCCAACAATCAGTGCTTTCCCTTCCAACTACCTTGTATCCAGCTAATTTTTATTTATTCTCCATATAATTATGTATACATATATGTGCACACACACACACATTCCTATACAGGGGTGTGCTGGAGTCAGGTCCTGAGAGAAGATTGTTGAGTTTTTAAAATGAACCTTCAGATCACAGAAATTGGCAAATGCTGCGAATAGGGCTTGATTGATTGTTTTGTTGCTTGTCTGGACTTAAGGAAAGTGATGGAGGAAATTTTCATAATGCAGATTAAACTTAAAAGTGTGCCATGCATACAGTTTTTTCAGAGAGCTGGTTATTAAACCTTTACCAGCATACTTCTACATAGACATACATATGCACATACATCGACATAAATATACACAAACATATGTATACATGCATGTGTATGTATGTATCTGTGTATATGTATATATATATGTATACATACAAAAATTTGAGAGGTGTTGTAACATGGTGGCTAGAGAATTGACCTCAGAACCAAGAAGATCTATATTCGTTCGCCATTGACCCATACTGGCTGCATGTCCCTAGGCAAGTCCCTTAACTTATCAGTGCTCTAGACAATTCTCTAAGAGTAATTTTCTTGAAGAGAAGGTGCTGCAAAAGAAGGTGCTTAAAGGAGTTTCCTCCTTTAAGAATAACCCATACCAATGAAAAAGTAGGTCTAATTCCTAGCCCTAAAACTATCTATGTATCTCTTGTATTCCAATAGAATGTCAGCTCCTTGAGAGTAGGGATTGTTTCTTTTTTTTATCTGTCTCCCTGGCACAGCCCCTGACATATAGAAGCTACTTAATACCCATTGGGTCATTATTCAATTGATTGCCCTAAGAGTCAAGGAAATCTGGATTCAAGTCTCACCTCTAATTGTCTGATCCTGAGCCAGTCACAAAGTGAGCTCAGTGCCCCCAAGAACTCTCTACTACTATAAATTGCAAACCAGATGGTTCTCTGCAAGAGTAGAGTGAGTTTCCACATCAGAAGTTCCTTAAACCAATGAAATCATGAGTTTAAACCAAAAAAACCAACAACCTAAATATTCAGTATTTAGATACAAATATTCACTATTTAGGCCAGTACTTCAGTTATCTTCTATTTCATCATTGAGGGGTATTCCATCTATACGGCAGACAGCAACCCCTCCGTGACTTAGTCAATTGGCTTCATGAGTGAGACCAGAAAAGTCATCCCTCTAAGGTCAACCTGACAATGAGTCTGTCTGAACCAAGTCAGGAGCTAGGCTGCCCTTTGGACAAGAGGTATCAGTCCATCACCAGGGTCTACTCAAACTCTTCACAAGCCTGGTCAGACTTGCCAGAGTTTGAATTTTACCAGCACAGTCTTTAGAAACTTAGGGTCTCCTCCATACCATGAAGAGAAGGAAGGTTTTAGTAGAGGCTCACCACACAATAAAGAACTTGGTGCTTGGTGGCCATCCATCTTCAAAGGATACCATTAACCTTCACCAAGCTCCTATTGGGTGTCAAATCCTATGGTCAGCTGTGCTGGTGGGAGGCAGAAAAAGGATGAGATACAATGATGGTTGTCAGGGAGCTACATAAGACAATCCTAATTACATCTTGTAGTCTGAGCTGTACTGCTGGTCCTTGCAAGTTCTCAGACAGCAAGGTGGACTTGGAGTCAAGAAGATCTGAGTTCAAATCCTGCCTCAGACCTTACTAGGTGGGACCTCAGACAAGGAATTTAACCTTTCTCAGTCTCAGGTTCCTCATTTTAAAAATTGCCACTGCCTCATAAGGTTGTAAAGATAATAAGATAATATATGCAAAGTGCTATATAAAGGCTATTATTAAAGTGCTATTATTATCATCAAGTAAAGAAACTTTTTCATAGAACACATGAGAACATAGCCACCCATGTGAATTCTGTTTTTCAAAGTAGTCTCCATAAGAAGCTTTACACTTATTCCATTAGTACCCCCATTGCTAAAAGTATATGTAGAGCTCACTACCCTAGTGGACTTTCCTGAGAAGCTAGTACGAGTCACATAAGAAAACTAGTCTAACCTTAACACCCCCCAAACCTTTGTTTCATGGATTGCGATGGCCAAATAATCCATTACCAAATGGCCAGCATATTGGTGATAAGCCTCTCCATACAATGGCCCAAGGAAAGCTGACTTGGACTTTCTAAGACTGTACTTCAATCCTTTTCATCCTGGGAGAGCCTAACACAACTTGCTTTCTGATATCATAGCCTTTAAGAATGTCTATTTTATATAAACTTTTTGTTGTGTGGTGAGCCTCTACTAACTAATCTCTGACTACATTTCTTTGTTCCACGTTCTATTCTCTCTCCCCCAATAGAATGTAAACCCCCGAGGGCAGGGGCTGTGTTGTTTTTATCTTTACACCTGTTATGCCTAGCACAGTGCCCGGTACATAATTGGTGCTTAGTAAATTTTTACTCATTGATTCCTAGGTCCCTTCCACACCACGGTAAGGTCTCTGGGTAGGACCTTACTCATTATATTTGAGTCTATGTTCAAGAGAGATCAATCCTAGCTTTGGAGGAAATTTCGCTATCACTGGGGATGTTTATGAAGAATATGTTGCCAGCTCTAAAGGCAATTTCCAAAGAGGAGTTTCCAGGGATGGCCTGATCTCTCACAACCTTGTTGAAATAAGTATGTAATGCCCCAAGGGGACTCTTTAAAAGGGAACAAATAGCACTCATGTGGATGTATAAATGCTACATATAATTTTTTTCAACCTTCAATCTGTCTACCTCATAGCCATTCCTCATCCATGGATGATCAAGTTCCACAGTCCAGAAAAAAACAGTATAGCACACAGTCAGAGAGAGGAATAATGAGTATCAAATGGAATAAATAAAAAGACCTTCTAGCAAATCAGAACCACATGCTGGGAATGGAAGCATCCTTCCAATTCTCAGTCACCCCTCTTGGATGCTGTCAAAATTAGCCAATTAATGTTGATATCTGCCATTTAACTCCTTAGCTCCCATTCCATTCTGTACAATGCCAAGAGAGTGAGAGGAATAACCAACAGGTTGATAAACGAAAGGACTAGCAAGGCAATTTTTAATTCAGGCAAGCCACTATAACCCATCTGTAAAGAGAAAAGGTTGGAGGAGACGATCTCTCAAGTCTATGACCCTATGCAAACAAAATCGTGTGACCTACGTGGTCAGCATTCAGGACATTTGTCTCTTAATTCCTATTTCACAGAACCCAGGAGTGGACTTTGGGGATGTGTCTGAGCGCCTTGCTTTGCGTCAGAGGCTCCAGTGTCGCAGTTTCAAGTGGTACCTGGAGAATGTGTACCCTGAGATGAGGATTTATAACAATACCATCACTTATGGAGAGGTAGGTACCTTGCTGAAATATGACTTCCCATAGTCCCTTGGGCAAAGTTAAGTCTCCCTATTCTGTACTTCTTACTATCTCCCTCCTTCACAAGGTGGTATGAGAAAAATGCCTTTTAAATCTGAAAGTACTACCAGAGAGGGGATTTTTATTGTCTTCCTGGCCCTTGTCACTCCAAACACACCAGCAATTCAGTCCAAAGGAAGTAAAAGTCGTCTCTTCTACTTCCATGAAGGGTCCATAAAGACAATGAACACTCTACAGCATGGAGGTTTTTATCTTTCTTCTGTTTATTTTTGTGTGTGTATGTGACACCTAACTGGTTGTGTGACCTTGAGCAAATCATTTCATCTCTGTTTGCCTCAGTTTCCTCATCTGTAATATAAGATGATAAAAGCCCTTACCCCAGGGTTGTTGTGAAGATAAAATGAGAGAATGTGTAAAGTGCATCATAACCCTTAAAGTCCAATAAAGTGCTGGATATTATTATAACTTTTATTTATCTTTGTGTGATGTACCCTCTGGGCATCTGGTGAAGCCTGTAGATCCCTTCTCCAAATCATGTTTTTAAATAATTAAAGGAAATATTAAATTTCAATTAGAAATTCGTGAAAATAAAGAATTTTTTCCTATCTAAATTCACAGACCCCAAATTCTCCATGGACCTCAAGTCAAGAACCTCTGTCTTCGAGTTATCTGCCATGCATGAAGGAGCCTAAGTTTTAGTGATTTAGGACACTCCCACTGTGGAAATTCCCTCTCCGAAGTGGCTATGTGGCACAGTGAATAGAGCATCGGCCCTGGAGTCAGGAGAATCTGAGTTCAAATGCAGCCTCAGACACAAAGACTAGCCATGTGACCTTGGGCAAGTCACTTAACCCCAACTGCCCTACCATCCCCCCTCCAAAAAAAAGCAAAAAAAAAAAAAAGAAATTCCCTCTCCAATAGAGATTGAAACTTATCAATGATTTAGAGGAGCCCTCAGAAGTTGCCAGAGGCACCTAGGGGTTAAGTGACTTACCCAGGGTTACATGGCTATTAAATGTGTCATGGACAAGATTTGAACCTAAGGCTTCCTCACTACGAGCCCAGCACTCTCTAGCTAGCTCTCTGGCTCAGGAAATCATCATACTTTCCTTGCTGGTTTTTCTTTATGGCCTCAGCACCACAAGAGGAATAACCAAGAAATTTTTCTATTAAAAATCAATAGTTTCTTTAAGGTAGAATCAATAAAATTTAGGAATTGGTTTCCTGTGCAAGATTAAGTAAGATCTGCCACAGCTAAATCTAGCTAAATCTTTTGGAGATTTGGAGGCTTCCTAATATAGTTAATAGTGTGTGAACTTGGAGTCAGGAAGTTGTTCATTTTTCAGTCATGCCCAACTCTTTGTGACCCCATTAAGACTTTTCTTAGCAGAGATACTGGAGTAGTTTTCCATTTCCTTCTCCAGCTCATTTTCAAGATGAGAAAACTGAGGCAAACAGGGTTAAGTGATTTGCCCAGGGTCACACAGCTAATAACTGTCTGAGGTCAAATTTGAACTCAGGTCTTCTTGACTCCAGGTCCAGTGCTCTATCTACTGCTCCAACTAACTGCTATTGTAAAGAATGTGATAGTGGACTGCCCTATGGCTCCACCCACCCATCCCTGTGACTATAATAGTCACACACACACACACACACACACACACACACACACACACACACACACACACACATACCACAATTAGAATATAAGGTCTTTGAAGACAGGGGCAGCCTCTCTTTTGTGTCTCCAGCACCAAACATATTGCTTGACATACAGTAGGCCTTTTACTTCATTTGATTATTTTCATTGCATTCAATGAATGTGTTTTCATTCATTTGTTCAATAAGTCCTTCACTCACTGCTGTGTCTAGCCCCTAACCTGGGACAGACTCTGGCTAATAATGCAATTTCTCCTTTGGCTCCTGGACATAGGTGAGAAACAGCAAGGCCAGTGGCTACTGCTTGGACCAGGGGGCAGAAGATGATGACCGAGCAATACTATACCCTTGCCATGGAATGTCCTCACAGGTAAGCACACCTGCACCTCTCACCAGTGGGACCATAGAGCAGAAACTGAGGAAATGATACAGGACAGGCACAATCTGCTGTGGCTGAAGGTTGGTCTTGGGGAGAAGTCTGGATTTGGTTTGATCAGTAAGAGACTGAGAAATGAGCACACTCTGTGACATAGAAACAAAACTAGGGAAAGGCAATATAAGTGGCTTCTCATGTTGCAACACACTGGGGGCACATAAGGATTGTGTTATAATATGAGACTGTATAGGGGCAGTACTTTAATGATAGAAAATCCCCCTCTTCATGGCAGGTGGGTCTTAAGTGTGAGTTGGCAAGTCAGCAGTGTTACAGTGAAGCCTTCACTGCAGTGACACGCCGAGTCTTTTAAAAGGTAAAATTGAATTTGTATTGCCATGATGGGGGAGAGAGAAAGGCCTGCAATCGTCAGACCTTTCTGGGGTTACAGAAGTGCTCAGCCCATGTTGTGCATGGACAAAACCTAGTTATAGCTTGACTGAAAAGTAAAATACATGAATACACTACTGAAAGGTTGCGTCCAGTTCTGGATGCCATGGCCTTGAAAGGAAAGGCTTGGCTACACAGGAGCATGTTCCAAGGGTTTCTCAGTGTGACTCGGTGAATAGGGAGCTACGCTTGGAATCAGTTTGGATCCAATCCAAATACTTCTTAGCTGTACATAAACTCCTTAGCCTCTCTGCTTCAGTTTCCCATTTGGAATAGGATAGAACGGGATGGGATGGGATGCGATGGGATGGGATGGGATGGAATGGGATGAAATGGGATGGGATGGGATGAAATGGGAAGGGATAAAATGGGATGGGATGGGATGAAATGGGAAGGGATAAAATGGGGTGAGATGGGATGGGATAAAATGGAATGGGATGGGATGAAATGGAAGGGGATGGGATGAAATGGGATGGGGTGGGATGAAATGGGATGGGATGGGATGGGATGGCATAGGATAGGATGGGATGGGATGGGATGGGATGATGTGGGATGGGATGGAATGAAATGGGATGGGATGGGATAGGATAAAACCTCCAATTTCATTGATTTAAGGAACTCCATCTACTAATATAGATCAGTACCTGTTCTGCATCTTAAAGTCTTAGGATGATGCCTGAAGCACTAAGAGGTTAAGGGACTTGCCTGAGGTTATATGGTCAGTATGTTTTCTAGGTGGGTCTTGAGCCATCTTCCTGGCTTCATATTCAATTCTCTATCCATTATGCATTCTTATGCTTGTCCTCAAATATGAAACAGAAATAATAATAATAAGAATAACAAGAATAGTTCCTGCCTCACAAGGTTGCTGTGAGGACCAAATGAGATCATGTCTGTGAAATGTTTTTGAAACAGTATGTAAATGTGACCTATTATTAACATTATGCATGTGAGGATCAGTTGAAGAAATACAATGGGGATGGTAAGTCCAAAGGAAAAAAAGACAGGGGTGGCATGGTAACTAGCCTCAGACATTTGAAGGATTATCCTGTTTTTCTTGTCCTCAGAGACCAGAATTAGAAGCAATGGGCAAGAATTTGTCCATTGATATTTGAGTTCAATATGAGAAAAAGTTCCTCACACTTAGGGAAGTGGAATGGACTGCCATGGAAGGCCAGGAGTTTCCCCTCATGTTTTTTGAATGAAGACTGGCTGATGGCCCCTCAGAAATGTTGTGTCAAGGACTGCAAGACCACAGCTCTAGAACTGAAAGGGACCTCAGAGGCCATCTAGTCCAAGTCCTTCATTTTAACAGAGAGGGACACTGAGGCATCTGGAGGTGAAGTGACTTGCCTAGGGTTATCGAGATGATGACGTTGGAATTTGAATTCCAGATTACAAATCAATCTTGGAATATGGTTCTAAATTCCAAATCTCTTTCCACTGTACCAGACTGCCTCTTTTTCTTGTTCAGGTGTGAGTTGTCTGGTGCTGAGATTCTGTGGTTCTGTGGAGTCTTAAATTGGGCACTGCACACAATGGCAAAAATGAAAACAAAAACAAAACATAGGACCATAAATATAAAATCAGAAGGATCCTCAGCAGTCATCTAGTTCAACTCCCTCATTTTACAGGTCGGAAAGCTAAGGCCTTTCAAGGTGAAGTATTTATATAAGGTCATGTAGATGGTAAGTGAAAGAGCTCACATTTGAACCCAAGATAAGGAATTCCTAACTCTTTCCACTCTCTGTTGCTTCTCTTCTATTTATAGATTTACTAGTTAAGGGGTCCTTGGTGAGTCTACTGGAGCATCAGAGATCTCTTGATGTTCCCACCATGATTTTGCCAGTGAGAGCTGGGACCTTGGAGGAAAATATGGCACCTTTGGGGAATGGACAAGATGAAGTAGGGTTCTCTGCCCAGGCAGATGACCCTCAAAAAAAGGTCTCCTCCTCAGAAAGACATCAAAGCTCTTCTAGGGAGGGGATAAGCATCAATTCTAGATACACACACACACACACACACACACACACACACACACACACACACACACACACACACACATACACACACACTGAGAAAACCAGCAGCTTCCCACATTGATCTGGGGGTTCAAGACTGAAAATTATTGAACATTCCTGTTCTGTCTATCATTTCTCTTTAATAAGGTGCTCTGGTTCCCTGTGGATTTATTGCCTCTGGTTTTCCTCTTGTTAATTTTCCAATTTCTTTAGGAGACAAGAAGAGACCTCACTTCCCAATTCATAGACACATTTCAATGCTATTTTCAAGTGACTGGATTTTAAAAAAGGATTTCCCTCCTCACCCCTCCCCCACCTCATGTTTGCAATAATGGCTCTTATTTTTAATGGGACTTGGATATTATTTAAATTAAGCGTAAGACTTCAATATCCCACCCCATTCCCCACGTGTCTTTTTGGACTCTGTTGATGTGTTATCTAAATCCAGGCTGCATTAATGAACAAACACCCATTCGAGCAGAGAAAAATTGCGACCTTATCCCAGACAAGCTGGTTAATGACAGTCCAGCCTGACAGATTGGCTTAGAATCGTCATTTGTACCACTGCAGAGCAACATGAAGAGGTCTGCGGAGCGTAAATGGGGCTCACTGTGGTTAACTGCCATGCACTAATGGGTCAAACCTTATTACAACAAAGTAGAGAAGCGCCTGACTTCCCTTCCCTTCTTCCACCTTTAGTGGTCTCATTAAGAGATACTTGACTGACACTTTCCCAGTGAATTTTAGCTGAATAGCCTTCGATTGTGATAACAAAATGGAATTGCTAAATTAGATGCAAATGAGCTGCCCTTGAAGAAATCCAATTTATGGAGCCTGTCAAAATTCATGTGGACAATTCTACAGCAGGAGCCATTTTTCTACAGACCTGCAGGTTACAGGTTCAAGTTCTGTTAGAATGAACCCCTATAATCTCCAGGCTTCAGGTTCTTCCAAGCAACAATATAAGAAAATGATGCAAGTGCAGTAGACTAAAGTTGATTTTTTTACACAAAAACTTCCCCATACTATGACTTAAAGGGCCAAACTAAACACCACCAAGCACATTCAACTGAAACTTCTCTCTCCAAAGTTACTGACGATCTAATTGCCAAATCTAGCAGCTTTTTCTCATTCCTATCCTTCTTAACCTCTCTGTAGTCTACTATATGCTAAGCACCGTTCAAAGTGCCATGGACAAACAGAAAGACAAAAACATGGTCTGTACCCTCAGGGAGCTCACATGCTAGTGGGAAAGTAAACATGCAAACAACTATGATGCTACCATTGAACCTCTTTTCCTGGAAACTCTCTCCCCTCTGAGTTATTGTGACACTGACCTCTCCTAGCTATCTGACCATTCCTTCTCAATGTCATGACCTGGATCTTCATCCAGATCACACCTACTGGGTGACTTTGGGTATCCAATGATCTACCTTGCATACTTTTCTCTTTTCCCCCTATACCAGGGGATCTTAACCTGTGACACTGGGTTTTTCTAAACTTATTTTGATAACGATATTTCAATGTAATTGCTTTTGTTCGTAATCATATGTATTTTACTTTATGTGTTTAAAAATTTGACTCTAAGAAGGCTTCTCCAGATTGCCAAAGGGATCCGTGACACCCAAAAGGTTAACCCCTGTTCTATATTATCTCGCTTAATGACCTCCTCAGCTCCCATGGATTTAACTATCATCTCTATGCAAATGATTTTCAGATTATATACAGTTTTCAGTTGTTGAAACTTAAAACTACACAGAGACTTTTAGAACACCTTATATACAACCCTACTCTCTTTTTTGGTTACCACATCACCAACTGGCATCTGGAGGTCTGGTAGGCATCTCAAACTCAACATGTCCAACACAAAACTCAGCATTTCCCTCAAAATCTCCATTTGGAACTTTCCCCTTACTGCTGAGATGACCACCCTCTTCACAGTCACAAATGCTTGCAAACTCGGGGTCATCTTCAACTCTTCTCTCAAACTCACCCCCCTTCTCCAATCTGTTGCAAAATCTTGTCATTTCTACTCTCACATTTCTCATCTATGTCCCCTTCTCTCCACTCAAATAGCCATCACCCCTGGTGGAGGCCCACATTGCCTCTCACCTAAACTGTTTCTCCCACTCCAATCCATTCTCCACTCAGTTGCTGGGATTTTCTTAAACCACAGGTCTGACCATATCATACCCTTGCTCAAAAAACTCCAGTTACTCCCTAGCACCTCCAGGATCAAATATAAAATCCTCCATTGAAGGTTTAAAACTCTTCACAATCTGGATCCTTCCCATGTTTTCAGTCTCCTTACCCTCTATTCCACTCCCCATACTCAGCTATCTAGAAATATTTTTCTTTTTGCTGTTCCTCACACATGACAGTCTCCCAAGCTCTAAAAAGTTAATGTTATGGAAACATTTTTTAAAAAGGAAAGGAAAGGGGCAGCTAGGTGGTACAGCAGATAGGGCACTGGCCCTGGAGTCAGGAGGACATGACTTCAAATCCAGCCTCAGACACTTGACACTTACTAGC
>CM053580.1:553184365-553200936 GCA_028627135.1 Pseudochirops cupreus
ATAGTAGGCACTTAAATGTTCTTTTGTTGTTAACTAACTAAGGAACATAGCTTTGTGGTTTGGTTTGAACCTGTCCAAGTCACTCCAGTTCCAAGCCAGTTCACATGAGGAGAGAAGAGAAATGAAGAAATGATGCTTTCAGACTCACCAGCCTTCAGTAGGAGTTTTCTGGGTTTTATATGTTCTCTGACACTTTGTCCAACAATCAAAGCCTTGATGGAATGAAACTTTCAGAGAAGCATTGGGCTTCATTTGGGATTTGGGAATAGGACAGGGCTGGAAAGAAGAGAAATAACTCCATGGGGAAGGTCATCCTAGAAGCATCCTGCTGTAGCTAATAGATACAGCCTCTTTACTCTTGAACCATTCCCTTATTTCATCCTTCATGGTCTCTCTCTGTGGAAACAACCCAGAGGCTCAGGAATGCCATACTGAGAAGAGGTAGGATGCTCTCCATCCTCTCTTCAAATATAAAACAACCTTCTCTCTGGCTGCTCTGCTGGGAATGCTGTGATAAATAAGGGGGATTATTGCATCTTAGACCCTTCTCTACACAATCATTATCCCTTTGGGCAAAATGTCCTCAGGGTTCAGCTATCCCAGTTCCATACCAAGGCTCACTAGCCTCTTCTGTGTTCTCCGATGCATCATTATTTCTCCCTCAAGAGGGATGTGCTCGTTGCCTGACACTGATCTCTACCTGAGGAAGAGTGGCTGATGAGAAAACTAAACCACCAGATCCTCCCACTGCACATTCTTATGGTTTTTCTCATTGGCAATCTGTAGTGACCTGAATGGGGCTTAGCCTATCAGAGAAGAGCTGCCTTTGTCTAAGTTGGACTTTTTTTGCAGATAAACATGACTTGGAGTCAGTCACTTGCCTCCCAGTTAATTAATGATTACACAGCTGGAAAACTTGTATCTTCTCCACCCCCAGTTACACAATTAATTCAGTGTGAGGGTCACAGCTGTACAGCCCTAATTCAAAGCATTGGGAGGGGGCAGCCCCACTTGATAAAAAATGGTAAGGAAACATTAAAAAAAAAAAAAGGAAAAATCTGTCATTAGTCTGATATCAGCCTTACTTGAAACATCTGGATTTTCACGTTGTGACATTTCCCTGGCTTTAGGTTCTAGTTGCTTTTCTGCCATGGGGAAGGGTTCCAGTGGATGATGAGTAAGGAAGAGGGATTTGGGCAAATGTGGAGTTGTGACTCGGAATCAGGAACACCTGGGTTTGGATCCTGCCTCAGATACACTTATTAGCCCTATGACCCTGGTCAAATTAGTTAGCCTCTCTGCATCTCAGTTTCCTCATCAGTAGTAATGGTTTCAATGGTCCCTTCCATCTTCAAATCCATGATTGTATAATCCTCTCTAACCAAAAGACAAGGCAAGAATGTTATAGTGCAGTAAGTTGCATATCTGGAGTCAGGAAGATCAGACTTTAAAACCTGTTTCAGATACACTTAGAAACAGTGTGATTCCTGGGAAAGTCACTTAACTCCTGTGAACCTCAGTTTCTCCATCTATAAAGTGAGGGTATTAGATTCCAGGACTTTCAAGGTTCATTCCTGCTCTTGACCTATGAACCTATGATTCAAGCCTGGTTAAAAACCATAACAGATGAAGGTTAGAAACCTGTTTGTAAGGCAGATTCACACAGTATCAGTTGCTGGTGGTCCTGTCCTCATCCTTGCCCCTTCACTTATCCAACCCCTATCTAACTTTCAAAGTCTGGCCAATAAAGCAATGTGGTCTTAGACTCCATTAATCCAGGCATAATATTCATAGTATGGGACAAGATAACCCAGCTGTCCTTAAACCTGTCTGACCCCACCTGGAGTCTCTGTTCAGTCTTTGGCCTACATTTTAGGAAGATACTTAATTAGGGAAAGGGTGACAAAAATGATTAAGGATCCCAAGGTCATGTCATATGAGAATCAGGGATGCTGGGGGTACTTGGCCCAGGGAAAGGAAACTCCAGGATGGCATAACACGTGTCTTCAAGTATTTGAATGACTGCTGTGAAGAAACAGGAATAGACTTTTTCTACCTGATCCTGAGGGTAGAAAGGATAGCAATGGGTATAAGATCCAGGGACAGATTTAAGCTTGATATCAAGGGAAAAGGATCTATAAGTTTAATAGCATTATGAAATTCCCAGTAGATACCAAGCATTGTCCCAGACATCTAAATAAGTAATCAGACCCTCCTTGTTACAGCATATCTTCTTTAGTTGTGTGGTCTCTTGTCTACTGTAAAGCCAATCACAAGTAGCTCTCCTGAGGACTGCTGCTGTGAATAACTTTAAGGATCTAATTACGTAGTATAGTGAACTCTCTATTTATACAGCAATAAATTAAAGCAAAACATTCAAGAAACTAAAGTACAACATTCACAATATAACATAACAACTTATTACCAAGGTGACCACATAATCTTAAACAAAATATATCATTCAGTAAGCCACAATCTCCTCAATCAACATAGAGTACCCAAGTAAAGTCTTCTTTCACCTTGACTTGAGGCTGGCTTCCAATCATCTTTAAGGGGTGGCAGAAAGTACAAACACCATCTACCTCTAGGTCACAGTAGGTTACAATGTCATCAGTCAATACTGAGTACCCAAAGTAAAGTCTTCTTTCATCTTAACTCAAGGCTGATGAGGATGACTTCCAAACCCCATGGCTCCTCTTCCACAAGCTGTCCATTTCCAGCTCTTACTTGGATTCATACATAGGCAGCACTTTGCTCTGGTTCTGTATCTCAGCTTACTGCTCCACTCTAAGCTCTTCAAAGTTTCTGTTTCTAGGAAGACAAAGCTTAACAGAGCCATACAATATTTATACACATTAAGCTTAACAGAGATACAACAGCATTCACACACATTACCAGCACTATCATCTCAATTCACTTTCTGTCTGACAAAGTAACACAAACCAACAGGCAAGGCTTCTGTCTGAGAAATCAAACACAAAACAACAGTAAAGTCCCAGGGCTTCTGAAACATCAATAAAGTCCTCTTTCAGGGCTTCTGTCTAAAAACAATAGACAGGATGATTTTGTCTGAGTGCTACAGAGTGCTACAGTGTGCCAAAATTACAAGCGTTCTCCCTCTCAGTTCTGCTTGGTCCCAGCTTGCGCTTGAGCTTTGCTCTGCTCCTTCCTATTTCTCCCTTCCTGCCCCCCATTTTTGCAAGCTTCTCCCACTGTGGGCTCCATGTGATTATATTAGACCTATTAAGGGCAGGGAAAAATCTTTAAACTCCCTTACGCCTATTAAAAGCAACATAATGTATACTGTTTCCAACAAAGACTTGACACAATCAAAGGTGAGGCTCAAAGACACTTGAATAACTGAAACAAGGAGCAAAGTACTACTTTGCTTGCCATTACATATATGTAGTGCATGAGCATGCTTAGACTGGAAAAGAGAAACCTTGTGAGCAATCTGGGAGAATGAGAGTTGATAGTTCTCTTACAGTATTCAAAGGGCTGTCATGTGGAAAAGTGAATAATTGTGTTCATTTTAACCCCAAAGGGCACATCTAGAGGAAGGAAGGAACCGAGTATTTATTAAGCACCTACTATGTAGAGGGCATTATACTAATCTCTTTACTAATATTTTCTCACTTCATCCTTCTAACAACCCTGACAGGTAGGTGCTATTATTATATGGATGAGGAAGGTGACACAAACACAAGTGCCAAGGTCACACAGCTAGGAGACTGTGTTTGAACTCAATTCCTCCTCACTCCAAGCCCAGTGCTCTACCCAATGGGCCACCTAGTCATCTCTAACAATAGGAGAGGAGAAGAGGCAGGGCTTGCAAAGAGACAAATCTAGTCTGGACATCAAGAAAGTTTTCCTAACAAGATGAGCTGTCCAAAAGTGGAATGGGGTGCCTTGGGAGGGACTGGATCCCCCTCATTAAAAACTTTGAAACATAGTCTGTATAAGCACAGGGAGAGGGGATTCTCACACCTTAAGGAACAGATGCCTCCAGGCAAAAGAGAAACATGGAACATTTTTTTTCTCCTTTTCTTCACATTTTGGTTAGTTTTTATTTAAGGCAAAGGCTCTGCTGAGAAAAATTTCCTTTCAAACACTCCTGGAGGGCAGAGGGGCAAAATGGCCAGTGTTTAATGCCAGCCTGTCAAACTCCATCTTCACAGCTGACGCCTTTGGCAGTTCTATAAACAGGTGGACAGTCTCACACTTTGTTTCTCTTGATTGAAAATTAGTCTGGGAAGATTCACGAGTGTTAGGAAGTGGAGATTAAAAGCTACTTTCAGTTATCAGGATGTCAGCAGCCAGGCAATTCTTGGTGATAGGAAGGGGTTTACTCTCTGAGGAAAGACATGGATGCATATGTAAGCAGCCCTTGGCACGTTGCCCATTCCTTCCAGACGAGGAGGGGCATGGGGTACTGAGAAGATAGGTACAGGAGACTCTCCAAGCCACGACTGATCCCCCAAAGAGCAGAGTTGGAAACAATGTGAGGAACAGTGGGACTGTCATTGTGCATTGTGAGGTACTGGAAAGATTGGGAATCAGAGGATCTGCATCCAAATCTCAGCTCTGCCATTTTACTAGCTGAAGGACCTTGGTCAAGTCATGGCCCTTTCCTGGTCATCCATTTCCCCATCTGTAAAATGAGGGTGTTCAGATAGATGAGCTCTGACTATAATAATATAATAATGATAAAATATAATATTATAATATTTGTAGTATAATATTAAGTAATACAATACAGTATTCATTATGTTGTTTAGTACAATATTAATGATATAATATTTGTACTGTTCTAGCTAGAAGAGGCTATAAACATAGTATAGTTAGAAGATGTTTTATGCTATATTGTTATGTGGTAATAATTATACAATTGTATTATATATAATAATTATATCATGACATAATATTCTTATTATTATAGTGGTATAGTATTAGCTAGTATTTGTATAGCAAGGTGTGATAATTACACATCTGAAAAGCACTGTGAAGTGACAGTCCCATTTTAAGATTTGCAAGGTGTGATGATTACATATCTGGAAAGCACTGTGAGGTAACGGTCCCATTTTACACGTTACCTAATCTAATCTATGAGCTTTAATCTGTGGACCTTCAAGCTCTCCTTTTAATAAAAGTGTGATTGCTGCCTTTGGTTTTTTTCTAACAGCACAAACATTTCTCAGGATTTCCAGTCCTGACTCCTGCCTATAGAACCCTCCCTATCACAGAGAAAAATCATTATGTGAAATAAATGTGCACCGTGATTGCATCTTTAACATTTAGTGCTTGTCATCTCCTGTCTCTCCATTAAGAGAAGGAAAGGAGCGGAGGCTAGGTGGTGCGGTGAATAGAGCACCAACCCTGGAGTCAAGAGGACCTGAGTTCAAATCCAGCCTCAGAAAAGTAATGCTTACTAGCCACGTGACCTTGAACAAGTCACTTAACCCCAATTACCTTTCCAAAAAGCAAAAAGAGAGAGAGAGAGAAGGAAAGGATATTTCTCCATCTTTCGTGGGATTATAGATTAAAAATTAGAAGGAATCATATGATCTTAAAGTATTTAATAACCTCCTACTGTGTGTTGGGCACTGTTCTAAGTGCTGTGGATACAAGTACAAGAAGTGAAACAATCTATTTGCAAAGAGTGGAACAATCTATTTATATTCTAATGGAGTAGGTACATGTTTTTAAAAATGAAGTGTAAACATAAAGTTAATAAATACAAATTTATACAAAGTAGGCAGGGAAGGACGAAGGGCATTAGCAGTTGAAGGGATCAAGAAAGGTTTTATGGAGATGAGAGTGCTTGAATTGTCTCTTAAAGTAAGAGAAACCCTCAATGAGGCAGTGGTAAGGAGGAAATCCATTACAGGCATAGGAGGCAGCCAGGAGAAAAGCATGGAGATAGAAGATGGAGTGACATGTATGAAGAGCAAAGAGAAGAGAAGCTAAGCTAGATTGTAGAGTGCAAGAGAGGGCGTGATATCTAATAATCGATTAAGAACTGGAAGGGGCTTTAAGGAACATTTAGTCTAATTCCCTCATTTTACCAATGAGTAAAATTGGACTGGAGAGACAATGTAACAAGACTAAGGACACATGCGCAGTGAATGGCAGAGTCTTGATTTGAACTCAGGTCCTCTGACCCCAAAGCACTCTTTCCACCACACTATTTAGTCCTCTGGAACCAAGACTGATCACTGCCTTTTATTGGAATTCAACCATCATCTAGGGATGGGTGGATGGATGGGTGGATGGATGGATGGATGGATGGATGGGTGGGTGGATTTACATTGTTGTGGTCATTGTATTGTGTAGTCAATGTACTGCTCTCCAAATTCTCTTCACTCTGCATCAGTTTGTACTGGTCTTCTTCCCAGGTTTCTCTGAATTTTTCATATTCTTTGTTTCTTGCCACACAATAACATCCTATGCCACAATTCATTCAACCATTCCCCAATCAGTGAGTTCTCAACTTTCTTCCCAATTTTTTGCTACTAGAAAAAAAAAGTGTTACTATGAATATTTTGGTATACACACAAAGTACATATGTATTGGAGATATAAATATGGATATGGATATACACACATACATACATACATACATACATATGTCCCAAATAAAGAATGGGAGTAATGGGTGATTCTTCAAAAGTCTCTCTTTAAAATAATTAAACTATTCACATTTTCAACTTTAAAGTTCCATTACTGGACATACCACAGAGGTCAAAAACATAGAATGAATACCTATGTAAGTGCACAGATCTATGGATGTATATGTGTATAGAAACAGCTATACATATAAAAATGTATATATAGATAGCTATCTGTGTATACACAAATATATCTATATATAGATACATAGATATAGAGAGATTTTCTATATGTATGTGTGTGTGTGCGCGTGTATGATGAGAGAAACATCTATAGATACATACATATAGAATGTGGAGAGACAGACATTCATCTGTACACATAAGCCCAGACAGATATCTCTACACAGATAACTGCACCTATGCATATTGATTTGTGTGTGTGTATATAGATAGAATAGATGGATAGACAGATAGATAGATAGATAGATAGATAGATAGATGGATGGATGGATAAATAGATAATAGATTGATAGATAATAGATAGATAGATAGATAGATAGATAGATAGATAGACAGATAGATGGAGGGATGGAGGAAGAGATAGATAGATAGATAGATAGATAGATAGATAGATAGATAGATAAATAGATAGATAGATAGATAGATAACAGGCAGATAGAGAGACTGATAGACAGACTATAGCCTTTCTTTGCCATTGATCTCTGTGGTATCTATCTAGTAGTGGAGTTGAAGGATTTGAAGAATTTAATAATTCTAGAGAGTGACTTTGTCACTTGTCACTTGTCCCTCCCATCCTATATTGCCCTTTTATTTGTCATTGAAGACTATTCAAGTGCTCATGGCTAGGTATGGATTGAGCCTCTACACTGTACATAAATTTCATTGGTAAAGATTAGGATTGGTTCCCTAGTATGGTCTTGGAGAAAAGAGGCTTTCAGACTTCAGTTCATTAAACCTCTCTCCAAGGAGAAATCTACGAGATGAGTCTCATTTCTCTCCAGACTGGTGATTCTGAAAATGGGAGGAAGCCCAACAAAGGACCTATACAATTCAGTCATTTCCTCATGGTGTCCAATCAAGATTATTTGATAAAATTGCTTTAAAATCATGAAAGCCAAGTTGTTGTTGAGACAAGGATGCCCTGTCACATCAGGGGCACATATTGTTTTCGCAAAAAAAAAAAAAAAAACATGAATCATTTGAGTTTTGGAATCCTCATGTGCAAACTAAGAGATAAAAGATCTCAAGGGTGCCGAAGAACCAGTAGGGCCTTCAGCATTTATGCTCATGTTTGCAGAGCTGTCAGCACACAGACGTGTTGGCTAAGACCAACTCCAAAGTAAAAAAAAAAAACAACATAAAATAACCTTTGTGAAATGCAAAACTTACTTGCATTTACTAAGGAAATGATTTTTAAGTTTAAAATGCTGCATGATTGTGGTGTTCTTATTGTCATTACTTACTAATGACTAGAATCAAGACTGAGCTGGTTTATTTGTACAGTTTGCCTTGGAAAAAGAAACAAAATTAATTTGCAAATTGTTCTTCTGGACATTAGTGACACTGTTTTTAGCTCTAATAAATTAGACCCAGCCAAGGCCTAGACAGTTATTGCTTCCATGAACAATGAGAAAGCGGGTGCTGCAGAGTCCCAGTAACTTTATTTTCAGGGCATTACATCGCATTAGCTGTGACACTGAAGGGGCCTGATAAATATTTGTTTCACTAAGTGCCCATTGCAGGCAATAGAATTTAACCCATCCCATTCAGGGCGCCCAGTTTCCTCCGTATACATTCTTATATGGGTAAACTGTAGTGGCCAGAGCGCTGGACCTGGAGAGCTGAATTAAAAATCTGCCTCCACGCTTCTTAGCTGTGTGACTCTGAGTAAGTCACTTGACTGCTGTCAGTTTCTTTTTCTGTAAGGTGGAGGAAATAACACCACCTACCTTCCATGGGTATTGTGAGGATCAAATGATGCATGTAATTATATGTAATCTATCAAATATTTGTAATTGCTTTGCCAACATTAAAAGGCTGCGTATAAATCACTTCCCATAATTATCATTATCCATTCAACCACGTACCTTCAATGTACCAAGGACCAAACTGGGCCATAGGCTGGGAAATTCGTTTGTTTTTTAGCCTCGTCACTCAAACACTTTATAATCCACTTTTCAGAAACCATCACCTTGTGTCGGTCCCCTGGTGCTCAGGCTCGGCCACCCGTGGGAGACAACAGCTGCCTCTGGGTCTCTGTTTCCTCTGCTGTGTGATATTAGCCACTCATTAGAAAATGGAAATGGATCCTGAAGCATCGCTACCTGCTTCTTGAAGTGTCCAAGGGCCCATCTGCCACTTTGACTTAAAACTAACAACAATTTAGAGCTCCAGGACCCATTGTCTCATCTTCGCTATGGTGCTGAAGAGGTGGCAGGTCCTTCATTTTAAAAATATAGACTGAGTTCTCAACTGTGATCTTGATTGAAATTCCTCTGGATTTGTGGAAGTGAAATTGTGACTATTTGGAAACATCAGGCTATGGATAGAAAATTGCTGAACTTCTTGCTCACATTTGGGTGTAGGCTTCCCAGAAAAGGGGATGCAATGATGATAGAACCCTGGGAGAGAGTTGTTGACTTGCGGCCATGCAAGGGAGTGAGGGGGGAACCTTCTCAAAGAGAAAGCATACCCCTCAATATCTGCCCTTCAGGATAAAGCCCTGCTGGCCCTGGAAATGTCTTTCCATCAGATGATCACTGTCCTTGCACCACAGCTCTAGCACACAATGAATGTAATGTGCTAGAATTAAGTAAACACTCCCAACACATGATATTGTTCTTTTCTCACCTAGACTCATATCTATTTCAACCAATATTCTCAGAGGGAAATGGCAGATAGACATGTGGAATCTACACATATCCTATCAAAGGGAGCACCACATAGTGGGGAAAGCTGGATCAAAAGTCATGAGACCTGAATTCTAGCCCTTGCTCTACTACTGACTTCCTGTGTGATTTCTCTGGTTCTTTGTTTTCCCATTGGCTAAATGGGGATAACAGTATCAATCCACAATTAATCATCAAACATTTATTAAATGCCTACTATGTTCCAGGTAGTGTTAGAGACTGGGGAGGCAAAGACCAAAAATGAAGCAGTCCTTGCCATCAGGGAGCTTGCATTTCTAATCACATCACAAAGGATGGGCCAAGCAGAATGACCATCTCACTGAGAGTCTGAGGATCTGAGTTTGAGCCCTGCCTCTGCCCACTTACTTTTTTGACTTGGACAAATCATTTCAACACTACCAACCTCAGTTCCCTCATCTGTAAAATGAGAATGATTGTATTTCAAGCTGGGAGAGACCTTGGAGATCACTCAATCCAATTCTCTCTCTTTATGCAAATAAAATGAAGCCCAGAGAGTGGGGGAGAGATTTGTCCAAGGTCCTACAGGCAATGAGCAGCAGAGCTGGGATTCAAATCCAGGCTTTCTTTTCCACTACACATGATACCTCTCAATAACTGACCCACAGCAGAACTCACGCATTTATTAGGAGGCAAGGGGCTTAGTGAGCCTGAAAGCACTATGTACCAGTTGCTATTATTATTTATTGGTGTTCTTCAGTCATTTCAGTCATTTCCAATTCCTCATGATCTCATCTGGGACTTTTTTTGCAAAGGTAATGAAATGGTTTGCCATTTCCTTCTCCAGCTCATTTCACAGGTGAGGAAACTGAAGCAAACAGGTTTAAGTCACTTGCCCAGCTAGTAAGTGTCTGAGGTCAGATTTGAACTCAAGAAGATGAGTCTTCCTGACTCAAAGCACCCTATACACTATGGCACCACATAGTGGGCCAATTTTTAATAATAATAAATCAGCTAATGAATGTGAAATAGAATGTCCTAAATGGGAGGTAGCACGGTAAAAACAGAGAGTAAGTTGACCTCAGAGTCAGGAAAACTCAGGTTCAAGCTTTGCATTTGCTATAGATTATCTATGTGGTTCTAGTGCCTTGGGAAGTCTCTAAGGCTAGACTTGGTAGGGCAGGTGCCAACCTACTTTGGTAGAGGGATTTTCCTCTTAGAGACCCCTTTGCCTATTAGATCACAGGCTCCATTTTTTTAAGTAATGTATGCCTACAAGGTTCATCATTATCACCCTATCATCAGTCTTATGCAATGGACATCCTCTGTGGACACATAGAACTGATATTCCAGGCCAATTGGTCCCTTTGCTCTTCTCTATATGGTACATTCTCTCTCCCACCAATGTGCCTTTGTACAGGCTCCCTTCCATGCCAAGAACGAACTCCCTCTCTTCTCAGAATCCCATGCTCCGTGGAAGACCACTTCCAATATGAAGCCTCTCATCGTCATCACATAACAACAATAGTGGGTATTTACAGAGCACTCGAAGGCTTGCAAAGAACTTTAAAAATATTATCTCACCTGATCCTCACAACAACCCTGAAAGGGAGGTACTATTATCGTCCCCATTTTATCAATAAAGAAACTGAAACAGACAGAGGTTAAATAACTTGCCTGGAGTCATAACTAGGAAGTGTCTGAAGCAGGTTTTGAACTCTGGTCTTCCTAACTCCTAGTTCAGAACTCTGTTCAAATTGAGCTTCCTCAATTGTTAGCAATTCTGCCCTGTCCCTTCCCTGCTCCAACCTTAGGAGAAGAGGATTACTTAGCATTTCCTTTGTATGTGTTTTGTACTTTCTTATGTGTTTCCATGATGTTTCTCCAAGTAGAAAGTAAACTCCTAAAAGACTAATCTTCCGGAGTTCAAATCTGGCCTCAGACTAGTTACGTGACCCTGGGCAAGTCACTTAACCTTGTTTGCCTCAGTTTCTTCTGTAAAATGAGCTGGAGAAGGAAATGGCAAACCATTCCAGTATCTTTGCCAAGAAAACATCAAATATAATCTCAGACACTTCTTAGGTGGGTGACCCTGGACAAATCACTTAAGCCTGTTTGCCCCAGTTCCTCATCTGTAAAACGAGCTGGAGAATGAAATGTCAAACCGCTTGAATACTTTTGCCAAGAAAACCCCAAATAAGGTCACAAAGAGTTGACACAACTGAAAATAGCTGAACAACAACATCTCCAGTGACTAGCATAGTGCTGGCACATAGTATGTATTTAATAAATGTCTATTGGGTTGGATGGAATTAAGTTGAATTGTGGATTAGAACAAATATGAACAGAAATATTAAGCCTCTCTAGCAGTGCCCACCTCCCTTCCTAATGCCCTCCTAGGCAGCAGACGACCACATTTGGGAAACTGCAAAAATAATTGACCACTTCCGAGGCTATGTATAATCTGTTTTGTAACAGCAATAAGACACAATCGTGCTGATTTTCTGGGTGAAAATTACATTTCTCCACTAGCCCAGCAAGTCGCTCTCTGCACTTAGCTCTCTTTCTCTCTCCCTAAAGGCCAGAACAGATGGAAGCCAGACTAGCTGTAACTCCAAGTCATTAGAGCTCAGTAATGTTTTCCACAGTTGGAGTGGAATTTGGTAGATCTGTCTCAGACCCTATCCACGTGGCCTTAGCAAACAGGAAGCACCTCAGTGTGAAGTCCTGGCCCCTGAAGATGGTCCCTATGGGGAGTCCTCCACAAGTCATGGGAACAGGGGTTCAATCACCCCATCCTCTGAGATGATCATCTACCCATGAGCTTAATTAATTTTTAATCACCAACTCAAATGGCCTTTTCTCCATCCTCATTCTTTCTGACCTCTCTGAAGCCTCTGACCCTGATTACCCTCTTCTCCTAGGTACTCTTTTCTCTTTAGGTTTTCATGATACCCTCTCTCCTGGTTTTCTCCTACTTGTTTGACCATTCCTTCTCGTTCTTATTTGTTATATCTTCATCCAGGTCACTGCTGCTACCTATGAGAGCTCTGTCCTTCTATTCTTTTTTCCTTCTACACTATTTCCATCAATGACCTCAGCTCCCATGGATTCTATTAGGGGCTATTAGGTGGTGCAGTGGATAAAGCACTGGGGGTAGAGTCAGGAAGGCCTAAGTTCAAATCCAGTCTCAGACATTTACTATGTGACCCTGGGTAAATCATTTCACCTCATTTGCTTCAGTTTACTCCTCTATAAAGCTAAGATTAGCTTTATTATAGTTTACTCCTCTATAGAGCTAAGACTAGTATCCACCTCTCAGGATTGTTGTGAGGATCAAATGACAAAATCATTTTAAAGTGCTTAGCACAGTGCTTGGCACATGGTAGTGCTATATCAATGTCAGCTATTAGTGTCATCACTAGTTATCATCTCTTTGCAGATGATTCCCAGATCTACTTATCTGACTTTACCCTCCCTCCTCACCTACAGTCTACTGTTTCCAGTGATCTATTGGACATCTTGAACTGGATGTCCTATGAACATCTGAAACTCAATATATCAAAACCTAACTTAGTATCTTTCTCTGCAAGCCCTCCCCTCCTTCTAATTGTCCTATTATTGTTGAAGTCACCAGCATCCTCTCAGTCACCCAGCCTCAAAACCTTCTTATCCTCTTCTTCCTCCCCCTCCCCCTCCTCCTCCTCCTCCTCCTCCTCCTTCTTCTTCTTCTTCTTCTTCTTCTTCTTCATCTTCTTCTTCTTCTTCTTCACCTTCTTCTTCTTCTTCCTTCTTCTTTCTTCTTCTGTCTCTGTCTCTGCCTCTTCAGATAGATAGATAGATAGATAGACAGACAGATAGATAGATAGATGATAGGTAGATGGATGGATACCTGGATGGATGGATAGATAGATAGATAGACAGACAGACAGACAGATAGATAGATAGATAGATAGATAGATAGATAGATAGATAAATAGGTAGGTAGGTAGATAGACAGACATCATCACAGGTCAAATCCTGTGTGCCATCATAACATCTCTTGTACACAAACCCCCTTCTCTCCTCTGACATTGCCACCTCCCTAGTTCACCTCCTTTTCACCTTGTGCTTGAACTAATGAACTAACCTCCTGCTTAGTTTCCCTACCTCAAGTCTCTTCTTACTCCCGTTCATCTTTCATTCAGCTCTCAAAGTGACTTTCCCAAAGTGTAGGTCTGACCATGTCACTCCACTAACATGACTAAACTAAGGTGGCTCCTCTCACTTCCAGGATCAAATATAAAATCCTTCAAGGCCCTCCACAACCTGGTCTACCTTTCCAGTCTTCTTGCATCTTTTACTCTCCCACATCCTCAGTGATCCAGTGGCAGTGCCCTCTTTGTTGTTTCTTCCACAAGACAATCTATCCCCTGACTGAACATTTTCATTCACTATCCATTGGACAATCTCTTCCTCCTTATCTCTGTCTCTTAATTTGTTTGGCTTCCTTGAAGTCTCAACTAAAGTCTCAGCTTTTACAAGAAGGCTTTTAAAGTTATCCTTAATGTTAGTGTCATCCCTCCAGTGTATCCTGTATATCTCTTGTTTGTTGTTGTGGTTTGTCCTTCATTTTTTTAAAAGGACCAGTGACATCATGGGAAATGTCTTGACTTGCTTGTGAATTGGATTTGAGTGAGACAGAGTTGGGTGAAATTGTGACACTCTCTCTTCCTGAGTCGTCAAAGTCCAGTGGCAAGACAAAAGTCAAGGTGACTGCTGATGGCATGGGATGCAGTGGATGACTTTGGAATCTTGGCATCATTGGTGTCTGACCAAGTTCTGAATGCTCCACAGCACCTACTTCAGCCATCTTCATGGCTGTTGGAACAAAGTATTTTTTCACCTTTCTTTGTATCCCCAGCATTTATCAAAATGCCTGGCATGTGTAAGTAAGCCCTTGTAAATGCTTGTTGACTGGCTTACAGAAACACTATCAAAAGTTTACAGAGAAATGAAGTCTTGGCCAAAGTCAAGCAAGGATCAAGTAGCAAAGATGGCACTGGAATCCAGGTTCTCTGATCTGGTGCAGTACAGTGGAAAGAGTTCTTCCTCTGGAGTCACAAGATTTGGGTTCAGTGACTCTGTCACTACTTCTGTGACCTTGGGCAAGTCATTTTCCCCACCTATAAGACAAGGAGACTGGACTAAATGATCCCTAGGGTCTCTTCAAGCTCTATATCCATGATCCTGACTTTTCTCTCAAAGAGTTCTTTTCTCACTGGTAGTAGAGACTAATAAAAACTTGTGTCTTTCCTTTTCCCTTATTTCACAGACAAAAAAATCACAGGAGCAGTGTTGGGATTCCAAGCTGGGTCTTCTGACTCTAAGTCATGCTGAGACTTCCCTTGCTTCATCCAGAGTCTGCCCTTCACCCTCACCTCCAACCCCATCCCCAATATGATAGTCAAGGTCTCAGAAAATCCATTTGGGAGTTTTGTTGCCATTGTTCAGTTGTTTCAGTCCTGTCTGATTCTCCATTATCCCATTTGGGGTTTTCTTGGCAAAGATAATGGAGTGGTTTGCCATTTCCTTCTCATTTTACTGATGAGGAAACAGAGGTAAACAGGGTTGAGTGACTTGTCCAGAGTTATCCAGCTAGTAAGTGTCCAAGGCTAGATTTGAACTCAGGAAGATGAATCTTCCTAACTCCTGGCCTGGTGCTCTATCCACTATGGCGACACCTAGCTGCCCTATGTCTGGGAGCTAGTTCATCCTAATGGAATCCAGGCCAAATCCATCCCAGTGGAATCCAAAGTCCTAGGCCATTCAGCCAGTGCTAAAGCTCTGAACTAGGGAAAGCATGGTTAATTTTTAAGCACACAGTAAAATTAATGACTGTCATTCGGAAGTCTTTAATTAAAGCCAATAGCACTTACTAAGACACTGGGTAAGTTTGAACCTGCTTAAAACACACACACACACACACACACACACACACACACACACACACACACACACACACAGAGTTTGATTGCAGGCTAAATCACTCACGCTTGTGTCTGGGCCAGAGGGGAGGGTGTTGAATTTAATCTCCTGTTCCTCACCTCATAAACTACCTGTGTTTATTAATAATAATAATGTTATTATCATTATTTAGATACCTGGGTATATATGTCACACTGATTGATTTTGCAATAACCTGCTCTTATAAAAGTGAATATTGCCGTGGCTTTTCATAACCTCCAGCAGAGTTATTAAGACCAAGATGTGATGCCAGATAACATCTTGTTCCCCAGAGGCCTGGCCTGACTCACATATTGATGGGGCTCCATGTTTTCCTAATGAAAGGCACTGAAATATTCAAAGAAAGCCAAGAAAATATGTTCCTCTTTTCCAGTGAACACTGACTTTGTTGACTGACTGATCAACTAACTAATCTATTACTCCACCCATACCTCAAACTCTGAGAAACCAGCAAGTTTACTTTCCTTGTTCTATAAATGGGGAAACTGAAGCCTGTGGAGGTTAAGTGACTTGCCAAAGGTCACTTAGGTACTAAACAGAAGAGGCAGGATATGGACTAGGATCTTCTAATACCAAAACCAGAAATCTTTTCATTGCACCTTACAGGGTGCTGAATGAAAAACACAAAAATATAAAAGACAAGTAGAATTCACTAATTGGCCAAAAACTGCAAACTGGCAGGAAACCCAATCTCAAGGACACCTAAGAGGATTGCAATGTCATAAGATTTGGAACTGGAAGGGACCTCAGAGATCATTTAGTCCAATCTCCCTTATTTCACATATGAGGAAACTGAGGCCAGGGAAGTGATGGGTCTTATTTATAGACAGATGGGACTAAATGGTCTCTGAGGTCCCTTTTAACTCTGAGAGGCTCTAATTCTAAAGTAAGCAATCAGTATTCAGCATCCACTGACTGAGGACCAATCAGAGTTTTAGAAAGAAGAGGGAAATTGTCCTGCCCCCTTGGGTTAGACTCTTCACAATGGGTGGATTTAATATCTCTCTCTCTCTCTCTCTCTCTCTCTCTCTCTCTCTCTCTCTCTCTCTCTCTCTCTCTCTCTCTCT
>CM053580.1:553201036-553250918 GCA_028627135.1 Pseudochirops cupreus
ATGTGTCCCGCCCTGCCCAGAGACTCTGGGACTTCACCCAGGTAAGAGTTGGGGTATTGGGGGGGTGGCATTAAGAGCTTCTCCAATCCAGGGCTGCTTCCATTGTGTCATGCCCCCTCATGATTGTCTTTGATGAAAACCGTCAGGTCCCCAGACAAGTATCCTCAATTTCTAGCATTCAAAGAGGAACTCAGCCAAGAAAGATCTGCCCAGATAAGGACATGGGACTATTCCCATCAAAGCTAGGGAGCTATTATGGGGGCCAGGGAAGACATGGGCCAAGGTCAAGCAGCTTCATACTAAACATAAGATAGCACCCACAATGACTCTACATACATAAACTGAGGCATGGTAATGGTCAAGTGACTTTCTGGAGGATTTCTAGGATCCAAAGGTAGCAGGAATAGGCAGGGGGTGATCTGGACTCACAGTATCATAGAACAACACACTTTGAGAAGTGGAAGGGACCTCATTGGCCATCTAGTCCAAGCCATGCACAAAAGGAATGCCCACTGTAATATACCTGATGAGTGGTCACCTCGACTCTTCTTGAAGATGTTTAAGGAGAGCACACCCGCTACATGTTCAAAAAGTCCATTCAACCTATGGACAGCTCTCACTGTGAGGACATTATTCATGACTTCAAGTTTCTTCTATTTCCACCCTTTGCTCCTGGATTTCTACCTTTTGCTGCTTGTTTAGACCTCTGGGCCAAATGGAAAAAATCTAGTCCCTGCACTCTGAGCCTTCCATTTTCCAGGCTTCCAAGTCAGACATGCCCAGTTCCTTCAGCCAATATGATTGCAGTCCTGAAGGGATCTGAATTGAACCTAGTTAGAGACTATGTCCCCTCATAGCCCCAAATTCAGTCTTGTCTTGCATCTATGCCTGCATCTCTTCCAAGAAGCAAGTCTTTTGAACTGAAGATAGCTGGCCTGAGAGGTTGTGGTTGAATATCTGTGATAGCTGTGCTTATGGAGAGGGACAAGGAGCTGAGGTTGGAGATTCCATTTCCCCCAGAGGCCTCTTCATAGTCTCCAAATGAGGAAGCAGTTATCTACACTGTTTATATCAAACACAGGAAGGAGTGAACCACCTTGGGGATTCTCAAGGAAGTGGTTTGTCTGGAGGAAAAGTGGACCAGGACATTTTATTGGTTGGGTTAGCTCAATGACTCATAGAATATATGAGGTGGAAGGAATCTTGTAACTGTGGGTATAGTATGGGGGGGAGGGGGAGAGAACAATGGCATAAATCACCTTGCCTTTACTCCCAAGAAGCTATAACCACTATTAACATGTGTATGTACCTCCTCTAGGAAGGGAATCACCTGAGGTCCTCCTCATTAACCTAATTTCCTTTCTCTCTCCTCTCTCCACCCCAGAATGGCCCCATTGTGAGCAGAGACACAGGACGGTGTCTAGAAGTGGAAATGTCCAAGGAGGCTAACTTTGGTCTCCGATTGGTGGTGCAGAGGTGCTCGGGACAAAAATGGATGATTAGAAACTGGATTAAACATGGACGACACTGATGAGGAACTCTCTCACCCTCCTTATGAGAGGATACCCTCCTCACTCCTCTTATTCCCAGACCTGGTGGTGAGAAAAACTATGGGAAGGAGACAAGAGTGGTTTACTAAGGATTAGATCACCAAGCCTGGAGTCCCCACCGGCCCCACAGCTCTCCTCCCATGGACACCAAGAAGGAAGAGGCTGTCTCATTCACTATCTCTGGTCCAGGATGGGACCAGTCATTGGGCTTCCTGGCAGCCCACTGCTCTGCTCCTACAGAGCAATAGAAAACCCTCTTGCCCCGTGTGGAGTCCAAAGGGAACCATATCAAGAGAACCCTCTTTGGACAGATGATTCCTCAGCTTTAAATTACTGGATTGGTGCACAACTCCTCTGATAAAGAATCATGTGCCTTTTCTACTCTATTTCCTATTTGAGCCACCTAGGACAGCTCCCCTCACTGGGAGACAGCCACATCTTCAGCATGTACGGACTACTTGTGTTAATGCCCCAACATGTAAATAAATCCACTGTAAAATTTACACCCTGGTCCATCTCAAGGGTAGCTTCCTGGAAGTCTGTTTGGGATCCAGAGCCCATATCCCAGGGTATAGATCCCCCAAGGCTGTGGCATCTGTGGGCCTCCCTCTGCCCCTTTGGGACCCCAGCTATGGAGCCGAGAATCCAGCCAATTATTGGCTAACTTGGCCAATTTCCTCTTGCTCTCTGGATTTCTTGAGTCACAGGCACAAAGGAACAGGCTCTGCTTCTAGGGGATGAATGAAGCAATTGGTCTGTGCCCAGTGCCCTTCCCCCGCCCCATACACACACACACACACACACACACACACACCCATACATACACACACTCTCTGACCAGAGGAAGCAGGGAGGAGATGACTTCGTTACCCACTGCTCTTGCCCTTTTTGAGTCGGAAACCAAGAAGCCATTGGCCAGTGACTACATACAAGGGCCTCATATTTTGGGAAATTGTTCTGCCCCCTCCTCACCTACCAGTGACAGTGTTGCCTTCCCAGACATGGGCACTGCAGGCAGCAGCCCTGACCAAAAGGAAGAGCACTTTGGGTGTGGCAGACATGGAAAGATTTCTTCCGGAAGTTTCCACAGTGTCCAAATTCCCAGGACAGACAATGGGCACTGGTTACTCAAAGCTGTTTTTTTTGCATCAAATTAAAAGACAGTATTTGACGATCATTATAGGGGGAAAGCCTTTTTTTAGTGCCAGTCTTCATGTTGCGCTTTGTGGGGAGGAGAGGGTGGGAAAAGATTCTGCCTTTGGAGAGATAGGAGTTTGAGGCAGATCAGAACAAGGTGGTTGAGCACTCGATTGAACATATACTAAACTCACACAAATAAACGTGGGCATGCCAACAAGTCTACAAGCATTTATCAGGCATCCACTGTTCATCAGGTATTAAGCAAGCAAAGCATTGAGGACAGAAAGAAAGGCAAAAATATAGTCCCTGCCCTCAAGGAGCTTACATTCTAATGGGAAAGCAACATGAAATCAAATAAATACAAGCTATGTACAAAGTAGAGAGGCAGTAAATCTGAGAGGGAAGCCATTAAAAGCTGGCAAGATTGGGAAGGCTTCCTGTAGAAGATGGAATTTGAGCTGAACCTTGAAGGAAGCCAGGAAAGGCAGGAGCAAAGTTGAAAAGGGAGATCATTCTATACATGCAGGACAACTGGTAAAAAAGTGTAGAGGAGGTATCTTGTGTAAAGTAGACTATCATTGCTAGATCAGAGACTGCATGGAAGGAGGAGTAAAGCTTAAGAATGAAAAGAATGAAAAAACAGCCAGATATGGATATAGATATGTGTGTATGTTTGGATATATATGTATATGTATACATATGTGTGTATAAAAAGAAGGGTGACGGGTAAGCAAGTTCAAGGACTGAAAGAATGGGAAAACAGTGATGGTTCGTTGTTAACTGGGGCAATAAGTACTAAGGAAGAGGAAAGGGAGAGGAAGTAGGAGAATAGGGATGCACAGATGAAAAGAAAATGGGGGTAGGGAAGAAAGAAGGCAGCAGTGGTGGAACAGGCTGAAGAGGACTTTACAGAAACCCATCCTACCTGGACATCCCTAGAAACATTGAAAGTTCAAAAATTTTTTACAAGACAAAAGAGAACAAAGAGAGTTGATACGGGGGATAAAGGTAAGGCATTTCAACAGGTCACTCTAGCCCAGTGGTTCTCAGCCTTCTTAATGTCGCAACCCTTTAATACAGTTCCTTATGTTGTGGTGACCCCCAACCATAAAATTATTTTCATTGCTACTTCATAACTGTAATTTTGCTACTGTTATGAATCTATCTGATATGCAGGATGTATTTTCATTGTTACAAATTGAACATAACCCACAGGTTGAGAACTGCTGCTCTAGCCTTTGCTTTATCTGGGGTTTCTGATTTCACTTTTTTTAAAGGCAAAGAGAATTGATGAATATCTGGCAAACAGAGTGGTCAAGAATTACAGAAAATTTTACCAAGGAATTCTGTGATGGCCTTCCACACTCAGCCAACCAGGGTCAGGAAGTAATCATCTCTCCCAAGGATAAAGTAGTTATCTGCATTCTTCATATCAAACATGGGAGGGAGAGAACCACCTTGGGGATTCTCAAGGAAGTGGTTTGTCTGGAGAGGTAGAGGACCAGGACATTTTGTTGGTTGGGTTAGCTCAATGACTCATAGAATATCTGAAGGAAGGAATCCTAACTATGTGACCACATGCAAGTCATCTACCCTTGATAAGCCTCTTTCCTCATCTGTAAAATGGGAATGACAATATTTGTAGAATCTAACCTCAAGTCAAGACAACCACTATTTATTAAGTACGTACGATGTGTCAGGCACTGAGCCCAACACTGGGCATACAAAGAAAGGCAAAAGCACTCTGTGCCCTCAAGGAGTTCACAGTCTAATGGGGAAGACAACATGCAAACAGCTGTATGCCAACTATGGAGATAATCTCAGAGGGAAAGCACTAGTATTGAGGTGATTCTGCAGAGCCTTCTTCTAGGAAGTGGGGTTTTCGCTGAGATTTGAAGGAAACCAGGAACTTTAGGAGGCAGAAGTGAGGAAGGAAAGTATTCCAGGTATGGGGGTTGGGGGAGGGGAGGACAGTCAAGAAACAAGCTCAGAGTCAGGAGATGGAGCACTTTGTATGAGGAACAGCTGGTGGCACCAGATCAAAGAGTGCATGGGGGGAGGGTGTTAAGAAGACTAGAAAGAGAAACTCAAGGGACTGTGGAACTGAATGTTGTAAAATAAAAGTAAATAAACCAATTTAATTTTTAAAAAAAGAAGACTAGAAAGGGTCAGAGGGGAGCAGGTTATGAAGGGTTTTGATTGTCAGATGTAAGGTTTTATATGTGATCCTGAAGGTGATAGGAAGCTTCTGGAGTTTATTGAATGGGGGAGGGAAGTAGCAGGGAAAGGATGGCATGATCAGACTTTGTTATAAGATTGCTGTGAAGAAGAAATGAGACAAATACACATAGGCCCCTTATTCAAACTTTAATGGAGGGAATAAACATTCGAGACAGCCTGGCATAGTAGATAGAAAGCTGTCCTGGAACCAGAAAGACCTGGGTTTGAGCCCTGCCTCTGTCTCATACAGGTTGTGTAACCCTTGGCAAATCACGTTACCTCTCAATGTCCCCAGGAAGCTCTACTCCTAAAATTCAGAGCCAGAGCAGACATGCATTGGTAAAAAGAAATCCCTATGCTGGTGAAATCACAAGTCCAGTCAGAATATTATTATCAGCTAGTCTAACCCCCACCTCCCATTTTGCAGATGGGAAAACTGAGGCCCAAAGAGAATAATAGAATCATTTACTCTTTAAGAAATATCATGGGAAGTAGCTTGGTATAACAAATAGTGTCTCGGTCCTGAGGTCAGGAAAACCTGGGTTCAAAACCAATCTTGGATATTTACTTGCTGTGTGAGACTGAGCCTAAGTATCACCTAAGCCTCAACTTTCTCATCAGTAAAATGGGGATAATAACGCCTATTCCCTAGGTTGATTGTAAGGATCAAATGAGATGAGGCATGTGAAGAGCTTAGCAAAGCTAAGATCATGATATCTGTGTGAGCTGTTATTTGGAACTGGAAGGGACTTTAGAGACCACTGGTCTAGTGGTTTCCAACATTTTTTTATTCTATGAACTCCTTTCAACAACAACCCCCAAAAAAGTTGTAAATCCTCATGGTCATTTAATATGTTATTCATCACATTCTACAATTATTTATTTAAAAGTTTTTAGCATGAACATCTGAGATCATCAGCATGAAACCTCAAAAGGTCCTCAAATCAAATACCATTCAACCTTCTGATTTTATAGATTGGTAAACTGAGGCCCAGAGAGATGAAATAAGAAAACAGTAACTCTCCTTTCTGAAGGATAAAAGACTTTAGAACTTACAGTTTAGAGCTATACAGCACCTTAGAGGTTACCTAGTACAATTTTCTCATTTTACAGTTAAAGAAACTGAGTCTCCAAAAAGGTAAGGGACCTGCCTCAGATTATGCTGGTAGGATGCAAAGGAAAGGGACTAGCCTAGGATCATATAACAAATCCACAGGGCATTTAAATGATGTAGAAGATGGAATGCTAGACCTGAAGTCAGGAAGACCTGAGTTCAAGTTCATCATCAGACACTAGCTGTGTGACCCTGAGCAAGTCACTTAAGCCTCAGTTTCCTCAATTTCTTTTGAATCCTTGTGAATGCATTAACAGCCTATTAATTATAATTCAATTCAACAAATATACATCTAAGTACCTCCTATTTGCCAGGCATAGTGCTAAGTGCTAAGTGCTAAGTGCCCAACACAATTTTTTTTTTAAATCACAAAGTATCAGAGTTTAAAATTACCCAATCCAATACTTATCTGAATAGGAATTCCTTCTACAACATACCTAACAATTCATCATTCATTCTTCATTTGAAGACCTCCAGTAAAGAAGGCTCCACTGTCTCTCAAGGCATCCTACCCCATTTAGGGATATCTCTGATGATTTGGAAGTTTCTTTGCATCAAACAGAAATCTACCTGCCTACATTTTCTACCCCTTGGGTCTAGTTCTGCCCTCTGCGGCCAAGCAACATGTACTTTCCATGGTAATTTTTCTTGTTCAGTCATGTCTGACTCTCCATGACCCCATTTTGGGGTCTTCTTGGCAAAGATACTGGAATGGTTTGTCATTTCCTCCTCCAGTTCATTTTACAGATGAGGAAACTGAGTCAAACAGTGTTAAATGACTTGCCCAGACTCCTCTCAAGTAAAGGGGATGGTCTGAATAATCTGAATTACTTAAACTTGGGGAGCTAATTATGTATTGCCTCAGCTCTGCCCTTTTCATTGGCCAAGGAGACCTGGATGAGAATATTTCCAGGCTGATCTTTCTCTGGAACTTATGTTAAGACAAATGCCAAAGCTGAGGCATGGGGCCTCATTTTACTGAGGAAGAGAGAAGCCTTCAAAGTTCCTTGTGAACCCTGATCTCTCACTGCAGTCCGGGGCTGGCTCCTCAGGGTCTAGGCAACTGGTCAGGGTTATCCTTAAACAGCAGCCTCTTGAATGAGGCAAGAATAAATTTCCATACATTTGTCACATGTAATGTACTTCATCTATTCTAAAAACATCTTTGACAATATTGAAAATACCTGCGGCTCAAACCGATGTAAAATTGGCCCACATCTTCCCTATTTACGATTCATAAAGCCAATTGGCAGTCAGGCTAAAGCCGGCTCGATGGATGTCCTCACAAGATCTGACAGGTTGCCTGACGTCTTGGAAATTGCTTCTCAAAATCTTAATAAACTTCACATCCTGTCAGGAAGTAGGGTCCCTCCAAGCTTGAAATGCATTAAACTTACTCTGTGCCTGGTCACAAAGCCTGCCTTGGAGAGGAGGTAAGAGTGAGGTGCATGGCATGGTTCAGTCCCCTTCCATGAATAGTGCATGGAAATAGAGGTGAATTTGGAATGGCTGAATCTGAGTTCAAATCTCAGCTCTGACATTCACTACCTGTAAGTGATCAAATCATTTCACTTTTCTGAGAATCAGTTTCCTCTTCTGCAAATTAAGGAGGAGTTGGACCAGATGTCCTTTTAAAAAAATCACTTGAATTATTATTTATCTCTTCTGTTTTGAAATCACAATCATTTCAGAGCACATCCCTTCCTACTCCTTCCCAACCCAGCAAGTCCTGCCTCAGAATACAGTATTCAGTTGGGCTTTTTAGTTCTTCCCATTTACAATATGGAGATTATTGTCCCTATTGTTTTCCTTGTTTTGCTTAGCTCATTTTGCATCAGTGGAGCTTGCTCCTTCTTATCATCAGATGTTGGTTCTAGAGCCAGAAGAGAACTCAGAATCTAGCCCCCTCATTTTACAAATAAGGGAACCAAGACCCAGGGAAGGGAAGGGACTCACCCAAGGTCACATAGGAAGCATGAGAAAAGGGATTTGAGTTCAGTTCCTCTAACTCCAGAGCCAGTGCTCTTTCCACTGTAATTTTTGTTCAGTTGTGTCCAACTCTTCATGATCCCATTTGATGTTTTCTTGCAAAGGTACTGGAGTGATTTGCCATTTCCTTCTGCAGTTCATTTTATAGGTGAAACTGAGGCAAACAGGGTCAAGTGACTTGCCCAGAGTCACACAGATAGTAAATGTCTGGGGTCAAATTTGAACTCACAGAGAGGAGTCTTCCTGATTCCAAACCAAGTTCTCTAGCCACTGCATCACCTAGCTGCCCACACTGCAGTATCAGTTCATATAAATCTTCCCATACTTCTTTGAATTACTCATGTTCATCAATTCTTAGGGCATAGTAATATTCCACTACCTTCAACACATACAATAATTTTTTTTAGCAATTCCCCAAATGATGGGCACTAGATGACCTTTAGGGGGGCTTCCAGTTCTAAATCAGTGATCTAATTATCCAACTAGAAATAAGCAAAGGCAATTATCTCCATGGACTGTCTGCTAAACAGTCAAAACTCCAATGAGCCAAAGAGACCATGATTCAACCTAACACATAGACCATAGAAGGTGCCTGTGGAGTTTTATTCATTCAACATCAATTATTAAATCAACAGTTTAGTGAGCACCTGCAGAGCACTGAACCCAGTGGTCATAGAATTGAAAGCACAAGAAAACAGAGTAACGCTTCTAACAGATCAAGGAAATGCCACAGAAACAGCAAGCCTGGATTTGGGCAAAACATTTGACAAAGGCTGCCATATTTCCCTTGTGGACAAAATGAAAGGTATGAGTTAAGTGCTAGTTAGGTGGGTAGAGAAACATTTGAATGACTGGACCCCAAAAGAGGTCATTAATGGGTTACTGCCAACCCAGTAGATTACTGTCCCTATTGTTTTCCTTGTTTCGCTTAGCTCACTTTGCATCAGTGGAGCCTGCTCCTTCTTATCATCAGATGTTGGTTCTAGAGCCAGAAGAGAACTCAGAATCTAGTCCCCTCATTTTTCAAATGAGGGAACCAAGACCCAGGGAAGGGAAGGGACTCACCCAAGGTCATATAGGAAGCATGAGAAAAGGGATTTGAATTCAGTTCCTCTAACTCCAGAGCCAGTGATCTTTCCACTGTAATTTTTATTCAGTTGTGTCCAACTCTTCATGATCCCATTTGATGATGGTCTCAATCAGAGAGTCCATAGAATCTGTCCTTAACCCTGGTCTGTTTAAAATGTTTATCTATGACTTGGCTAAAATCATGGACAAGTTTATCCAGATCTTGTAAGGACATCCATCAAGCTAGTTTGCAGATGATGGGAAGCTGGGAGAGACAGCTCCCACAATGGATGACAGATTCAGGATATAAAAACATCTCAATAGGATCCAAAGCTCAGGATACCAAAACATTTGAAAGATAAATCACATCAAAAATAAAATTAAATGGGGACAAATGTAAAATCCTACACATGGGCTCACAAAGTCAACATCAAAAATATAGGCTGGAAAAACATTAACAGATAATTTGTATGAAATTGATCTGGGTGCTTTAGTGAAACAGAAGTTCAAGTTAATCCAAAAAAGCTCATGAGTTCTTAGGCTGCCATGATGTAGGCATGGTGTCCAAACAAGCCAAGTAATAATTTAGCTACACTATGCCATAGTCAGACCACATTAGAAACTTTGTGCTCAGTTCTGGATACCACATTTTAGAAAGGACATTGACAAGCTCAAGAGCCTTTCAAGGCAAACAACAAAAATGGTGAAACACTAGAGGCCATGTCATTTGAAGACTGGTCAATGGCACTAGAGAAGAGAAAATTTAGGGGAAATGATTTTCTCCAAACATTGGAAAGGCTATTGTGAGAAGGAACTAGATTTATTCTGCTTGGCCCCAGAGGGGACAATTAGGAACCATGAGTAGAAGCTATGGAGAGAAAGATTCCATCTTGATGTAAAGATGACTTTCCTAGCAATGAGATCTCTGCAAAAGTGGCCAGGGATTCCCCTCATTAAAGGTCTTTAGTCAAAGGCTGGATGGCCCCTGCGGGGCATATTGATAGAAGGGATTTGTGTTCAATTACAATGTAATAGCATTTCTACAGAGTTTTAAAGTTTGCAGAACACTTTTTATGTTATCTCATTCACTTTCCACAATAATTCTCTAAGCCTAAGGTAAATGATACTATTATCACCATTTTACAGATGAAGAAACTGAGGCAAACAGAGGTTAATTGGTTTTCCCAGACCTAATAGAGGGTAGCTAGGTGGTGCAGTAGATAAAGTACCAGCCCTGGAGTCAGGAAGACCTGATCTCATACACTTATTTTCTATGTGACCCTGGGCAAGTTACTTAACCCTGTTTGCCTCAGTTTCCTCATCTGTCAAATGATCTGGAGAAGGAAATGGCAAATCTCTTTATTATCTTTGCCAAGAAAACCCCAAATAGGGTCATGAAGAGTCAGACATGACTAATCAATTAAACAACATTAACACAGCTAGTAAGTCACTGAGAGGGGATTATGAACTCAGGTCTTCCTATTTCCAAGTCTAACATTCTACCCACTATGCCATGTATCTACTATCATCAACAAAAATTATAACTAACATTTGCATAGCACTTTTAAAGGTTTGCAAAGTATTTTAAATATGTCATCTCCTTTTTAGACTCACAACAATCCCATGAATTAGAAGTAAATGAGACCCGGAAAACAGTGATTTGCCCAGGGTAGCACAGCTAGTCAGTGTCTAAGGCAGGATTTGAACTCATGTCTTCTTGACCACATGCAAGTCACCTGATCCCTCTGGGTCTCAGTTTCCTCATCTGCAAAAGGAAGGGATTGGGCGAGAGGGCCTCTTCAAACCATTCCACCTCTGTACCTATGATCCTATGATCTATGACCACGAAACAAATGGGACAAAAGCATCAGAGGCCCGATTCACTCAGTGGCTCCATCCTAAATCAAGTCTGAAATGAATTCCAAAATGTACAAGTTGCCTGTTTCAACAAGTTCATTCATAACCAAGCCCATAACCAGAGCACTGGGAGAAGCTGTTAGCAGAGCAGATGCTTTTGATTAAAGGCAGTAAACTGGATTTTTTTTTCTTCCCCAGCTCTTGCTAGAAATAATGTATATTGGAATTTAATTTCTCCTAATAAAAATATTCACTGCCCTGATGAATCTCCATTTATAGCTAATGGCAACTGGCTGACTTCTAGTTACAGCAAGACAGCACCTCCACCATCAGGAGCAAGACAGGACAGGGTGGAGTCACTCCCACGAGGACCCACCCCAGGTGAAAGGTACCCTGCACATTTTGGGGTGCCTCCAAATCTCTATCGTCCTAGTTTGAGAGCTCCTAGTTTGTGACTTTTAGCCCCAGAGAGTCACCTGGGGCATTGACAGTGACTTGCCCAAGGTCATATAATAAGAATGTTCCCATAAGAACTTGAACCCAGGACTTCCTCACTCCAACATCAGCTCTTTAAATATTATGTCGATCTTTCTCCATTAGAACGTAAGTTCTTTAGGGCAGAATCTGTGTTTTTGCCTTTCTTTGCATCCCCAGAACTTAGCCCATTGCTTGGCACACACTAAGTGTTTAATAAACATTTGTCAATGCTGATGCTGCTGTCTCCTCACCTACACATAGTAGGACTCAAATAAATGCATGTTGAATTGGATCAAATGCTGGCCTGAATGTTCCCCAGGGATGGGAAAGGGGGCAGATTTTAGGGCCATAGGATTAAAGGTTTAAAGCTGAAAGGAACCTCTAATTCAATCCTCTCAGCTTGCAGAAGCCAAGCCCCAGGAAGAGGACATGTCTCGCCCATGGTCAAAAGGGAGAAAGTTGCAGAGTCTGGATAAATACTTTCTACCCAGCAGGATGCTCTTAGCATGGGAAGCATCACTAATATTGACATTGATATCTCTCAGCTTTCAGAGTCCCTGTGGACAGGCTATCTGGCTCAAGTACAGCTGGGTATCTCAGGAACTCCAGGAAGGGCCAATAGATACAACAAGTTACCTTCCTCCCATCATGATGAATACCTTCCCTGATACATCAGCTACCCAGTTAGGAGATGGAATTCCTGACCAACCTAGAAAGAAGAATATCCTTTGCACTTATCTCATTGGCAAGGAATGAATTTTTAAAAATGATGGAAAACCAAAGGAGGGAATTGTGGGGAATATTTGTGAAAATAGTTAACAGTTCTCATTTACAAAAATCACAGACTGTTAAAGCTAGAAAGAACTCTAGAGTTCTCCTCTCTCATTTTGCAGAAGAGGAAACTGAGAATCAGAGAGGTGACAGAAATTACCCGGGTCACATAGTTAATGATTGGTCAAACTGGAACTCAAACCCCTATCTTACCCAAATCCAGAACCAAATTGCTTACTTCCCTCAGAACAGTATTAACTTAGATTTCTTAGGATTTGCAAAGCACCTTCCTGGCCACTCTCTGAGAAAGGTAATAAACAGATTAATACCCCCATTTTACAGGAAGAGTAAGTGACTTGCCCAAGGTCACATAGTTGGTCAATGTCTGAGGTAGAATTTGAACTCAGGTTTCCAGACTTCAACTCTAGTGTTCTTTCCACCCAAGTCTTTCATAATGTCAACTTGTTATCCTAAGACAGGATGTTATGGGGGGCTGAGAGCGAGAAGGGATCTCCAAGCTCACCTAATCTAACCTCTTTATTTTACAAATGAGGAAAAAGAGGAGAACTGACTTGCTCAAAATCATTTAGTGAATGAGAGACATGGAATTTGAACCCAGTCCTCTGACTCCAGACCCAACCTTCTTTCCACTGTATTGTCATAGTATGTCCTAGAATCATGGCACCCTATCTCTAGAGAAGGAAGGGGCCATAAGGAGCTTCTAGTCAATGCTTTCACTTTATAGACGCAGAAGCTGAGAGCTAGGGCAGGTGATGTAGCCCAAAGTCACCAGTAGGAAGGTGGGATTTGAACCCAAATCCTGTACCAGGCCTGTCAAAAGTAGTCAACTACCTAGTCTCTGCCCATTGATAAAATGGTGGCAGGGCTAGGCAATCCAATTGTAGGTTCCAGTCCCAGCAAACTCCACATAATCAAGAACCTAATTCTTCAGGTTACTTTGTGAGGGAATGTGGCCAAACCACAGGAACCATTGCTGGGGGCGGGCTCGGCTGCCTTGGTCAGGGTATATGGGTTGCTTTATAGGCAGAAGGAGAATGGAGAAGAGTGCGGTGAGTGGGTGGAATCAGAAAAAGACTAAGAAGGGGGTTCAAGTCTGGAGAAAATGGACCTGGGTGGTAAGAAGGAAACAAAGGGAAGCCTCTAGGAAGAGAAATGGATGGGGCAGAGGGAAAGAGAAGTGGAGGGCAGAAGTGGAAGCTGCAGACAATGTTCTACCCGACACAGGTGAAGCCCAACTCTGACCCCCACCCCCAACACTTCAGGCACTGGTTAAGCATAATTCAATTAGGGAGAGGTGGCACAGTGGACAAAATGTTGGACTCATAATCCTGAAGACTTGAGTTCAAATCCAGCCTCAGATACTTCCTGGTTACGTGAAGCTGGGCAAATCTGTCTGAGGTTCTTCACCTGTAAAATTGGGATAATAACAGTACCTACTTCCCAGTATTGTTGTAAGAATCAATGCAAGGCACTGGGTATACAATCTGTATCTTCCCCAGAAGGGTTTCCTGACCTCTCAGGGTAGATAGAGTGCTGGGTCTGGAGTCAAGAAGACCTAAGTTCAAATCTAGACTCAAATAATTACTAGCTGTGTGAGCCTGGCCAAGTCACTTAACCTTTGTTGCCTCAGTTTCCTCAACTGTAAAACAGGGATAATAACAGTACCTACCTCACAGGGTGATTGTGAGGATTAAGTGAGGTAGCATTTCTAAAGTGCTTAGCACAGTGCCTGGCATACAGGAAGCTATATAAAAATGCTTATTCCCTTCCCATGGGATTGCACAGAAAATACTCTTTCCAGTCACCAAAACTCCACAGTGGTTGCCTTGTCTCCCCCCAAAGACATAAAGCATTTCTCCCATTCCCACTTTCCATCTACACATTGCTGCCCCATCCCTTGGGCTACTACGTTCCCAGATTGAACTTCTTTGGACAATGAAAATTTACCTGAAATCATTCCTCAATGAAATCTTAGGTGAACTCATTCCACAACATATTCCCACCACATCATTTCCTCCCTGTACCAGTGATTCTGAACTCCGGGATGCCATTGTTCGAACTCCATTCTTGGTTCCCCACTGACTGAGCCTTTATTCCCGTGCCCCTCAACCCAACCCTACCAATGTTCCCCCTCTAAAGCTACTTATCCTTTCCACTGTGCTCTGTATCTACATCTGCTCCATAGGTAACACATTAGCTTTCATCTTAAAATGTTTCGTTTCCTTCTCCTTTCATCTTTAGGTTCTCACTGAGATCTGGCTCCCTCATGATGACCCAGCCTCCCTAGCCACCCTTCTCAGCACTGGTACTTTCATTTACCCCTCCAGACTCACTGGGGGAGGTGGAATACTCCTTGTTCCCATTGCCACTGCCAAGCTTTTCCCTCTACCTCCATCGCTCAGTAACCTTTCCCCTGAGAATCACTCAATCCAAATCTAACATTCACTCAAAATTCTGGTTACTGTTGTCTATTGACCTCCATTCATCTTCTTTCCTCAATGACTTCATTGCCTGTTCTCTCTCTCTCTCTCTCTCTCTCTCTCTCTCTCTCTCTCTCTCTCCCCTGTCTGTCTGTTGTCTGTCTGTCTCTTTCTCTGTATGTCTCTGTCTTTGTCTTCCTCTATTTCTATGTCTCTTTCTCTCCCTTTCTCTCTCTGTCTCTCTCACTGTCTATGTGTGTATCTATCTCTCTGTCTCTGTTTCTTTGTTTCTGTTTCTCTTTGTCTCTCTGTCTCCCTATATCTCTCTGCTTTTGTCTCTGTCTGTCTGTCTCTCTCCCTCTGTCTCTCTCCCTCTCTTTCTCTCCCAAAACTCCTCCCCTCATACTAGAGGACTTCGACGTACATATTGATACTCTCTCAAACACCCTAACCTCCAAATTCCTTACCTTACTCATTGCCACTTTAGCCCCACACAAAGATGGCCAGCACCAACAAAAAGACCACTTCCATTTTTATGAACTCTGACATTCCTTTCTCTGAGCACAATCTATTATCATTCCACTTTTCCCTCTACCAACCCCCACACCTGTCTTTCAACCTCACTGTCACCTTTGATCATTTTACCCCTCAGCTCTTTCCTAGGCTACCACCCCTGTGATGGCTAAATTCTCTTCTCTTCCCCATTTGAACCCCTAGGTGAAATAATTCAACTCTATACTACCTTCTTCTCTCAAACCCCTTGATTCCGATCCTATTAAATTTCTTGCCCTACCATGACTTAGTCTTGAATATTCTTATCATGCCCAGTCTCCCACTATCTTCTATTGTTCCCTATCTACTGATTGCTTTTCTTTTGCCTATAAACAGACCTATGTCTCTCTCATTCTCAAAACACCTTCACTTCATCCACCCATCCCTGCTAGCTATTGCCCCATATCTTCTCTGAATTTTGTGACTAAACCCTCCTAGAAAACCAGCAGGAATAGATGCCTCTATTCCTTGCCTCTCACTCTTAACTCTTTGAAGTCTGTCTTCCAACCTCATCATTCACTGCTTTCTCAAAAATTAGCAAATCTCTAATCTCAGTCTTCATCTTTCTAGGCTTCTGTAACCTTGAACACCACCAATCACCCTCTTCTTAATACTCTCTTCTCTCTAGGTTTCTGTGACACTACTCTATCCTGATTCTCTCCTGCAAAACAGGCTTGATAATACCTTTAGCAGAAACATCACAGGGTTATTGCAATAAATGAAATCTTGTCTGTAAAATATAATTTTTGTAAAGGGGTTTGACCACCCACCCCTTCTCAATCTCCTTTACTGGATCTTCATCCACATCATGCCTTCTAACCCTGGGCAGCCCCCAGGGCTCTGTCTTGCACCCTCTTCTCTTCTCCTTCAATATTATTTTACTTGGTGATCTCATCAGCTCCCATGGATTCAACCATCATCTTGATGAAGATGGGTCTCTGATATATTTGTCCAGCCCTGCCTCTCCTTTGACCTTTAGTCTTCCATATCCAACTGCATTAGTGGACAAGTTGAATTGAATGTCTCCTAGGAATCATAAGCTCAATGTGCCCAAAACCAAACTCATCATCTTTGCCAAAAACTCTCCCTATTTTCTGACTTCCTATGACTACTGAAGGTACCACCATCATTCTTCCAATCAAGTAGGGTTGCAACCCAGGTGCCATCTTCAACTCCCTACTCTCTCTCACCCCTCATAACCAACTTGTGACCATGGTCTGTTGTTTCCTTTTCTGTAAGATCTCTGGTATATAGCCCCTCCTCTTCTCTGACACTACCACTCCCCTGGTGCAAGTCCTCATCATTTTGCTCCTGGACTGTTTCAATAGCCTGCTGGTTGGTCTCCCTGCCTCAAATCTTTCCCTGCTCCAGTGCATACTCCACTCAACTGTCACATTTATCTTTCTGAAGTACAAATCTGGCTACGTCACTCCTCATATCAGTCCAACCCTTTACACATACCCATTATCTCCCAGATCTTCACAGAAACCCCTGTAACAGAGACAGGGCAAGACTGCATTTCCCATTTGTCAGATTGGGAAACTGGGGTACAGAAAGTATGTTTTACCCAAGGTGCCCCACAACCTCCTGCCTCCCTTCCCTCCTTCTGAGTCCCTGTGGTAAACTAATAATAATTTACATTTAGATAGGTTTGAAAGTTTACAAAGCACTCTACAGACAGGATTTCATTTATCACAATAACCCTGTGATGTTGCTGCCAGAGGCATTATCAAGCCTGTTTTGCAGATGAGCCCCAGAATCTATCTCTCTGTGACTCACGGTTACATCTCTAATAGCTGCTACAGGCAAACTGTGAACAAAAGTCTTCCTGACTTCATCTTCTGCACTTTATCAATCTATCAGTCAACAAACAATCAGCCAACCCAATAAGGGCAGACAGAAGGGAAGAGAGGAGAGAGAAACAGTAGATGAGACCCTGTCTGGCACAAAAGGAGTCCAACAGCCAACCCTCCCCTTTTCCTCTAACTTGTTGGGGTCATTGGTACGATTCAATTCAAGAACCACTTATTAAGTTATTAATATCTTCTATTATTATATTTTATATATTGTTATTAACATTACTATGCGTCAGGTTCTGTGGAATTCCCTGGGGTTACAAAGACAAAAAAAGAAACAGTTCCCAACATCAGGAAGGTGACATCCAATTGGAGAAGACAGAGTGCACACTTGCCTAGCTGCCTCTTTCTTAGTAAGAAAGCCCAGAGCACTGGGAGCATTGGGAAGCAGGATCCCCTTGGGCCATGGGAAATCCCACCTCTATTCCTCGTGGGGTTCAGATAATCCCTACCTTACAGCTTTCTTGCCTGTGATTCAAGTGCCAGCAAAGCAGAAACTCTAAGTCACTCAGCGTCCCTACTGAAACAAGAGACAAATTCATGTTTGTTTGTTTTCAATGTGACTGCAGAGGTCATTAGACTGAATTGGGATCGCACTGTCCGAGGAGATTCCACAGTATGCACCGATTCCATGACTACAGCCATTTCACTGCCTTCCAGTGAGATATAATTCACTGCAGCCTTGGGACTGTACCAGCTGGCTCAACATTATAGGGAATTATGCCCTAGTTACTTCTTAGCACTTAAGGTCTATTTATGCAAAAGACTTCCATTCTTGTTGTCTCGCATATAGCCTGCCATGGTCCCACTCTCTCCAGTGGGGGATATTGCAAAGAGGCCAATTGAGGCTGGATACCAGAATAACATTCTAACAATTGGAACTCTCCAACAAGGGAATGGGCTACCTCCCAAGGTTCCCCTTCATTGGCCTACTTCTGCCTCTGGGATCAACTGAACACATTCAATCTCTACTCTGTTGTTGTTTGTTGTTCAGAAGATACAGTTGTGTCCAACTCTACATAATCCAATTTGGGGTTTTCTTGGCAGAGTTACTGAAGTGATTTGCCATTTTCTTCTCTAGCTCACTTTTGAATAAAGAAACTGAGGCAAACAAGGATAAGTGACTTTTCCAGGGTCACACAGCTAGTAAGTGTCTGAGGTCAGATTGGAACTCAGGTCTTCCTGACTCCAGGCTTGATGTTCTATCCACTGCACCACCTAGATGCTACTCCACTGGACTGCTCTTCAAATACTTAAAGAGCAAAGACATGGCAGAATGGATAGAGGATGGGACCTAGAGTCAGGAAGATGTGAGTTCAAAACCAGCCTTGGACACTTAGTAGCTGTTTGACCCATGCAAGTCACTTGATCTCTGTCTGTCTTAGTTTCCTCATTGATAATAATAATAGCACATACCTCACAGGTTCAAGTGTCAAATGAGATAATATTTATGTAAAACATTTTCCAAAGTTTAAAGTGTAATGAAAATGCTAGTTATCATTAGACAACCATCATGTTCTCCTGAGTCTTTCTGCTCTGGGTTAAACATCTCCTTTTCCTTCAACAGATTCTCATATGGCATATCTATTTAGCCCACCAATTTATCCTTCCTAAAATGCAGTTCCTAGAATTGTACACAATCCCAGAGGAAGTCTAACCAAGGCAGAGGACACTAGGACCATCACCTCCCCAATCAAGGCCACTATGCACCTTAATACAATCTGATACCAGAATAGCTTTTTCAACTACAATGAAGGGGTGTGCTTGTAAATGTTTAACAACCATCTCCCAGGAGATGGGAGAGGAGAAGGGGGAACATACCCTTGACATGGTTTTAAGTTTTATAGGCCATTAAAATTTTGTCCATCATTTTTTAAATCTTAGACAAATCAGTAAAACAACAAATCAAGCCCCAATTTGTAGCATTTTCCAACTTCAAATGTGTAATTATTCATACTGAAAATTTAACAATTTGCTTTCCCCAGCCAATACAAGCTGACTCTAACCCTTGTCTGACCCTGTGTCAGGTTATTGACTCATTGTATCTGTATTTCACAAAAACTAGTGCTTAGCACAATGCCTGACACATAGTAGGCACTTAATAAATGTTTATTGATTGACTGACTATAGATTAACATCTCCCTGAAATCTATTTTTTCAAATTAACTGGGATGTACTAATGGTTCCCTTGCAAAACTCTTTTTTTTTTCACCCAAGTATAACCTGTAATTTGTTGAATTGAATGAATTTACATTTACTCTAATACTGAAATGGTTCTGTGATTCCATAAATCTAGAAATGCTTTCCAAGGCTGCAGATCACCACCTATCCACCCACCTGCTCACCCTATACCACTTTATGTGAGCCCCTTCCCACATTAGCCATTGGTGCAGTTAATGGTGCAGTGAATAGAGTGCTGGGGGTAAGGATGACCTGAGCTCAAATCTAACCTCAGACACTTACTATCTGTGTGAGCTAAGTCACTCAACTTCAGTTTGCCTCAGTTTCCTCATCCGTAAAATGAAGTTAATAATAGAACCTACCTCCCAGAGTTGCGAAGATCAAATGAAATATTTGTAAAGTGCTTAGTAAATGCCTGTCACTTGGTAAGTGCTATGTAAATGCTAACTCATTATTGGGGAGCTATCCAATGTGCTGACGGTCTTCTTCCGTCTTTCCCAACATCATGAGGCTACTAATAATACAGGTCACCCCTTAGTCCTGCTATGTAAATGGCTCATTGTTTTTGATCACACATTTGTCCCAGTCCTTCTTTGGAATTCCTTGTTTACAATACATCGTACTCCCTGCTTACCCCATCTTTCCTCTCAGTAATATTCACTTTTGAGATAAGGATTAGGACTGGACTTGTTATTTCCCTAGAAGAGAGAACTCCAAGGGGAAAAAACTCCCTCCACTAATGCAAGTCAGCACCTTCTCTGCAATTAGCAACCTCACTGAGTTGCCTAGAGTGCTGAAGCATTTTTAATCAAAAAGCACATACTACGTGCTGGTCCCCAACCTAGATTAAGTGACTTGCCCAGGGTCACACAGTCAGTTTGTGTCAGAGGCAGGACCAGGTTTTCTTGGCTCTGTGGTCAACATTACCCACTATACCACACTGTCTTTCTTAAACTCATTCTTTCTCATTGAAACTGGATCCATATTCTAGTCTGTTGAAGCATTCTTCAGAGAATGCAGTTCTGATGGGCTAGCCATGTTGTTCAAATGCCAAACCCAAGTTTGTATAAAAGTCTATTTTACAGAGAACTCACACAAGACATGTGCTTACACGGAGGTCAGAAGAAGCATATGAGGGTACTCTCAAGGTCTCTCTGAAGAACTTTGGAATTGATTGTGAGATGTAGAAGATGCTGCACAGGACCTTCCAGCACAGTGTGCTCTCATCAGAGAAGCCACTGTGCTCTGTGAGCAAAGCAGAATTGCAGTATCTCAAAAGAACCATGAGATGTGAAAATCTAGAGATATCTTTTTATTCCAAATGTTCACGTGGACAATTTGTGTCTTACCTGTGATAGAGTCTTCTGAGTTCTGATCTCAAAGCCACAGGTGGACCTGGTGCCTTGACCCTGTGAGAGCTGACCTGCAGTGAAGTTTCCCCATTCTGAACATCCTATTAGATTCTTATTTCTTCATTATACTTTGTAACTAAATTCAGTATCATTTTCCCATATATGTGGGGCCATTGTGTATAAAGGAATGTTAGTGTGAGAGGTAGCAAAGAGTTAAGGTTCTACAGAACTGCAAGAATTGCTGAAAGAAGACTACTGATAAAAAAGTGCCAGGCAGTAGCCTTGGGAAGAAGTTGGGCTCCCAGTTCCCAGAGAACTCCTAGATAATACTAAAAGTACAGTGGCCTTGGGACTCTCAGGCCCAGATAAGGACACACCTAGGTTGGGCTGGTGGGAGTTCAGTATTCTGGAGTTAGGATTATGATAAAGAAAATCTGTAAGCTTCTGCAACTTGTACTCCATGGCTGGTGCCCATCTTGGGCAACATGGGAGCATCCTTTCTTGAGAAAGCTAATAAAGAGTCTTTCCTTTTTGCAAACTAGTGTCAAGACTCTGATTCAAATTTGGGTAGGTTGTCTCTGCCACACACAACTCCAACATAGTAATGCCATATTGGTCTTCTTTGAGAATGAAGAACAGCAACCGAACAAACATCCAGAAAAGAAAAGAGCTGGCTTAAAGAGGAAAGAAGGAAGGAGAAGAAAGGAAGACTTAGGTTGGGGCTATGTCCTAAAGCCAACCCTGAAAGACTTCAGGCTTTTGATTAGGGAGAGGAGGGACCCAAGCAATTGTGTGGGATGCTGTGCAGAAGGTCTCTGCACAGAGTGGATGAGTTGAAGGAGATGGGAAGGTCCTTTCCTGCTGATGGATTCCATGAACCTTTTCTAAGTCTCTTCCAAAGCTCCCCATAACTCCAGGGTAGCAAGAGGCTTGCAACCAGGCCCTTGCCCAAAGTCCGGGCACAGGCAGGCAGCCACATTAGCAGACCCTCCCAAAGAGAGAGCACACTGGGCTGATGGTGTTTGTCATCAAGAAATAGCTCCTTGTTGGGGGCACAAGCACTTTGCTTCCCATCGTGTGCTACATGGAACTGTGTGATCATCAGGCTCAGATAAAGATCTTAATAAGCTGGAGTTGAATGATTTTATGGGGGGAAAGCGGAGGGAGACAAGGATAAAAAAATTCACACGGACTATACTAAGAGCTTGACTCTTCTTTAATTACATTCTTCTAACACTTTGTAGAATAAAATTGAATATTACACCAGGAAGATCATCTAACCCAAACCCTTCATTTTACAGAGGCCCAGGGAGGAAAGGTTGACTTGTCCAAGGTCACGAAGCAATATAGGGACAGAGTAAAGAGTAGAGCCATAACTAGCCACTCTAAATCTAACTCCTGGAACAAGGCCCATGAAAGGCATCCACAAATCCATTTTTAGGGAAATTAATTGAGGGGGGAAGGGATAATGTGGCATGAGAGAGATTCAAACCCAGAACACAAGTCCCCAGTGGGAACAAGACAGAGACCCCAATGAATCCCAAAGAGATCATACAGGTGGGGAAAGGAGCCACATGTATAAAAATATTTGTAACAGCTCTTTTTGTGGTAGCAAAGAATTGGAAATCAAGGGGATGCCCATCAATTGGCGAATGGCTGAACAAGTTGTGGTATATGAACGTAATGGAATGCTATTGTGATATAAGAAATGAGAAGCAGATGGACTTCATAATAACCTGGAGAGACTTATATAAACTGATGCCGAGTGAGAAGAGCAGAACCAGGAGAAATTTGTACACAATTACAGATACAATGTACATGTGATGACTAATTGGGCTCCTCTCAGCAATGCAAGGCTATAAGACAACTTCAAAGAACTCATGATGGAAAGGGCTATCCACATCCAGAGAAAGAATTACAGAGTTTGAATGCAGATTGAAACAAACTACTTGCTCTCTCTTTTTTGTTTTGTTTCATTCCTTCTTTCTCATTGTTTATTTCATTGGTTATAATCCTTCTTTACAACTTGACTAATGTTTAATGTGAAGGTGTATGTACAACCTATATTGAATTGCATGCCGCCATAGTGGGGAAGGGGGGAGGACAGAAAGGGGGAGAAAATTTGTAACTCAAGGGATTGTGGGACTGAATGTTGTAAACCAAAAGTAAATAAATAAAGAAAAAAAAGACAGAGGCCCCAGGAGCCCGCCTCCTAGGGAGGGACTCTGACCTTGCTGGGGAGACTTCTACCTGAGAATTATAGGATCCTAGATCTAGGACTGGAAGAAATCTCACAGCCCAGCCCCTTCATTACAGAAAGGTTAACTTGGCCAAAGTCATAAAGGTAATAAGCATCAGAGACTCGTTTTGAACCCAGACCCTCTGACCACAGTCAGTGCCCTTTCTATTGTACTATGCTGGTGAACCAGGGCAGGGCTGGGGCAGGAAAGAGCTCAGCTGGCAAAGAGTTGACCTGGGGTAGGGATGGCAGTGTGGAGTAAGGAGTAGAGAAGAAGCCACCATCTGGTAGCTCCCTAATTTAATTTGTTCTACTTAATTAGGTGTTACTCCTGCTAAAAGAGGCAGAAAGGTGGCATGATGGAGCATATAGAGAAGCTGGGCCTGGAGTCAGGAAGACTCATCTTCCTGAGTTCAAATCTGGCAGGAAGGCAGGTATTTATTAAATGGTTTTTATTGTTGTCCAGTTGTTTTTTGGTCATCTCTGACTCTGTGACCCCATTGTGGGCAAAGATACTAGAATGGTTTGCCATTTTACAGATGAGGAAACTGAGGCCAACAGGGTTAAGTGACTTGCCCAGGGTCACCCAGCTAGTGTCTGAGGCTGGATTGGAACTCAGGAAGATGAGTCTTCCTGACTCAAGGTCACACAGAGCTGTCCTATTAAGTGCCTACTGTGTGCCAAGCACTGGGTTAAATGCTAGGGATGATGCAAAGGCAAGCAACAAGAAAGTCCCACACACACACCCCCACAAGGAACTTTCATTGTAATGGTGAGAAAGCCTGGATGGGAATGAAGCATGGCTGGTGGGGGTTGTTGCCCAAAATGGAGACATTTCCCCCCCCCCCCAAAGGAATCCACCAGTGGGAAAAAGGGACTGGGAGGAGGGACATTCCAGTATGGGAAGGTCCTCCTTCACTGAAGGAGGTTCCAGGGTGAGATAGCAGCTGAGTTATGATGGCTAAGCTCAGAAAGCCAGGACATCTTTGAGAGAATGAGGGTGGCAAAAATCAATACCATCCTATCACTATGCACATGGTTTGAGAGCAGCATTGTATAGCAGAAAGAAAGCTGAATTGGAGGTGGAGAACCTGGTCTAGGCTGCCAATCCCAACTCTGCCCTTTGTCATAGAGTGACCTGGGGACAGTAACTTCCCTCCTGAGAATTCGGTTTCCCAATCGATGAAGTAAAGACTGGACTAGATCCATAATCCCTAAGACTCCCTGCCAGTTCTCATCACAATTCTGGACCTCAGTTTCCTCATCTGTAAAATGAAGGGGTTGGACCTGATAACCTCCATGTCCCTTCCAGCTTGAAATCTATGATTCCAGGACTTCTCAGGAAACTTACATTCAACTGAAGAGATACAACAGCCCCTAGGTAAGTCAATGTCAGGGTTTGAACCCAAATTTTCAAGACTCTAAATCTTTCAACGGGTCTGAGAAAGATTGCAAGGAGGAGCTCACTGGTCAGTTCTGAGCACTGCCCATGAAAAATACCCATCTGACTTGGGAGTCACTTAGCCCACAGAGTTGTTGTAAGGATCAAATGAAATAGCATTTGTAAAGCATTTAGCACTGTTCCTGGCACATATTAAGCATTTAATAAATGTTTCTTCCCTTCACTTTTCTTCCCATCTGACTTTGGAGAACCATCCTGTAACTCTTTCCAGAGCCTCTGGGGAAAAAATGAAAAAGCGAAGTATCTATCCCATCGTTAAGCCCAGACCCAGCTGGTGTTTTAATATCTTCTTGGGAGCTTAGGCTACCATTAGTCACTGGTTTCCCAGGGGATCATCTCCTCTGCCCAGCTCTAAGCAGAATGGCCAGAGATGATTTTAAATGGATGGCTGAGATACCGGAATGAAAGTGAGTTATGAGGTCTGTCTCAACAAAGGTTTTCATAGAACTTTATTTACGACTAGGGGTTCTGGAAAGAACTCAAAACATGTCCTGGGTTTTCATTAACCCTGCTGCTCTTAGCTGTTGGTGATTCCACATTGCCCTGCAGCTAGCATATCCATTGTAAACAAGTATTTATTGAGCCCATCCTGCACATAAAGCCTGAACTAGGCAAGGTGGGGGAGATAGAGAAAATAAGGACTCAGCCCATTTTTGGATCCCTCATCAGATTGGGAAGATAGAAAATACAAAGGAAGTAACGTGAAAAATTACAAAGAAAAATATGAGCAAGAACAAAATTACACAATTGAGAGATATTGAGGAATGCAGAGTGAAGAAGTGATAGGGTAGGGGTGGAATAAATCAGAAAAGGCCATCTGGGGAAGGCATATGAGGGAAATACCCTAGGGCCCAAGGGACTGTGTATGAAGCTGCTACCAGGCAACCTATTCTCTGCCAAGCCTTGCATTTATGGAAACCATCAATTACTTCTCCTTCTGGGAGCCTCTTCCAAGGGGTATTGAACCTGATCCTGGCCTCCAGAACACTAGCTATCTCAAAGCACAGTTTATATCGACTCTGAGAGGCATCCTAGGGGGTACAATCATAGATGTACAACTGGAAGGGACCTCAGAATTCATCTACTCCAAAACCCTTGTTCTGAAGAAGATTCTGAGGTCCACATGGAATACAAACTCCTTGAAGACAAAAATTGTCTCACTTTCAGTTTTGTATTCCAATCACCTAACACAGTGTTTGGCATCGAGCAGGTGTTTAATAAATGCTTTTAAAAGTGAACTTGACTTTAAGCCTAGGGATATGAAATTATTTGCTCAAGGTCATACAAGGTAGTAAGTTTCAGAGGCAAAATTTGGAATCCAAGACTTTGGTCTCGAAATCTAGTGTTCATTTACTTATTTGTGTAAACTTCCTCATCTGTAAAGTGAGGAGTAGAACCAGGAGAACAATTTATTGAAGAGCAACAACATTGTGAAGACATTTTGAAAGACTTAAGACAATGACCAACCCACAATTTCAGAGAAACGATAATGATAGCTATCAATTATGTGGTTCTTTAAGGTTTACAAAGTACTTTATAAATGCCATTTCATTTATCTTTACAACTTAGATATTATATTATTGTCATTTTCAGAAAATTAAGGCAGATAGAGGTTAAGTGATTTACCTAGGGTCACTCAGCTGGTAAGTGTCTGAGGCTAGATTTGAACTCAGGTCTTCCTGACTCACAGTCCAAAGCTCTATGCACGTGGTGCCACCTAACTACCCTCATAATAACAACCTACTACCCACTTATCAACAGAGAAATCATGGACTCAGAGTGCAGAATGAGACACACATTTCTGGACGTGACCAATGTGAGCATTTGTCTTGCTTTACTATAGAAATTTATTACAAGGGTTTTCTTTTTTTCCAAGAGAGGAGAGAATGAAAGGAAAATAAATAAATTTTTGTTCATTGAAAATATATAACTGAATATAAAAATAAAATAAAATGATTTGGGCTAGATGAGTTCTAAGGCACCTTCTAACTCTAGCTCTATGGTCCTCCTAATGACATGGGCATGGTGAAACTCTGAGTCTGTTCCACCTTGGCCAGATTCCTGCCATCATCACCAGACACAACACAGATCATAAACTGCAGAACCTTACTTTGGGACCAGCTTGTCTGAGGCCCTTGAGATAATAAATAGCTATTGCTTTCCAGTATTGATCTAGTCATAGTCATAGTTATAGTCAAGAAAAGGCAACCAGGTGACACGATGAATAGAATGCTGGGCTTGGAATCAGGAAGAATCATCTTCATGAGCACAATCTTGCTTCAGACACCTACTAGCGCTATGTCCCAAACTTAACCCTTTTTGCCTCAGTTTCCTCATCTGTAAAATGAGCTGGAGAAGGAAACGGTAAACTACTGCAGTGTCTTTGCCAAGAAAACACCAAATGGGGTTATGAAGGATTGGACATGACTGAAATGACTGAACAATACTAGTCAAAAAACATTAAGTACCTACTATGTTCCAGGCACTGTGCCAAATACTGGGGATATGAACAGGAAAAAAGAAAGGCAGTCCCTGATCTCAAAGAGTTTACAATCTAATAGGGGAAGATAATACCCAAAAAGAAGCTGAAAGTGGGGGTGGGGTGGGGTTTACAAGAGGCCACTGGAGGGCATGCTTGTGGAGTCAAAACCAAACCTATCAACTTATGAAAAATGAAGAGTTTAGCTAGACAGTTTGGAGAGACAGCTGAGGGTACTGAGGAGGTATTGAGTAGCAAGGCTAGATCAGTATAGAGTACCCTCCCCAAAGAAGGTCATCCAGGTCAAAATTGCTTCCAAACAAGGAACAGAAATCCCTAGAGGATTTACCAAGGTGAGTCTTCCATCCTTGCTTCATCTGGACACAGAAAACAGCGAACTGAAAAATCACCTTGAATCTGTGATGGGGAAACTCAAGCATCAATGAGGTTTGGTAATTTAATTATCTTCCTCTTACCTCTGCCACCATTACCACCACCACAACCACTACCACCACCGTCACCACCATCATTGTCACCACCACCACAGCCACTACCATCACCACCACCTTCAGACTCCCTATCCTTACTGCTATGACTCCTGTGATGTTATTTCATTTGCAAAACACCCATGCTTTATGATACTGAATGCAGATTCTTTCTGATCCTACGTCCCTTAAAAAGAGATAAATGGCTTCTCTCATTGAGAAGCAGAAGGAAAATCAATACCATCTCTTTGAAAATACCATCTGTCTTCCATTTCTGGCAGTGGTGAATGGAAAATGGGGGCATAAATTGTGCACTCCCACACGGCCTCGGAGGCAGTATGGCCCAGAGTGGGGTCATTAATATCCCGATGGCTCTCCCCTGGTTGGCATGGCCACAGATGAACCAGACACAACACTGAATGCTCTCTGACACTCTCTCTCTCTCTCTGCATGGTCTGAATACATGTCAGGGAGTGCTCCTTCTTCTCCATGTTCTAGAGCACAGCTTCTCCATCTTCTGAAGGTGGGCATAGGAGATTAAGAGAAATGCACAGAATCATAGAAATTGAGAATTGGAAGGGATCTTAGAAGCCACCAAGTCCAACCCATAGATGAAAAGAATACCCATTATAACATTCCCAACAATCATCCAGCCTTGAAGAGCTCCAAGGAGGGTGACTCCATGCCCTCTCAAGGCAGCCCATTCCAATTCTGAGCAGCTCTCATTGCTAGGAAGTGTTGCCTGACTTCAAGCCTAATCCACATTCTTTGCCTCTTCCACTCATGGTTCCTGGCTCTGTCCTCTGGAACCAAAAGAACAAGTCTAGTCCTTATTTCCCATGCTGGCCCTTCAAATCATGAGACACCGCTATCATGTACCCCCTGAGTCCTTTCTTCTTGAAACTTAAACCTTCCAAATTCCTTCAACAGATCCCAATATGACATGAAGTCAACGCATTCACTATCCTGGTTCAACTCAATGTAGCAGTTATCATGAACCTACTATGTGCTCAGGGTCAAGGATTCAAAGACAACTCATTTAGCTTTGTAAATCCAAAGCATCCATAGCCTCAAGAAGCTTCCCTTCTAGTTGGGGAAGAGACTGGAGGAGGGGAAGGGAAAGAGGACAACAGTTACAGGATGTACACAGATAAGTAAATGCAGAGTGTATACAGTTACATGAAGAAATATCAAGAGGTAGAGAGTATTAAAAACTTCAGGCATCAGGAAAGGCCCTGTGTGGGAGATGGCACTCAAGCTTTGAAGGAAACTCAGGATTCTGAGAAAAAGGTGAAAAAGAAATGGAATCTAGACATGGGAGACCATCTGGGCAAAGGCATGGAGGTGGGAAATAAAACATCATCTATAGGAGATGGCTAGTGGGACAGTTTGACTGGGATAGAGAACATATGAAGAATGGCCATAAGAAATAAGACTGGCAAGGTAAATGAGAGCAGTGTTGCGGATGGCTTTAAATGTCAGGTTGAGGATGGATCCCTGTTAGTTGGGCAAGAAGTATTACCACACCAAGCACATTGGAATCAGTCTTCATGTGCTTGCTGACATGGGACAGCAGAGCTTGGCAGAACATTACGGCCAGATCTTCCTCAGTTGTCTTTGCTTACACCCTTCAAACCAGCTTAGCAGCAGGAGAGAAGAAAATCCACAGGAGTCATATTGTGGGGAAGAAAAGGAGACAAACTAAGCTCTTCCTCCAGCCCTGACTAGGGGAAGAGAGGAGAGGAGAGGGGAGGAGAAAGGAGGGGAGAGAGGAGGGGAGGGGAGGGGAGAGGTGGGGAGAGGAAGGGAGGGAAAAGAAGAGGCGAGGGGAGGCGGAGGAGGGGAGAGTATGGGAGGGGAGAGGAAAGGAAAGGAGGGGAGGAGAGGGGGGGAGGGGAGGGGAAGGGAAACAAAAGAATAACACAAATAAGAGCTGACCATTGATGCCATGCAATACAAGCATATGGAGAAGGTGGTCCCCCACATGATATCAGGTTCTTCATATGAATTTAGGGTAAATTTCCAGGATACAAAGTCTCTCGTGGTGGGTGTAATCTGCTCCAATGGAGGGATGACCCACAGTGGTGAGCTCACAATCCATTGGAGGTCGTAGTAGACATTGATGCTACACTTCAATGTTTGCAGAAGACTTTCTAGACACAACCTCACAACAAATCAGGTTTGAGTGGCTATCACAATTCAACAGCTTTTTATCACAATCCAACTCAGCAAGGTTTTTTAAGCAGCTACTCTGTACCAGTAAGAGGTGATGCAAATATGGGGGGGAGGGGGCGGGTTCTATAAGCACCAAGAATAACCTGTTTTTGAGTCTGGAGCAGCATTGAACCTTTCCCTCCCACTGCCTTGCTCTAATCCCATATTACTTGTTGCATCACTGGCCCCATCCAAGAAATAATGGAACCCAAACTATGTCCTCACCGGAATTCCATTTGACAAACATTTATTAAGTAAGAAGTTATTTAATGCTTGCCATGGGACAGGTATTGTCCTAAGCACTGGGTATACAAAGAAACAAATGAACTATTCCAGCTTGCAGGGAGCTTGTATTTCAGCATTCTATCACCTAAATGCTTGTTGATAGGTAGATTGTATAACCTTCAGCAAGTTGCTTAATCTCCCAGGGCCTCAGTTTCCTTATCTGTAACATGAGAGGGAAGGACTAGGTAGCCCCTAAGGTCTCTTCCAGCTCTGGATCTATCAGTCTATGGTCTTTCCTTTCTGCCCAAGCAGGGAGAGGTTGCATCCCTCCTCTTGCCATAGTGGTTGCTAAACACTTCCTCAGGAAGAATGAATCACCACTGGAAATGGCTGCCATATCTTTCTCATTAATGAATTATCATTAAGTCAAATTATCATGTGTACTCCTTCTGGCAGAAGTATTCATAGAAAACGCAAATGGCAAAATCAAGACAGATGGAAAATTCCAGTCACTTCTCAGTTTCAAAGCATGAATTATGGATGGGATGTGACTCTGGTGCCAAACGCTCCAGGAGAGAAGGGGAGAAGGGCAGGTGGGAGGTTAATGGGGCTCAAGAAGCCCCACCTCCTCTTTCCTGGGCTGAACTCTAATTGAGCTCTACTGCCCAGGAAAGTTGCCCCATCAACACACACATATGCACGCATACACACATGTATGCACACACATGTATGCATGCACACACACACACAACCACCTGGCCTCTAGACCCACATGAAATGATTCCATCAATGTCAGCATATTATTCAATCCTCCACTTTTTCTTGGGAGATGATTGTAACAGTTTCATATTTGTAAAATATGTTTTTTTAATTTTCTTAGAATTGCTGAACCTCATTATTCAAAAGGGTTTTGAAGGTCATCTAGTCCAACTCCATACCTGGACTGGACTGTTTCTCTGTCTCTGTCTCCCTCTTTCTCTCTACTTTCTCTCCCTCTCTCTCTCTCTCTCTCTCTCTCTCTCTCTCTCTCCATCTCTGCCTCTCTCTTTCTCTATCATCCTCTACATGGGATCATACAGTTTCTGCTTTAAGACCTCCAGTGAAAGTGTGATAAGCCACATTTTCCCACCCTCTACCATGTAACTTAGGCTAGTCCCCTTCCCTCCCCCCCCCCACAATGTAAAGGAGAAATTGAACCACCCCATTTTACAAGGTGAAAACACTTTTTGTTTGAATTAATCAGAATGTGAGCAGAGGCTGTACCTCTCTCTGAATCAACCAAAGTCATTGTATTTGAATCTAGGTCATTCCCTAAGCTACTTGCGTAACAAGGAAAAGCTATTTCACAATCCAGAAATGAAGAGATTTTGAGAATTTGGATTCAAGATGCTGGAACAAGCATTGAGCCAAGCAAGGACTGAACTGGGTCAGAGAAGGGAATCATTGGCTCTACAAGCATCTCAGGGAGGAAGACCAAGGCTGAGGCAAGGGAGTATTTATTAAGCACCTACTCTGTGTTAAGCCTTCACAAATATTTCATTTAATCCTCACAACAAGTCTGAAAGGTAGATGATTTGAACTCAGGTCTTCCCCACTCCAGGTCCAGCACTTCATCAATTGTACCAACTAGCTGCCTCTGGATGGAAGTGCCAAGAAAAGATTGGCTCTTCCTCCAACTTACCTTCCCAATGCCCATCTCTCCACATATGCTATAATATAATCTTCTGTTCCATTATCCAAATGTTTCCAGTAAACTATGGTTTTCCTCATCCATGAAGAACCAGGAACTAGAGTTAGATATAAATATAAAGTTATATTTATATAACTTTAAAGAGAGCCCAACTTCTGCCTAGGTATTGGGAATGTTTCCTGAGGGCTCAGAGCAACTGTGTCTAAATTCAGAACTTTTCATCTAAAAGAATTCCCTAAACCCAAGGAAGAAGAAACTGAATGGATTCTTAGGGACATTATGTTGTTTACTTGGCTTTTTTTTGTTGTTCAGTCATTTTTCAGTCATGTCCAATTCCATATAACCCCCTTTGTGGTTTTCTTGACAAAGATACCTGAGTGGATTGTCATTTCCTTCTCTAGCTCATTTTACAGAGGAGGAAACTGAGGCAAACAAGGTTAAGTGACTTGTTCAGGGTCACACAGCTAGTAAGTATGTGTGTATATGTGTGTGTGTGAGACTGGATTTGAATTCAGGATTTGAACCTGGTGCTCTATCCACTGCAAAACCTAGCTGCCCAGGGAGTCAGCACATCTATTCAAACTGAGGGCTATATCTTTTCCACGTTGTGACTAAGTAAACTTCTTTTTATTAACTATTGGATGTTATCCAACCAGGGGACTGGCCTGAATCAGGTCCAGCCCACCACAGAGAAGGCAGTCAGGACTTCCCAAGGCTTTCCAGCCCACTTTAGGATAGGTGTCATTGTGAGGAATATTTTCCTTATAGGAAGTCAAAATCTTTCTCTACCACTCCCACCAGCTGTTCCCAGTATTGCTGTCTAAGCTAATCTCTAGTCTTCTTGACCAGTGGTTCTCAACCTGTGGGTTATGTTCAATTTGTAACAATGAAAATACATCCTGCATACCATATATTTACATTACAATTCATAACAGTAGCAAAATTACAGTTATGAAGTAGCAACAAAAATAATTTTATGGTTGGGAGTCACCACAACATGAGGAACTGTATTAAAGGGGTCTCAGCATTAGGAAGGTTGAGAACCACTGTTCTTGACAGACCTTCAGTTAGATTTCATGACCCTTCTTTCATTTGGTCCTCACAAGGACCCCCATGAGGAAGGCAAGAAGAAATACCCAGAGGCAGAATCTAAAGCCCAGAGAAGGTGACTAACTTTCTCAGGATCACGCAGCTAAGGAACACTATAGTTGGAGCTAGAATCTAGCTGTAGTCATCTCTCTTGCCTAAACCACATCCACTTCCAATCCTCATTTACCCTACTAAATAATAAGCCCCTTGGGAACCCTCATGCTACCTAAATTAATAATTGTCCTAAAGAAAACCAATTCCAGCCAATTTGGCCAAGTCCCCACCCTTTCTTCTAGGTGGCACCATAGTGCAGGGAGCACCAGGTCTGGAGTCAGGAAGACTCATCTTCCTGAGTTCCAATCTTACCTCAGACATTTACTAGCTGTGTGACCCTGGACAAGTCACTTTACCCTGTTTACCTCAGTTTCCTCATCTGTAAAATGAGCTAGCGAAGGAAATAGCCAACCACTCCAGAATCTTTGCCAAGAAAACCCCAAATGGGGTCACAATGACTCAGACATGGCTGGAAAAAAAATTCAACAACCAAACAATAACGTTGCAAGGAACAAATGGGACACTGTGTTTATTAAATTAGCCCTTATTAAATCATTGTATAAACGTTAGCTCTTATTTTTATACTGAAATTGAACCTGGAAGACAGCAGGATATAATGCAAAGTATTGCATTTGGAGTCAGAGAAGCCTGGATTCAAATCCCAGCTCTTTCTCTTGCTACTCATGTGATCTTGGACAAGGCAATTCTTTTTCCTGAGCCTCGATTTCCTGCCTTGCAAATGGAGGAGTTGGACCAGGGAGCCTTTGAGAACACTTCTAGTTCTATCTCTGTGATTCTAGACAACACAAGGAATAGCGATAGGTACTAGACCTTCCATTTCTGTTATGGGGAGTGAGGAAACACCCTCTACCAATGTAGATCAGCATTTTCACTGCAAAATGTTATCTGAGGTAGCTGCCTTAGGGTACTTTCCACTGGGCCTGGTGAGACATCAAGTCATGTCATCTGAGCAACGTCCAGTCTCACCAGGCCCAGTGGAAAGTAGTGCAAGACTAAAAAGACTTCCCCAGGATCGCAAAGCAAATATAAAACTTAAACTAGGCCTTCTAGGCTCTAAGGTCAGCCTTCTATTCACTAAACCACCCTTCCTCTCCATGTGATTTGAATGTTAGCTGTTACTATTATCTTTGAGGAAGCTGGTCCAGAAGCAGGCAACAGGCCCCATCAACTTCATTGTCCTGGGATGCTAGCACCATCCCGCCTGGCCTCCTGACCACGCCCAGCTGCTAACAGACACCATGCACAGGGCGCCAACTTGCTACGTAATGTTCTTCTGAGAAGCTCCCCGCTCCCCACTGACATGTGAAATCTCATCTAAAATTTCCCCCGGGGGAAGCAAGCCTTTAAATCACCAGCTACAGAGATGCACAGATGCTGGTTGGGCCTTCCTAATGGTCTGCCAGCAACAGCTCCCAATCCCCCATCTGCTGTACATCCCCAGAGCTTGACGGAGTCTTCTTAGACTGTTTTGACAAAGTAGAAGCAAGGCCCAAACGCCCTTGCTGACTTTAGCAGCATGCAAACTGCTGTTTCCTCTCCAGGGTCCTGATTATCTTTTCTAACCAAAATCAATGCCCACAGCATATTTGTTTCTTTTTGAAGGACAGGCTGGCAGCACTTGCCTAAGGGGAACATGTGAGTATGGTCATTCAGTCTCACCAGGCCCAGTGGAAAGCACCCAGAGGTTTGTGCTCCAAAAGGCAATAAAAACCCTTCCAATTATTCTACTGTCTCAGGCTCCCTTTCAACAGAAAGCAAATAGCTCGCTGACAGAATTATTTTCAAACACATATACCCACATACGTGGGAGACGGATTAGACATCTCCCCTGCAGGAGCTAAGTTTGATTTCAGCAGACTCCAGAAACAGAGGAGGGCTGGCCTCACTGATTAGACCACGGCCTCTGAAGACCCTCTCAGAAGCCCAGCTCCCCTCCTGCCACTCCTGCCCATCCTCAGATGTCCCCAGGCACTATCACTCATCTTTATGTTTCCTCAGCCCCTGGCCTTTGATGCCATTAATGTCAGTTCCAGGAAATACATGGCCAAAAGGCAAAAAAAAAAAAATCCAATCTGTCTCTGTATCACTCTAGCATAGCTCAAGCTAGAGGAAACAACAAAGGAAGAAGTCAATGATGTCTTAATAATCAGGGAGTTCTCACAATAGACTATAAGCTCCTTGAGGGCAGTCACCATTTTTTAAAAATTTTGTCTTTGTGTCTCTGGCACATACCTCAGTACCTAACACATAATGTGTGTTTAATTAATGCTCATTAGGTTAGATGAGATGGGATGGGACTGAGGCACTGGTCACTCACAGAAACCATGCGTAAATACAGACAAAGGGTGCATTTTGGCAAACAGTTGTGAGGCAGTATGTTTAGTGGTCAGAGCACTGAATTTCAGGGAGTTGTTGCTAAATCATCTCAGTTGTGTCTGACTCTTTGTGATCCCATCTGAAGTTTTCTTGGCAAAAACATTGGAGTGGCTTGCCATTTCTTTCTCCAGCTCATTTTATGGAGGAGGAAACTGAGGCAAAAAGGGTTAAGTGATTTGCCTAGGGTCACACAGTCTGAGGCTGGATTTGAACTCAGGAAAATTAATTTTCCTGATAACAGGCCTAGCACTCTGTGCACCGTAGTACCATCTAGCAGCCTGAATTTCAGGAGGACATATGTTCAAATACTAGTTCTGCCACTGAACACTCAGCAACCATGAATAGATCACTTCATCACTCTCCTGGTTCTCCTCCTACTTATCAAACCAGTGCTCACTTTTCTTTGCTAGATACTCCTCCACGTCCCATCTACTAACCATAAGTGCTCCCCAGTGCTCTGTCCTGGATCCTCTTCTCTTCTCCCACTAAACTAGTTAACTTGATGATCTCATCAGCTCCCATAGATTCATTATCATTTTGATACACATGACTCCCAGATAGATTTCTCTGGCCCTAACCTCTCTCCTGAACTGAAGTTTCCTATTTTTTATTTTTTTTTATTTAGGTGTGGGGTCAATTTTTTTGTTTTTTTTATTCTTTTTTATTTATTTGTATATTTTTAGCTTTCAACATTCATTTCCACAAGATTTTGAGTTACAAATTTTCTCCCCATCTTTCCCCTACTCCTTACCCAAAGATAATGAGTCTACTAAATTCTCCTTCCCCCAGTCGGTTCTCTCTTATATCCTCCCCTATCCCCACCCCACCCCCCCAACTTTCTAGCAGGGCAAGATGGATTTCTATACTCCAGGGCCTGTATATCTTGTTTCCCAGTTGCATGTAAAAAATAGTTTTTTTAACATTTGTTTTCAAAACTTTGATTTCCAAATTCTTTCCCTTCTTCCCTCCTCACCCACCCCCACTGGGAAGACAAGCAATTCAATATAGGTTGTGCATGTATAGTTGAGCAAAATATTTCCATAGTAGTTATATTGTGAAGGGCTAACTATATTTCCCTCCATCCTATCCCATCCCTCACTTATTCTATTTTCTCCTTTGACCCTGTCCCTTTCCAAAAGTGTTTGCTTCTAATTACCCTCTCCCCAAAGATGCCCTCCCTTCTCTTATCTCCCCTCTTATCCCCTTCCTCCCTACTTTCCTGTAGGGTAAGATACCCAATTGAGTGTGTATGTTATTCCCTCCTTAAGCCAAATTCAATGAGAGTAAGATTGACCCATTTCCTTTCACCTTTCTGCTCTTCCCCTCCATTGTAACAGTTTTCTCTTGCCTCTTTTATATGAGATAATTTGCCCTATTTTATCTCTCCCTCTCCCCTTCTCCCAATATATTCCTCTCTCACCTCTTAATTTTATTTTTAAGATATCATCCCTTCATGTTCAACTCATCCTGTGCCCTCTGTCTATGTATACATGTATGCACATATACACACACATATATATTTATACACACATACACCCTCCTATACATACATCTTCATACTAAGAAAAGTCTCAGGAGTTACAATTAACATTTTTCCATAAATGAATGGAAATAGTTCAATTTTAATAAGTTCTTTATGATTTTTTTCCTGTTTACCTTCTCATGCTTCTCTTGCTTATATTTGAAAGTCTAATTTTCTGTTCAGTGCTGGTTTTTTCATCAAGAATGCTTGAAAGTCCTCTATTTCATTGAATGTCCATATTTTCCCCTGAAGCATTATACTCAGTTTTGCTGTGTAAGTGATTCTTGGTTTTAATCCTAGCTCCTTTGACCTCCAGAATATCATATTCCAAGTCCTTTGATCCCTTAATGTAGAAGCTGCTAGATCTTGTGGTATCCTGATTGTGTTTCCACAATCCTCAAATTGTTTCTTCCTGACTGCTTATAATATTTTCTTCTTGACCTGGAAACTCTGGAATTTGGCTATGATATTCCTAGGAGTTTTCTTTTTAAGATCTTTTTCAACAGGTGATCAGTGAATTCTTTCAAGTTCTATTTTGCCCTCTGGTTCTAGAATATCAGGGCAAATTTCTTTGAAAATTTCTTGAAGAATGATTTCTAGGCTCTTTTTTTGATCATGACTTTCAAGTAGTCCAATAATTTTTAAATTATCTCTCCTGGATCTATTTTCCAGGTCAATGGTTTTTCCAATGAGATATTTCACATTTCCATCTATTTTTTCATTTGTTTGGATCTGTTTTATAGTATCTCGATTTCTCATAAAGTCATTAGCTTCCATTTGCTCCAATCTAATTTTGAAGGAATTATTCTTTTCAGTGAGTTTTTGAAATTCCTTTTCCATCTGACCAGTTAGACTTTTTAAGGCATTCTTCTCCTCATTGGCTTTTTGGACCTTTTTTTGCCATTGGAATTAGTCTGTTTTTTAAGGTATTATTTTCTTCAGTATTTTTGGGGTCTCCTTTAGCACACTGTTGACTCACTTTTCGTGATTTTCTTGCATCATTCTCATTTCTCTTCCCAATTTTTCCTCCACTTCTCTTACTTGATTTTCAAAATCCTTCTTGAGCTTCTCCATGGTCTGCAACCAGTTCATGTTTTTCTTGAAGGCTTTTGATGCAAGAGTTTTCTGGTTCCATGTTTTGATCCTCTTTGTTCCCCCCCAAAAAAGATTCTATAGTCTGATAATACTTCCTCTTTTTGCTCATCTTGCCAGTCAGTTACTTGCCTTTTTAGCTCTTTGCCACAATAGAACTCTGCTTCCAGAGTGGAGAGAGCTATGTCCCAAATTTCTGGGGTTTTTGCAGCTGTTGTCAGAGCTATGAAGAGAGTGCCCTTTCTACAGCCATCACAAGCTCTGGCAAGCTAGTGTTTCTCACCCCAGGACCACCACCCAAAGATGTCACCCCAATCCAAGAAGGTCAAAGCAGCAGTAATTGCCCTCTGAATGGTTGTTTGGTTTCCTGATGATCTACAGGCCAGGAGCTCCAGAGGCAGCCATGGCAACAGCTGCAGCCACCATGCCACTGCCACTTCTTGCCCCGGGGGCAGGGGCCAGACCATGCTCTTTTTGCAGCCAGTTCCAACAGAGTTCCTTTTACTTTCTCTTTGGCATTTATGGGTTGAGAAGTCTGGAAACTGCCCCAGCTGCTGGTGATTCAGTCTCCTAAAGTCTACTCCAACCAGTCTGGCCTGCTAATCTGGGCCAGCATGCCTCACATGGGACTGCACTCAACTCCCCACCCGGTGTAACCACCCCTTCCTGTTTGCCTGCCAGGCAGCCTTCAGCAGGAGATTTGTTTCTCTCTGTCACTTTGGGTAGCTCTAAAATTTGTTTAGAGCAGTGGTTCTCAACCTTCCTAATGCCACAACCGTTTAATACAATTCCTTATGTTGTAGTGATGCCCAACCATAAAATTATTTTCGTTGCTACTTCATAACTGTAATTTTGCTACTGTTATGAATCATAATGTAAATATCTGATATGCAGGATGTATTCTCATTGTTACAAATTGAACATAACCCACAGGTTGATAACTGCTGATTTAGAGCCATTTTTTTTTTTTTACAGATATTAGAGGTGGTTTGAGGGGGAGCTCAAGCAAGTTCCTGCTTTTACTCCACCATCTTGGCTCTGGCCCTGAAGTTCCATATTTCTAACTACCTAATGGACATTTCCAACTGAATGTCCCATGGATATCTTAAACCCCACATGTTGAAGACACAACTCATTATCTTTCCCCCAAATCCCACCCTCCTTTTTCCAATGTCCCTATTTCTCATTGTTGTTCAGTCATGTCCAACTCTTCAAAACCAAATTGGGGTTTTCTTGGCAAATATGTTAGAGTAGTTTGCCATTTCCTTCTCTAGCTCATTTTACAGGTGAGGAAACTCAGACTAATATGATTAAGTCTGACTCTTTGTGACCCAACTTGGGGTTTTCTTGATAAAGATGCTAGAGTGGTTTGCTATTTCCTTCTCCAGCTCATTTTACAGATGCGGAAACTGAGTCAAACAAGGTTAAGTGACTTGCCCAGGATCACACAACTAGTAAGTGTTTGAGGTGAGATTTGAACTCAGGAAGATGAGTCTTCCTGACTCCAGGCCCAGGACTTTATTCACTGTACTACCTAGCTGCCCTAGTAGGTGCTTGATAAACATTTATTGATCGGTTAATTACAAAAGTTTTTTTGCATACATTGTGCTACGTAGTCCTTACAAAAGCCCTATATAAGACATATATTTCAAATATGATGGTGCGCATTTTACACATGAGGAAACAGGCTTACAGAGATTAAATTATTTACCCATTGTCTCATCGGTGGTGTCACAGGTGGCATTTGAACCCAGATCTTTCCTCACTCCTATTTCAGTGCTTAAGATAAAACTAAAAACAAGTGCAAAGGGAGTTTTGGAGACATTTTGCTCTGTTTTTATAAGCAAAGAGTCATTTATGAGCAAGATTACATGGTCAGAAGACATGGGTTAAAGTCCCACTTCTGATGCTTACTAATTGTGTGACCTTGAACAAGTCCCATAACTTTCCTGGCTCTCAATTTTCACACCTGTAATTACAGATTGGACCAGATAACCATAGAGATGCCATTCTATCTCTTAATCAATGCTCAATGGAGATTGGCAATCATTCTGCAATTTGTAGTCTTAGAAAATTGCCTGTGGCGCTAAGAGATTAGATGAAGTCCAGTATGTATCATGACTGGGAGCTGAAGCCATGTCAACTTTACTCAGAAAGCAGCCTTCTACCAACATGTCATACTGCCTTTTGCAGCAGACTTGATTCTACACTAATATTAAGCAAAATACACTTCCAGTGATGCCCTCCTCTGGTATCCCATCCTGGACTGGCAAGAGGTCTCCAGTAGGGTACCCCAATGGAAGTGAACTTGGCCCTGAGCTCATTAACATTTTTACCAATGACTTGGATGAAGACAGAGCTAGGGTGCTCATTCATCCCATTTGCCACAATCTAACTTCAGACTCTTACTGACTGTGTGACCCTATGCAAGTCACTTACTCCTGCTTGCCTCACTTTCTTCATCTGTAAAATTAGCTGGTAAAGGAAATGGCAAAACTAGGAGGAAGAATTAACACATTAAATGATAGAGTATGGGTTCAAAAGGATCTTGACAAGCTAGTGCATTGGGATGAGTCTAATAAAGTGAAATCTGGTAAGGGTAAATGTAGTCTTAAACTTTAAAACAAAAAAACTAGCTTCACAGCTATAAGATAAGAAAACATGGTTAGCCAGTGGCTCATCTGAAAAGGATCTGGGAATTTTAGTGGACTTCAAATTCATATGAATCAGCAGTGTGATACGATGGCCAAAATTGCTAATGTAATCTTGAGTCACATTGAAAGAGCCTACGTAGGTAGAATAGGGACGCACTTTATTCTGATTTCATCAGACCTCCTCTGGGATATGATGTTCAATTCTGGGCATCATAATTTAAGGAAATTGAAAAACTGAGAGTGTATATAGGAGAGAAACAAGGATGATGAAGGAACTTGAATCTAGGCCATATGAGAATTGATGGAAGGAATCAGGCATTTTTATCCCTGAGGAAACATCCCATCATCAAGTATTTGAAGAGCTGCCCTGTGGAGGTGGTACTAGCATTGTTCTGCTTGGTGCCACAGGACAAAATCAAGAGTGATGGTGAGGAGAAAGCTTCCAAGAAGACAATTTGGGCTTCATATCAGGAAAAGCTTCCTGGTAATTAGAGACTTTCAAAAGTAGAATTGACTGCCTCCCACGGTAGTAGATTCTCCCCTTTGGAGGTCTTCAAACAGAGACTGAATGATGACCACTTCTTGGATATTTTATAATAGAGATTCCCTGTGGAACTAAAAACCATTTAAATTCCTTCCAAATCTCAAATTTTCTGATGCTGTGAATGGAGGTGACTCAGGGTTCTCAAGATCTATGCTTCAGAACACAATCTCAGAATAACTTAATAACAGAACCTCAGTGTTAGTAAGGACCTCAGGGACCATTGGTCAGTCAATAATTCAGTCAGTCAGCAAGTACTTATTAAAGGCTTACTCTGTGCAAAGTATGATGTTAAGCACCAGGGATACAAAGAAAGGCATGGTCCTTGCTCTCAAAGAGTTCACATCCTAATGAAGAGATGATATGAAAACAATTATGTATACACAGAGCATATGGGAGATAATCTCAGAGAAAATGCATGAAAGCAAGGAGGAGAAAAAGGGTGGAGAGAGAGAGAGAGAGAGAGAGAGAGAGAGAGAGAGAGAGAGAGAAGGGAGAAGGGAGAAGGGAGAAGGGAGAAGAGAGAGACAGAAAGTTCTCATAGAATGGGATTTGAACTGTGTCTTGAAAGAAGCCAGAGAAGTCATGAGGTGGATTTAAGGAGGTAAATAATTCCAGGTATGGAAGACAGTCAATGAAAAAGAAATGAAGTCAAGAGATGGAGTGTCACATGCAAGGAACATCAAGAATGCCAGTGACTTTGGATCATGGAGTACGTAGAAGGGAGCAAAGGGCAAGAAGACTGGAAAGGTAGGAAGAAGCTAGGTTGTAAAGGACCAAAACATCCAGACATTGTATTTGATTATCAAGATAATAAAGGGTCATGAGAGTTTGTTGAGTAGATGATGACAAGGTTGGATCTTTAGTGGAATCATTTTGGCAGCTATGAGCAGTTGGATAGGTAAGCAAAGAACAGAGAGTGTCATGAAAACTTATGGAGGAGAAGTATTAAGGAGAAAAGGGTAACTGACAGTGTTGAAGGTCAAGAAGGATGAAGACTGAGAAAAGGTGATTAGACTTGTTGGTTAAGATACCACTGGTAACCTTGGAAAGAGCAGTTTAAGTTGTATAATGAGTTTGGAAGTCACATCACAGAGTTTTTGAAAAGAGTGAGAGAAGAAATAATGGAAGAATTGATGGCAGATAGGCTTCTCAAAGAGTTTAGTCATGAGATAAAAGATATAAGACAATATTCAGCAGGGATATTTGGATCAGGAGAGGATTTTTTAAGGATGGGGGCATAGGGGTGTGTTTGTAGGCAATATGAAAGTAGCCAGTAGGCAAAGATGGATTGAAAATGAGCAAGAATGGTAGCAATGGAAGGGTAACCTACTAGAGAAGACAATAAAATGGGGTCAAGGATGCATGAAGAGGGGTTTGCCTTGATGAGGAGAAAGGCCACCTTTTCATGTAAGATGAATGAAGGAGAATATAGTGGAAGAGGACATCTGAGTTATGTGAGATGAGGAAGAAAGAAGAAAAGGGAAATCTCAGAAAATAGCTTCAATTTTTTTTCAATAAGTATGAGACAAGGCCCTAATCTGAGAGTTGGGTTGATGTAGGGGGCTTGGGAAGGCATAAAAACATTTGGAGTAGCTGCTAGGGTGAGTAGGATGATAAATTAATTAGGGAAGTATGATGGATTTGTCTTGCTGTAATAGTGAGAGTCCAATTAAAATGATGCAATGAATTTGCAATGGGTCTGTATGGCTCAGTGACTTTTCTCTAGCTCCATTCAAGCAGCACATGAATAAGAATCCCCTTATAGTTAGTATGTCCAGCTGGTGTTCCTCCTCTCTTCTCTACTAATTTGACTACTAACCTAGTTCAAGCTCTCATCACCTCTCATCACCTCATCACCACTGTAAAAGCTTCCCTGCCTCCAGTCTCTCTGTTTTCCCACCCTTCTCACAGCTGACAAACCTAGTTTACAGCTCTGGTCACATTAGCATTCTATTCAAAAAACCTTCAGTGGCTCCCTATTACCAACTGAGTGCTTGATTTGGAGTGAGAAGGTTTGAGTCCCTGTTAGAAGTCAGTCAAGCTGGAAAGACTCCAAGAACAAGCCCATCAAGGGAGTTTGTAGGTGCTGTTCAAATATCAGACCCTAGGAATGAGGGGAGGCTCAATAACAGAAGGTTGGCTCATAAGAGATTAATTTTTTCAGTCATAAAAGCTCATGAAGCATGCCTACTGAGGCATGAAGAGGTCGAGCTCTGCATCGATGGAGAAACACCAGGTCCAGTGAAATCACAGGTCCTTGAAATTAATAATGTTCTTGTTGTGCATTTAGTATGAGTTAATATTGTTGCTATCACCAGCAAACTCTGCACACACACTCCAGGTAAACCATGCTGTGTGTTTGTTCATGAGTGCTTCTGTTGCTCATAAGAGAATCAAATCTCAGGGCACTCGATGCCCATCTAGTCTAGTCCGTATCTAGCCAAGAATCCCCTCTAAAATCTGCCTGACAAGTGTTTTTCCATTCTGTACTTGAAGACTGTCAGGAATAAGGAACTCATTCCTTCTTAAAATGTCATTCCACTTTTAGTTATTTCTTAATACTAAAAATATTTTTAATTATAATAGGTAGCATTTATATGGTGATTTAAGGTTTGCAAAGAACTTTACATATATTATCTCATTTGATTTTTGCAGCATCTCTTTGATGTAGGTGATATTATTACCCCCATTTTACTGATAAGGGAACTGAGGCACAGAGAGGTTAAATGAATTGACCAAGATCACACAGTTAGTTAAGTGTCTGCAGCAGGATTTGAACACATTTCTTCCCAACTCCAAGTGCAGCACTCTATGCTGGATAATATTTGAGAAGTATTTTGCATGGAGTCTGGTACATAGTAGGCATGTAATAAATGTCTGTTCTCTTCCCCTCCCCAAGCTCTTAACTTCCAACTATTTCTCTAGATCTGCCTTTTGGGGCCAAGAACAATCAATGTAATGCCTCTTCCACAAAACAGCCATGAGACACCAACACCAGCTAACATCCCTGCATGCACACACACACACACACATATGCACACACAGACACACACACAGACACACACAGACACATGCACACACACAAAGACACACACACACACACACAGAGTCTCCAGGCTAAAAAAAACCAGTTCCTTCCATCATTCCTCATATAGCATGACCTCCAAGAGCACCACCATCCTGGCTTCCCCTCAGCTTATCTCTGTCCTTCATAAAATGTATTACCCAGAAATAAATATGATATATTCCAGATATAGCCTGACCAGTGAGAGCAAAGCAAGGCTATATCCTGCTAGTCCTGGATAATATTCCTCAGAGAGCATCCTAAGATCACATTTACTTTCTCAGATACTATATCCCACTGTTGACTAATATTGAGCTTACAGTCTCTCTCTTATTGGCATCAGCATCATGACCCCAGTCACTCAGAATCAAAACCTTGGAGTTCTCTTGGTCTCTTCCCTCTTGCTTATGCCCCAAATCCGACCAGTTGCCAAGTACTAATGCACCTGCTATGGTACCATCTCTCACCTTTGCCCATACTCCTCCTCTCTTTACTCACCCACGATTCTGATTCAAGGTCTCATCACTTCTCTTCGGGACTACTACAACACCCTACCTGCCCCCAGTCTCTCTATTCTCCCATCCATCCTTCACACAGCTGATAAAATAATCTTATTAGTGTACAACTCTAACCATGTTAGCCCTCTGTTAAATTGGTTTCAGTGACTCTCTAGAGTTCATAGGATGAAAATTAAGAGTCCTGTATTTGGGACCAAAGAACTTGGGTTGAAATCCTAGCTTTGTCACTTTCTAACTATATGGCCGTGAATAAGTCACACAGTACATAAACATTTATTTTTTTGTTTTGGTTTGGTTTTTGCTTTTTGGAGGGGGGTGGGCAGGGTAATTGGGGTTAAGTGACTTGCCCAAGATCACATGGCTAGTAAGTGTTAAGTGTCTGAGACTGGATTTGAACTCAGGTCCTCCTGACTCCAGGGCCCGTGCTCTACTCACTGTGCCACCTAGCCACCCCATAAACATTTATTAAGTACCTACTACATATTACCCACTTATGTTAAGTACTGGAAGTACAAATTTTTTTTTAAAAGAAATATAGCTCCTGACCTCAAGGAACTTACAAGCTAATGGGGAACAACAACAAACAAAAAAAATCAAAAAGCAGGGTAAGAGTGTCATGTCCCCATCTGTAAAACCATATATTGGACTAGATGACCCCTGACATCTCTTCCAGCTCTAAGTTTATGTTTCTATGTTCCATGTATCCCTAGCCTACCATTTAAATCCCTCCACAATCTAGTTCCAGCCATCTGGGGCCTCCATGCGTTTGTGCCCTCCAGCCCCATGCCTGGAACACCTACCCTCTTCATGTCGAACTTGGCATGGCCCTCTTCTCCTCTGAAGTTCAATTCAAGTATCCTCCTATTCTGTGAATCCTTCCCTGATCCTCCCCAGCTGTATTCCCTACTCATTAAATATCCCTGGCACATTTTGCCTGGATCCCTCCTTGGTCCCCATCGCAATCCACCATGCATTATTCTTAACTGTGTACCTGCCCATTGTAGATGGGAAGCTCCTGAAGGGATAATTCTGGGTCATTTTTTTTTCATCTCTGTATTCCTAGGACCATAGCACTGTGTCTTGAACCCTTAATAAATGTTTATTGAGTTAAATTGCTATTTATAGCACACTAGGTATACAGTAATACTGTTGATATAATCCCCCCATCCATCTTAAGAGAATCAGACTGCCTCTTTTCTTCAGTACCCACCAGCCCACAGAGTAGAGGAGGCCGGTGAAGAGTGCATTAGAGATGCTCCGGGGGAACATGTCTGGAAGTCAGGAACTGTATTTGCTGCCTCAGGACCAAGGCCAGTGCCAGGGATAGATTGTTGCTTCTGAACCACCAACCACAGACTGTAGATCTAGCCTGTGTTGCCATAGCAACCATCTACATTAGGGGGTTTTTAAAAAGTAATTAAACTCTCTAAGTCACTTTGCCCTTCACTGTCAGATTAGGAAATGGAATTTTGTTTATCGCTCTCCACGGAAAGAACGAGGCGGCGGGGTTCACTACTGAGCTGTGCCACTAGAATAACTACCCAGGGCCTACCTAGAATAACAGCAACCCATTGGGGTACAGCCCAAGAGAGCACTTCCCTGCCTCATGAGGTCCATACCCACAACTGATCTAAGGATCTAAAGTCCCCTGTTACTGGATGAGCCTTCACCCAGGCTCTTCTTCCCACAAGGTGACCAGCCTGTGATTTTTAGAGGGTAGAGAGGATTAAAGGGCACTTAAATGATCACCCTCCTAGACAAAGACAAGGTGATACAATGGAAAATAACATTAGGTGTGGAACCAGACCACTTGGGTTCAAGCTTCCGTACTTACTAATCCTGTGATCCTGTGCAAGATGTTTGACTCAGTTTCCTCATTTTTGAAATGGGGATAATAACAGGATCTACATCCCAGGGATATTATGAAGATCAAATGAAATAATAACTGTATACAGTGCTTGGCACATAGAGATGCTAGGTAAATATTGGCTATTATTATTAAACGTAGGTTTCTATTGTATATAGCTTACTTCAGTTTTTAGTATATGGCAAGTTAAATCTGTCAGCTCATAATCTCTGAAAATTGTGGTATCAAAGTTGTGGACCTGTGCCTTTCCCAGCACCCCTCCCTTCTCTCACCTACATCTTTCACAGAATCAGAATCATGGAATCTTAGAAGTTTTCAGAATTTCTCCTTTGAGTATCAGATCTACTTCTCTACTTGGCTCTCTCACCAACCCATCACACTGATTTCAGTGCTTTGAAAATCTGTGATTCTATCAGGAGGCATGCTCCTTCCACTGATAACAGATCACCACCCCCTCTTATGCTGGCAGGATGGTCTTAGAAAGCAGCTGTGCGTGAGGAAATATCTCGCCCTGCAGTCAGCAGGAAGATGAGCCTCTCAAACCTTGGCTAGACGATCCTTGGACGACAGGCAAGCAGACCATTGCTGGGCTCAAGCTTGAAGCCTTTCCAACCTTGTAGGACCTAGCAGAGTTTATGCCTCACTGAACAGGGTACCTTCCACTCAGACATTTACTAGCTATGTGACCCTGGGTATGTCACTTAACCCTGTTTGCCTCAGTTTCCTCATCTGTGAAATAAGCTGGAGAAAGAAACAGCAAAGCACTCCAGTATCTTTGCCAAGAAAACCATAAATGGGGTCCTGAAGAGTCAGACATAACTGGCTTTCTTGCCATTCCTCGCATTATATCAATCACTGCATCTGTCACTTGCATGCCTTTGTGTTGTCTTCTCCCTGCCTAGAATGCACTTCTACCCTATCTCTACTCCTTAAAATCCCTTGTTTCCTTCAAGACCGTTCATTTGGCACCTTCTCTAGGAATCACTTCCAGATCCCCTCTCCCCAGCATGATCCCCTCCAAAATTGTTGAGTCATGTCCAAGTTGAGTTGAGTTGAGTCTGATCAGTGCTCTATCCACTGCACCATCTAGCTGTCTTGCCTTTATTTTTGTCGGTGTTCTCCATATGCTTATGTATGGACATTTATCTTACTCTATGGAATGTAGGCTTTTTGAGGACAGGCCCCCTTTCATTTTTTTCTCTTTGTATCCCTGGTATCTGGCCCTTAGAAGGCACTTAATAAATGCGCGTTGGTTAATTGATTGAATGAGGCATCAGAGAGTTGTAGTAACCTCAGACTCGACACGTCAGAAACCTAACTCACAATACTCACAGAACCTGCCTCAACTCCTCTAAATTCTCTCTACTCTTGTTTGAAACCTTTGACTCCTCCCTACCCTTCATAGGATCACAGAATTTGAGAGTTAGAAAGAGCCTCAGTGGCTCTCTAGTCCAACTCATACACAAAAGGAATCCTGCTATATGGTGCCTGACAAGTGGTTTTTAGCGTCTGGTTGAAAACTGCCAAGGAGAGAGAATCACTGCCTTCCAAGACAGCCCAATCTACTTTGAGATGGCTCTCATTGTTAGGAAGGTTTTCCTGAAACCCAGCCTAGACTGGCTTCGTTGTTCCTTCTTTCACCTGCTCCTGGTTCTGTCCTCTGGTCCCAAATAGAACATTCCAATCCCTCCTCCATATGGCCAATCTTCAGATAGTTGAATAGGGCTAATCATGCCACTGCCTCTACCAGCTTCACCCCAAGTCTTCTCTTCCCCCAGTTCCTTTAGTCACTTTTCCCATGCCGTGGGTTTGTGGTCTTTCACTATCCTGGCTATCCTCCTCTGGGTAGTCTCCAACATTCTCCTTCAACCACAGTGCTCAGAATTGGGATGGTCCAGGAATGGTCTGACCAAGGCAGAGTACACTTCATATTGAATCATTTGCCAAATCCTTTTGATTTTATCACTGTCTCTCTCATATCTGGTGGCCCTTTCTCTCTATTCCCAAAGCAATCATTGGACAATTTCAAAAGACTCCTCACCAATCTCCTGGCCTAAAATCTTTCCCAAATAAAATGAGAGAAATGAGAATATTTGTAAAGTGCTTAGCACCATGACTGGCAGGTAATAGGTGTTTAATAAATGCTTGTTTGCTCCACTTCTCTTTCCCTTTCCCTTTCTTCTAATCTTGCTAGTCCACAGCTATGACCATAGGCTCATAGGATTTAGCACCATTCCCCTAACTAAAAATCTTTAGTCCATTGCCTATGGAGTCAAAGCATAAATCTTAATCCTAGCATTCAAGATCCTCTCCCATCTGGCTCCAATCAACCAACAAGAATTTATTAATTACCTACTATGTGCCAGGCACTATTCCAGGTTACAAAGACAAAATGGTTTCAAGAAACCTATATCCTATTGGGGGAGATAATATGTGCATATTTAGGGATAAGGCTTGACCCTGCAATTTCAACTCCCTCTACAAATGGAGGTGAGCATCTTCTCTACAACTTACAGTCAGAGAGTTGTCTAGAGCACTGAGAGTATAAGTGGCTTGCCCAGGGTCACAAAGTCAGTATGTATGAGAGGCAGAATTTGAACTCATATCTTCCTGGGTGCTAAGTAGCATAGCAGACAGAATGCTGTACTGGGAGACCTGAATTCTAATTCTGCCTCAGACATTTATTAACTGTGTGACCTCAGCAAGTCACTTAATTTTTGTTAAGCCTCTGTGTTCTTATCTGTAAAATGGGGGATAATAATAATAGAACCTACCTCCCAAGGGTGTTGTGAGGATCAAATGATAAAATATTTGCTAAAAAAAAAAGGTTTTCTTTCTTTTTGGAGGCAATTTGGGTTAAGTGACTTGCCCAGAGTCACACAGTAAGTATCTGAGGTCAGATTGGAACTCAGGTCGTCCTGACTCCAGGGCCAGTGCTACACTATATCACACTATACCACCTAGCACCCTAAAAACATTTTTTCACACCTTTAGAGCACCATGTAAATGTTAACTATTTTTATTACTACTATTGTTCTTTTTCATGACTGGGAGGCGAGCTTTCTATCCACAATTCCACATTGTCTCTCACTTGGTACATTGGCTTAGGATAGGAACTGGATCTGTGTTTTCCTTAGTATTGGAAACTCCCAGCTGAGGAAGTTTCCTCTACCAATGGGAAGTGAGGGACATGGCGGGCAACTTCTCTATAACTTATAGCCTTAGAGAGTGACCTAGAGCACTAGGAAGTTGACTGACCTGGCCAGGGATCACATAAGCCAGTATATGTCAGAGGGATGATTTTAACCCAAGTCTTCCTAATTTCCACCTCCAGATCAGCTCTTTCTGACAAACAACGATCTGTGAGTAGCATTAGCTGCCCCACTGGGGACCCTTCTCTCCTCTCTTCCCCTCCCCTCTCCTCTCCTTTCCTTCTCAAAGGAATATAAATTTTGATCACTGGAACCTTGAAAGATATCTTGGGGTTTATGAGCTAGATTTCTTTCTTAAGAACCATGCCTTAAATCCAAATCGCTCTGGCTCTCACTGATTGGCCAACAATAGGTCCTAGCCCAAGCCTATGGAGTCACTGTTTGGGTCCTGAGTGGTCAAGGTGAATGTAAATAGCAGTTATACCAATTGCTTCTGTTTTGGCCAGAAACAGAGAGAGGAGACAGAGAGAGAGAGAGAGAGAGAGAGAGAGAGAGAGAGAGAGAGAG
>CM053580.1:553251418-553262576 GCA_028627135.1 Pseudochirops cupreus
AGGGAGAGAGCGAGAGAGAGAGAGAGAGAGAGAGAGAGAGAGAGAGAGAGAGAGAGAGAGAGAGAGAGAGAGAGAGAGAGGGAGCAGTGGTAAAAGAGGTAAAAGACACCATTCTCTGCTTCATTTCTTACCTAACTTTAATCACTGAATGGGCATTGCCTAAGTCAAACTGAGATCTGAGAAAGACCTTAGCTTTAAAAGGCCAAGGTCTCCACTACATCCTGGGACATCTCCAATTGTACTGATCCATATCTGGCCACTGGACCCAGATGGCTCTGGAGGAGAAAGTGAGGCTGGTAACTTTCCACAACCCTTCCTCACTGAAATCCAATTCACTTGCAACTCATTACATCACCTTCCCTTCCTGATATCATGGTCCTCTTGGAGGACGAAGGACAAACAACTTTGCCACTATACTACTCTCACTCTCCATAGTCAGGTGTGTGTAAAATAGATACAAGATAGATATAAGGAAATGAGTTGGAGAGCGTTTGCATCTGGGGAAGGCAGAAAAGGCATCCAATGCACTTTTTCAGCCATTTTTAAACTACTCCTCTGCCAACTCTGTTCCAGCCAAACAGAAAGTTCTCTGCAGTTCTCATCCTGACCTCTCCATTCTTGGTGTCTTTGCCCAATAAAGAGAAAGAAACTTTCAACTTTACCTACAGCTTTACCCTGTTTTCCTTTTACAGTAATGGGGAGCCAAGTTCTCAAAATGGGGTTCAAGGACTGTCTGAAAGTGAAACATCTTTTTTTGTCAAGGATACTTCCCTTATTTATCACTACTCTGTGATGAGATGGAAGGACTCAGACCAATTTTCTCAGACAGACAGCTAAGTTGGTGGAGTCTATGGAGATTGGATCAATGGACCAGTAAGGTCCTTTCTACCTCTAGTTCACTTTTGGGGAAAGATTGTTTCATTCTTTGTCTTTGTCTTTACATCACCTAATAGGTTCTTAATAAATGCTTGTTTGAGTGCTTTCTGTATGTCAGACTCTGTTCTTAGTAATGGGATGGAGAATGAATCTGAGACTTATTTGGTATAAGGAACTCCCAAATAAGGAAGTTCTCTCTACTAATGCAGGTTGGCATCTTCTCTCCAACTTGTGGTCTTAGAGAGTTGCCCAGAGCACTGAGAAGTTGGGAGTCTTGCCTAGGAACACACAGTCTGTATGGGTCAGAAGTGAGACTTGAAGCCTAGTCGTCCCACTTCCAGGAATGACTTTGTATCTGTCATACCCTCCTGCCTCTGGTTAGTGCTGGGGACAGAAAAAAAAATCAATAAAACACTAGCCCTGCTCTCAAAGAGCTTACTACTTAATTGGAGAAAGAAATAATATATACAAATAACTACAATACTGGAGAGAATGACAAATATGGACAGGTCCAAGCAAAACAGTAATAATAACCAGAATAGAGTACTCTATCATTACAAAGCACTTTATGTATCTTATCTCCTTTGATCTTTAAAACAACCCTGTGAGGTAGATACTATTATCATTCCCATTTTACAGATAAGGGAACTGAGGCAAAAGGTCAAGCTACTTGCCCAGAGTCATGCAGCTAATAGGTGTCTGGGGCCAGATTAAAACTCAGGCCTTCTTGACTCTAGTTTTTACCCATTGAACCAAATACCTGCCTTCGTGGTGGGTTGGGTGGTTGTTGTTCTTTGTTCTCGAAAAGGACAAAAATAATATCGCTGTGTTATAGTCTAGTTAAAATGTGTCTGACTGTGGCTGATAAGACTAATATAAGCTTGGAAGGCTCTACTACAAGTTGGACACAAGTAGCACACAAAGTAGATTCTCTAAATTTGTGTATCTTGTGGTTTTTTGAGCTACTTCAATTCTGCTTTGCTCATAGAGTGCAGCACCTTCTCTGATAAGGACATACCGTGCTGGATGGTCTTGTACTAATGTCTCCCATGTCATGCAATCAATTCCAAAGTTCTTAAGAAAGACCTTGAGAGTGTCCTCATGTCACTTCTTGCCTGCTAATCTTTCAGATCTCTGGATTTTGTGTTGTCTACAAGTGTGTGCACATTCCATGTACCATGGTGGGAGAAATCAGAGGAAAGAGATTGCTTCCACCAAAATAGCTCAGGAAGGCTTCCTGTAGGATGTAGCATCTGAATTGGACTTTAAAAGCAAGGAAAGTGCAGATTTATTGCACTTGCTCATTTGTTTCAAGAATTGTGGTTTTCTTTTTATCGTGGTGGAGAAGAGAGTAAAGAGAGATTAGAAAGGAGAGGGGAGCTGTCTATGGTATCACCCAAAAATGAAAAGAAGGAACGAAAGAAAAGCAAATCACTTAGGCATTGACTAACATGAGCAGAACAGAAGTGAAACAAATTTGGGAGGAAATACAAACAGGTCAGCTTTGAAAGTAACATGCTGAATTTATTATATATTTTTAAAATCATAATGTATATAATAAAGATTAGTGGTTTTGTGTATCTTTTACCCTCTGCTATATATTTAGAGATTTTTTTTTATGTTTGTGAAACTCAGAATAAAATAATTTTTTAAAATAAAAGAGGGTGGGGCAGCTAGGTGGCACAGTGAATAGAGCACTGGCCCTGGAGTCAGCAGGACCTGAGTTCAAATCCAGTTTCAGACACTTAACACTTACTAGCTGTGTGACCTTGGGCAAGTCACTTAACCCCAATTGCCCTACCCTCCCCCTTCCAAAAAGCAAAAACATAAAAATAAAAAGGGGACTATATGATCTGGGAAAGTCACTTAACTCAAATTGCCTTTAAAAATAAAAGGAAGGCTTTAAATAAGTGAAATGGGGGTTGAAGGAAGGGGTAGATGCCAGACGTGCCAGATGGGAGCCAAAGCAAAGAACTGGGAGAGAGAAGGATGAGAATAGAGGGCAGAGTTGTCCAAATGACAGGAATGTTGAAGCAAAAGACAAAAGCAGAGATTGTGAATTACTCTTGTCTTTGCTTCCCCAGGGAAGGTGCTTAATGAAAGCTTGTTGATTGAATGATTGGTATAAAATAAGGTCATGCCAATTAAGGGAGGGAGGGTCTTGAATGTCAGGGTGAACACTTCATCTTATTAAAATAGATGCCAGGTTGCTGCTTGAAGGTTTTGGGGAAATGGAGGGAAGATCCTGATTAGTACAATACATTAGAAATAAGACTTTCCATCCTCTCTTTGTCTCTCTTCATTCAGCTCAGTGTCTCCTCCTCCTCTCCTCCTCTCCCAGTAAAGAACTCCACCCCTCCTTTCCTCTCTTTTCTAATCTCTCTGACTTCACATGTAGCACAGCTTATATCCTCTGTCACAATTTATCCCAGAGAATTCCCACAACCTCCTCCCACCCAGATTCCCAGAAAACCTTAGAGAAGCAGAATAGTACAATGGAAAGAACCTTGGACTGGCAGTCAGGAGACCTGGGGACTAGTACTAGATTCATCTTGTTCTCAGTCTTGAAGCAAACTACTTCCCTCCTACTTCTTGATGCCTATTTCACAGAATTACAATATCTAAGAGACAGAAGGAACCTCAAAGCCATTTAGTCCACAAGTGACAGTCTAGCCCTCTCTAGGAGAGTAGGAATCCATCACTCCTCAAGGCAGCCCATTCCACTTTGGGAGAATTCTATCTATTACAGAGATTGTCTTGTTACCAAGTCCAAATTTGTCTCTTTGTAACTTCAACAAGACCTGAATTCAAATCCTGCCTCAAATACTTACTAGCCATGTGACCCTGGGCATATCACTTAACCTTAGTCACCCTTGGTTTTGTTATTTTACAGATAATAAGATACAGATAAGAAGTAAAAATAGCACCCATTTCCTAGGGTGTTGGGCATCAAGGTGGCCAGTGGATAGAGTTTGAGGCCTAGTGTCAAAAAGACTCATCTTCCTGAGTTCAAATCTGGCCTCAGACACTTTCTAGTTGTATGACCCTGGGTAAGTCACTTCACCCTGTTTGTCTCAGTTTCATCTATAAAATGAGCTGGAGAAGGAAATGGAAAACCATTCCAGTATCTCTGCCAAGAAAACCCCAAACGGAGTCATAAAGAGTCTGAAACAATTGAATAACAACAATAAACCTAGGATGTTATGAGGATCAAATGAGATATATTTATAAAGGGTCATGGAAACTTTAAAGCTCTATATAAAAGCTACTGTCATAATTATTATTATCATTAATTACCCAAGTTCAGGATTTCAAGGAAGATCAGATAAGCAAATTGAGGCCAAGATTGTTGTCACTGTTGTTGCTTGTCCTTCATTCCCCAAGAGGACCATGACATCAGGAAGGTGATGCCATAACTTGCAAGTGAATTGGATTTAAGTGAGGCAGGGCTGCGCAAAGTCACCAGCCTCACTTTTTTCTCTAGAGCCTTCTGGGTCCAGTAACAAGACATAGATCAGGACGACTGGAGATGGCCCTGGATGCAGTGGGAGACCTTGGCCTTTTTAAGCTAAGGTCTTTCCCAGGTCTCAGTTTGTCTGAGGCAATGCCCATTCAGTGTTTAAGGTTAAGTAAGAATTAAGGCCCAGAGAGGGGATGGTAGGTTCACAGCCTGAGTTGGAAGGGACCTTAGAGGTCATCTAGCCCAACCCTCTCATTTTACAGATGGGGAAACTGAGGCCCAGTGAGGACAAGTAACTTGCCTGGAGCCACAGGATTCAGTTTCCTCATCTATAAAACAAAGGTATTGGACTGGATAATCTCTAAGGGCTCCTCCAAATCCAGATCCCCTCATCTTATATACCTAGCTAAGTTCAGAGGGCCTGCCATGCTAAGGGGTAGAGCCATGAATGAATAGACAGGGAGATGAATGAATCAGGATGTGCAGTCTCATCATGATCAAGAAGATCATAACAAGATTCTGTGGTTTTGTGTGAATGTGTGTGTGTGTGTATGTGCTCATACACATGCACGCATGCTGCATGCTAACATGGGAAGGAGAGCAGTAATGATGGGAAGGGAGGTAGGGCCTTGTGAAAGTTAGCCCTGATAAAATATGGTCTAATTTTGCAGTAAGCAGCAGAAACGTGAGGAATGACTAGCTTTGCAGCTACCAAAGCAAAGAAGGCTGTTAAGGAGGAAGCAGCCAGCGGGAATCCAAAGCACTTCCACAGACAGGCAACCGTAATGAATTTCATTTGTGCCTGGGAGCAATTTTTAAGTTAAGTCCAAAGAAGAGTTTGGAGCATTGATTTTTTTGTGTGCATTTTGAAAGATAAATGGGAATGAGATGTTAAAATGAAGCCCAACTCCCTCTGGGTACAGGAAACCAACATGCAGATGGGCAAGGCCAGGAGCCAAAAGGAAGAGAACTTGGGTCCTCTGACTCTGACCCTGAGCCTGAGCCTGAGCCTGAGCCTGAGCTGAGAAGGCCAAGCCCAGCCCCAGCACCTCTCTGTCTTGTCTTCCCCCCTATGCTCTCAAGGTCTTTAGGCTGCTGAGGCAACCTACATGGTAAAGGATCTTCCTAAATATCATCTCTACTGACAAAATCCTATCACTTTCTGATGTTGAATCCTTTGATAGTGCCAAGGCCTTTGGGTGCAAGAACTTTCTTTTCTGGGTCTTCAGTAGCTACAGCTGCAGCATCCAGAGAATTGACTGCCATGCCATGTCTCCACAGAAACAATGGCTGCAGAGGTTGGGCTAGAAGCAGAACCCGTGGTCTAGGCCTCTAGGGGATGTTGTCATTCCCAGAGCCATTGGGCTTATTTGTCTGTTGGTAGAAATTAGTCAGCAGTTGGTGGCTGTGGTGAACCCTTTCTCCACAGTGATGCTCCCCTCATCAATGGTCGCAGGGTTCAATGTAGAGTCTGTAATGGAGTCTGTTATTCCCAATGGTTTAAGGTCCTGAGTTATCTCCACCATTTCCACTCAACATCCATGATGCTAGACTTGGAATCAGTAGGAACTCGAGTTCCAAGCCTCCCTCTAACACTAGACTGTGACCCTGGGCAAATTACTGAACCTCTCAAAACCCCAGGCAACTCTCTAAAACCAGAATTTGAAGCCAAGTTGTTAATCTGCATTTTTAAAGAAAAAAGTAGAAACAGCTATTTATTGTAGCGTACATTCTGTAAAACTCCAAAGTAATGGAAGAGCCAGTGCAAATGGAGTTATTAGTTTCACTAAACAGTTCTATTGAGAAGAGATAATCATAGATAAAGTCACAAATAAATGACAAATATAGTCATATCCATACTAAATATATAGGTCATCCATCCCCAAATGGCACCTGAAGATACATTATCCACTGATGTGCATTTGTGAAGTGAGTTCCCTACACTGATGGAATCACTTGTCCAGCCCTAGAGTCTAGTATAGTGGGGCGCAGTGCATAATCAGCACATTAGATGCATAAAAATGCTTGCAGATGGATTGACTGAGAATTTAAAACTACAAGGCACTTTGTCTGGTCCTATTCACTGCTCAAATATTCCATGAGAAGAAGCAGACCAATTCTGAATCGACATATCTCAAGCAGGGTCACAGAGGCATCCTAAGAAAGAGATAGAATCATGCTTCTTTCCCCCTCCCTGCCACAGGGAACCACAATGGGTTTCATGGCTCTTCCAAGTATTCTCTCCATCCCTAAAGGGGAGTCAGTACCCAGGGGCACCTCGTCTGTGATGCCTGTGCCCGTAACCTAGGTGACTTGACCTGTTTTTTCTTCCCACATGGCCCAAGTCCTTCCCCCTTAACGATAAGAGATAGATTCCCAGAAGACTCAGAGCCAATTAAACTGACAATCTTGATAAGTCATACAGCTAAGTGCAGGTGGAAGTCTGAGTTGCCTCCGTGTTTGTTGTTTGGGCTTGCTCTTTTAAACACCCAGTGGTAATTTTAAAATTAAATTAAATGGCTTATCTGTGTTAATACCAGCTGACAAGCGCTTTATTTCTTCTGTCAGTGAGTGATGGCTCTGCTGGGACTAGAAGCATCTTTCATCCAACATAATTGAGCTGGGGGTTGCTGGTGTAGTTTGCTAGACAGGAATGACTTCAAAATTGGTTCTACTTGTCCCAAAGTTCTGCCAGTCATGAGACTTTGGGAATGAGTTTTCTCCCTTCCTGCCCCAGAAGTGTGTTTTCAAGCTGGCCCATCCCTGTGGGGTCAAGCAGACAAGTCTGAGGATCCCAGTTCCTGGAGACTGGTCAACATGGAACAGTGGAAAAGGGGGGCTGGCGAAGCATGAAGAAGGCCTGAGTTCAGATCCTGCCTCTGGCACTTGCTCATTATGGGTCCCTAGAGAAATCATTTCATCTGTCTAAACCTTGGGTTCCTCATGAGCTAAAAAAGAAGATAGTCACAACAATGGTGCCTGCCTCCTAAGGATATTGGGAAGATCAGTGAGATAAGCGAGCCAACAAGCATTTATTAAGCACCTACTACATGTCGTGTATTGTAACAAATGCTGAAAATACAAAGAAAGTTTAAAAAACAGTTCCTTCTCCCAAGGAGTTCAGAGTCTAATAGGGGCAACAGCACACAAATACATATATGCAAACAAGGTGTACAGGGGATCAATTAGAACCAATCAACAGAGGCAAGGTAGTGACACTGATAACGGCTGAGAAGCCGGCACAGTAGGAACAGCAATTCCTCAGTAGAGGAGCTGAGTTCAAATCTCACCTCGGGTGCTTTTTATACATGTGACATTGGACATGTCACCTCCCTAGGTCTTATTTTCTTCATCTGTAATATAAGGGGCTTGGACCATATGGATTTGGGGGTTCCTTCTTGTTCTAGATGTATGATCCTCTGATCCCCATGGCAATTCTAAAAGTGAGCCACTAAAGATACTATCATAATTGTAAAGCTGGAAGAAACCTCTGAGGCCATGTAGTCCAACGTCCTCCTTTTAAGTATGAAGACACAAAAGTTCAGAGAGTTTAGGTGACTTGCCTAGGGTAACACAGCTAGTGTGTGTCAAGAGCAGGACTCAAATACAGATCTTTCCTGGTTCTCACAGCAGGGCTCCTTCCATGACAAAAAAAGGGATATTTCTTTCTCTGAAACAAAGTTGAAGGAAAGAAGAACAGGAGCAACTCAGAGAGGCAAAGAATTAAGGGCATTCATGTCAGATGACCTCAGTCTTCTCCAAAAGGTAGGAGGTATAGGCATCAGTTGAGGAAGAGCAGGGAGAACTTGGGGCTAGAAAAGAGAGGACCTGTGACTCAGCTGATGCATCACACACAATAAGAAGTCAACAAGAGATGAATGAAAGGGTTATTGAGTAGAAAGTGAAGGGTTAGTTAAGGCTGGAGAGAGTGAATTTACATCAGAATACATCCAATCTGTTTTGACTCCTCAAAGGAGCTCAGCACCCCAGAACATGGCTAAAGCTTCATGTTAGGCATTCACTTCATTTCATTTTTTTGCTTTTTATTTTGGAGGGCAATTTGGGGTTAAGTGACTTGCCCAAGGTCACATGGCTAGTTTTTGTGTTAAGTGTCTGACGCTGGATTTGAACTCAGGTCCTCCTGACTCCACGGCTGATGCTCTATTCACTGCACCACTTAGCCACACCTAAGCATTCACTTCAACCTGAAGCATTGCCACTCTTGCTAAGAAGTTTTAAAAAACCGGAGAAAAATGTCCCTCTCTCTGCAAATCAACTGTAGGCCCTTTTTTGGCTACCATGTACAATGATATCATTCACCTTACACTGTATTCCTAAAGGTCACAGTCCATAGGTTTGCTCCTAGAAGGGACCTTCAAGCTTATCTCATCCAACCACTTCCTTTTACCTAAAAAGAAACTGAGCTCTAGAGAAATTCAGTGACTGGCCCAATGTCTACCTGTGTAGCAGAGCCAGGTCTCAAAGCCAGAATCAAAGTTGGAATGAGCCAGAGGCTGTCTGTGAACCAGAATTCCTTCTTTGTAGCACCAGGCTCCTACTCACAGGTGGACCTCACAGAAAAATTACACCGAGTTCAAAGAACTGTTTGGTTCAGTACTCACTCAAAACTACCTATCAAAGTTTTACCTCTGCCAGCCAGTCCCAGACTCAGTAGTTCAAAAGAAAAGATATTTAATCAAACAGCATAGAGAAATAATATGACAAGGGAAGATTCTGCCCCTCTGCATAAATGGATGCACTCTCCTGCAGGTTACTATGCTACCAGAGAGGTAAGGACACATATTTAGGGAACACATATATGACAGAGGGTTCACACCAAGAGTCCATGCAACAAGGGCATGCACTTAGAGGGGATACATGTATGGATGAACACATGTGGGAAGAGTATACATATGATCAGGACAACTCAGACCCCCAAAGCTGTCAAGCTGGTAACATCCACTAGAAGTGCTTATGATGCCCACTCAGGTAGGTATCCACTCTCTATTGGTTACTGAGTGTCCGGACCTCTCAGCAAAGACAATGTACACAGCTAGCAAAGACCTAGCATCCCATGGCAAACAAAACAGTGCAAGATTCCCAGAGGTCATTGTGATCTCTACAGTGTCAGAGACACATTACTCTGGCCTTGTGTATACTCTTGCATATGTATATCTACCTACATATATGTCCTCCATGAAGCTACCCAGGCCATATGAGTCCCTGACATGTCCCTACAATAGGTGGTGTGGTAACCTGTGTGACAATGATTCCATGTGTGCGTGGTAGAAGAGAGGGCACTGGATGGAAATCATTTCTTGGTATTTTACTTGCTGTGCCATCTAATTAAAAGTCTTGATTTGAGCCAATACATTTTCTGGTTGCCTAGTAAAAGTGAACACACTAGTGAAGACTGATTCACAAAGTAACTCATACCTACAGGTGGTTTTTCTAGAGGCACAAATTAGAGAAAGGGAGGAAAAGGAAGGAGACCCCACATCCATATCAAGTCATCTCATTCCAAACCTAGAGCTCTTCCCATTCTAGCCTTCTATCAGACAGTCCTCTTCACCTTTTCCAGCTTTGGGATTTTGCATGGGATCTTCTAAAAACTGGAGTGGCAAGAAGTATTACAGGTGAACCGACTCATTCAACTCTGATTGTCTTTAGTCAAGCAGAGGGCATCAGGAAAAGGCAAAAACTAGAAATAAAGATTTATTAACTGGGCCGCAACACACTGGGTGTTCTCAAGTAGCAATCACCAGGGAAAATGCATACTGTCACTCACCAACCAGGAGAACTTTGGAGAGTAATTTTAAGAGAAACCTTACAAATTTGCAGATAGAATGCTTATTCCAGGTAGCACCTTAAAAAGCTTATAAAAAAGATAAAGGTAACAAGAATCAAAAAAAATTATAGGTAATGGGGACTATTTTCCTCCACTGGGGGAATTCACATCGATAATAACTACAATTAGTTTAATGGATGTTAAGTATAGAAATTCTCCAGGCAGAAAGAGGACAACACCCCCCACCCCAGTATGCTGAATTTTTTGAACATCTGGGAACTCTGTCTCTGTGTATTAGGCATGTTTTTCTCTAGGGCTAAGAGGCAATTATCTGACTCAGATACCAAATCCAAAACCACTTTGAGATGAGGAAGGAAATGAAATTAAAAACAGGTTAATCTGAGGCCCAGCTTGTAAAGAAGAGGCACCGCTCAGGAGGTTTATGGGAAGGCAACAAAGGAGACATGACATCAGGAGAGCCCCAGACACTGAAACAACGTGTAAATAAATATGGATAAATGAATTATGGACAGGATAAATTGGAGAAAATCTCAGAGGGCAGTCACCAGCATGGAGGGAGTCAGTAAAGGCTTCAGCAGAAGGTGAGATTTTAGCTCTGATATGAAAGAAGCATTCCAGGCACAGGGGACAGCCAATGAAAATGCCCTTAGTTGGGAAGTGGAGTGTCATATACAAAGAACAATCAGGAGACCAGTGTTGTAAGATTGCAGAGTAAAACACCCATTCTGACTTCAGAAAAAAATCTAGATAGGCTTTTTCCTCTATTCTTTAAAAGAAAAAAAAAGGTACAAACATAGAAGGGAGAAGTCTAAACAGAAGGCCAACAGGCCAACAGAAAGTTCCATAAAAATGAGGTAGATTCAGAGAAGTGACCATTCAGTTGTCTGGCAAGGATGATGTCATGATACATCCTAAGGAATCCCTCCAAGGAAAGGAAAATTAATAGGAAGGAAGGAAGGAAGGAAGGAAGGAAGGAAGGAAGGAAGGAAGGAAGGAAAGAAGGAAGGAAGGAA
>CM053580.1:553262676-553298102 GCA_028627135.1 Pseudochirops cupreus
GACTCAGAAGCCCTACAAGAGTGAACTATTGAAGAAAGGCCTAACCATGACTCATCCTCCAAACAAAGAGTGAGGTCTTGTTCACAGAAGCGTCAGGACATGAGGTCAGAGTTCAGAGTCAGCTGTTAGTACTTAGTAGGAAGCCTGGGGAAAGAGAGGGGATGCTTCCCCAGTCCTAAGGGATATTCTATCAAATCATGAAGCTGTAAGACAGTGAGCTATAATGCAAAAAGCACCAGCTCCAGATTCAAGGGGCATGGATCCAAATCCTATTTTCACCATGACCCTGGATAAGCCACCTCTTTGGTCTTCCTGTAAAACGAGGAGATTGGGTTAGCTGATCTCTTAGGCCCTTTCTAGCTCTGAATCTGGAACTCTTCTAGACCAGGACTTCTGGACCTTTCTTGTGTCATGGTTATTTGATGGAGCCTATGGGTCCCTTTTCAGAGTCATGCTTTTAAATAATTGAAGGAAATGCTTTGTTGCAGTTAGAGGTTAGTGAAAATAAAGGTGTAATGCTTTTACCATCCAAGTTCACCGACTCTCCAAAATATATTTTTGAACATGGCCAATGTGGGAATTTGCTTGGCTTGACTGTGCACATTCGTTACAGGGGTTTTATTTTGTTCTTGTTGTTCAATGTAGGAGAGAGAAAATAAAAGCTTGTTAATTTTTTAAATTAATTTAATTTTTTTTTTAAAAGAAAAGCCTTACTCCCCATGACAGCTGCATAAGTAGGTGTTCTATGACCATTTACTGCCCACACAATGAAAAGGCTTCTTCAAATTGGTTACAGAGTAGAAACTGTGTGTCTGTACAAAGGGCACCAGCCTACCAAATCAAACACTCTCCTTGCCTGATGAGTGAGGCAATGACTACTGTAAGCCTCCAGGTGGGGACAGAGGAAATAACAGTGCCAGCAATCCTCCTGCTTCCAGTTGCCTGTCTCCCACATGGGCCAACTTGAGGCCAGGAACATGGTGCCTCTGTGGTGTTTGTGGGAATTTTTCCTCCCTTTAGGTAAATATGTTGGAGATAGAATGGACTAGGTTACGACCTTATAAGATGCCAGAAGGATCGCTCTTTCCTGGAACTGGAATCCAAGTCAGAGTTTGCCACCAACACATGCCCAAGGACCAAATCTTGTGAAATCAAGGTCAGGAGTAAATTAGAACTAGAAGCCTAAGACTTTGCTTTCTGGGGCTTCTTTTTGTATTGGCTCTGGAGTGAATGCTTTGTAGCAAAGTCTTTAAATTTGAGACCACTGTCCCCAGGGACTAAGGTGATATGGGAAAACATATGCCAGTTGTACTTCTGTTCTTACTATCTTCTCATTTTGTAAAAATGTTAATTGGTCAGTGATTCTGGGTCATTAATCAATAATACTGATGATATTATGGTAGCCAGGGGCTATAGCTTGGCATTCAGGTGGTATGATGCATAGAGTCCTAGATTTGGAGATACCAAGACAAGAATTCAAACCTTGCCTCAAATAGAATCCTTGCTAAGGGGATATTTTGAAGGAACCACAAGTAAGGGAATTACTCTGTTGTGGGCAGTAACAGGCACCAAAGCCTGATCTTGGAAGAAAGGGGAGAGGGGAACTCAAGAGTCAGGGAGAAAAGAAAGCCACTATCACCCAACAATATGGTACAGCAGAAAGACCACAAGAAAGTAGCTCCCTTACCTGGGCTGCCTTCAAAACACCCCCTTAGCAAGGATTCTTTGCCCTATGCTTTGTTTTCAGGGGCCCTTCAGTCTGGTGTGAACATGGTAAGTCTCCAGTGTTCTCTGTCCTGAGGGACTGACCTTTAGGCATAAATTAGCTCCAAAGTCAGAAGACATGGCTTCAAACCCACCTCTGATTTTCATTACCAGTGAGATCTTGAATAAGTCACTTGTCCTCCTTTGACCTCAGTTTCCACATCTATAAAATGGGGAGATTAGATTAGTTGGCCTCTGGGGTTTCTCCCAGCTCTCAAGCTGTGATCACATTGTTATAAAGACTGGCACATGAATAAAGTACCTCTGATGGCATCCCCCGAGATGGAATGTGGTGATGATATATTATGAAGTGCCTTGGAGAGATACTGACTCATACGTAGACATTCTGTAACTAGTTCTGGCAAGCTAAACACATTGTTAATAAGAGACTTTTTGATCATCTCAGAGTATTCAAAGAGGACTACTAGCAACCAGACTCTCCATTGCTCAGCTGAGGTTTAAGCTCAGTCAATTTGTTTGACCCCAGCGATGGTGTCTAATGAAAGAAGATGCTGTAAGGGGAAAGGCTTTGGGCCTTCTCGGTTTGTGCAAAACAGACTTTGAGATTTTTCTGTTTTATAAAGGGAATTTTTAAATTCAATTTTATTTTATTTTTGGTTCTGAATTCTCTTTATCCCTCCTTCTTCTCTAATCTACCCATCCATTGAAAAGGCAAAAAAAACCAAAACCTGTTCTCATAACTTCCTAAATGCTAGGAGAGTCTACTTCCAGGCATCCCAGTCTTCCAGTATTGGGATTCTGCCCCTAGCCTGTCATCCGTGTCCCAGTGAGTATGTAGTAACCTTAGGGAACCAATCCATCAATGGCTGAGATGAGTATATGGGAGTGAACTTCATGGGACCATTGCTATATTATAAGTATGCAAAATCAGAGCCTACTCTCTCCAGAAATCAAGGTGCCATAAGGGAGTGTGTGCCCCCAAAATGTTGTTACAGAATGTTTTTATTTTTGTTCTTGCTTTCTCTTCAAAGTAATTATACCTTTGGAAAAGTTCATTGATGTTAAGTAATTAAATAGATCTGTGGTTCTAGTTACTGGCACCTAACACTGAGTGGGAACAGAACCAGTGGGGACTTGAACCAGTGACCTTAGAGAAGAGACATCTCTGAGTCCTCCAGGTGCCCTTAGAACCCTGAGGATAAGATGTAGCAGCCTGACTTTGGGAAAGTGAGTGGAAGTATACTCTAAACAATATGATCGATGATCTTTCCTCCTAATTTAGAGCCCTTCAGAGAAGGGGAAATGGGTCTTTCTTTCACGTTTTCTTCAAGGGTTTTCTATTATCTCAATAAGACATGAAGATGTCCTAAGCAAAACCTTTCTGGGGACCTGGGAAGGACAGGAGAAGCTGTACCGGAAATCCATTTTCTAACAGTCCAGACAGTGAGGTCAAAAAGGGAATATTAGAAGCTGCATTTGGACAGAAGGGAGACAGAATTGTATCCACATGTGCCCTTGTCGAGACAGACTGTCGCCCACAGAAACATTCTTTGGAAAGGGCACCGGGTGTGGAGGGAATGAACGGCCTTTTGGCATATCACATCAAGCTCTTCTCTGAGTTTCAGACTGTTCCTCAGAAGCACGAGGGCAGGGGATGAGGGAGTAGGACTCCCACCCTCTGCAGAGGTGGCAAGTTTAATGAAAAAAAGAAATAAGAAAGATCTCTCTACCTGATCTGGAGCATGCAATAAGGCCTTGGGCTCTCAGGACAAGTCATAAATCTGAGATGGACTGTGTGGGGAAGGGGGGAGGAAGTAGGGAGAAGGGGTGGGGAGACAGTAGGGAAAGGCAGAAAGAATGAAAAGATGCAGTGCTTAAACCCAGAGGCAGAAGGATCAGTCAATGAAATAATAAACAGTTATTAATCCCCTACTATGTGCAAGTTCTGGGGATATAGATAAAGATGGAAGAAAGAAAAAGAGAGAAAGAAAGAGAGGGAGGGAGGGAAAGAGGAAAGGAGGAAGGAAGGAGGAAAGAAAGAAAGAAAGAAAGAAAGAAAGAAAGAAAGAAAGAAACAAAGAAAGAAACAAAGAAAAGAGAAAAAAAGAAAAGAAAAGAAAGAGAGAGATTGTATGGCTTCACACCCTAACCGTCACTTGCTTCCAATTTGACCTCGGCAAATTATTTCATCTCTCTCTGTCTCACTTTCTACCATCTGTAAAAGGAAGGATTTGAACTAGGCAGCCTTATAATTCTAGATCTATGAATCCCTTGAGGAAGCTGTTGGCAGCAGATACAGCACTGGGCCTGGAGTCAAGAAGACCTGAGTTCAAATTCAGCCTCAGTTACTATCTGTATGACCCTGGGGAAGTCACTTAAATGCTACCTGCCTTAGTTTCTTCCACTGTAAAGTGAAAGTAATAATAGTACCTCCTTCTCAGGGTTGTCGTGAGGATCTAATGAGATAGTATTTGTAGAGAAATTAGCATGATGCCTAGAACATAGGGGGTGCTACATATATATTTGTTCTCTCCCATTTCCCCTTCTCCCTGTAATCTTAAAACCTCTAAGTTTACTTCCAGCTCCAAGTCTATGAGCCTGTGATGGTAAGAGGAGGTTTCTGCACACAGTGGCATAGTATGATCATTAGCTAATGTGAGAATGACTTAGCTAAATGAGACAAGTGTTTCAGGCTAAGTGCCAGAGATCCTTGAAGGTAGATACCATGTTGCTGCCTTCTAACCTCTCACAACATCCAGTAGGTCAATCCAAGGAAGAGGAAGAGAGCCATTGTGAACTAGAACCCTCCTAAAAAGTGGTTTTCCTTATGGATTTTGAAGAAGCCAAGAACTCCACTTACCCATGGGCCCCAGAAAGCCACCTCCAGGTTCTAGATACTTTAGGAGTCAGACTCCTCTCCAAATCATAGTTCATGGGACTCAGCCCAATGTGTTTACATTTACTAGTCGGCTAGAGGACACAGTTAGTTGACAACAGTATTTAATTAAATAGTAATGTAGCAAAGTAACAGGACATTCTCCCCATAACTCTTCAGTTGACTCTCCTAGAGATACTTGCATGCTCCATGAGAAGAGTGAGACTGATAGGAATTATGTATAAATTATCCACACATGAGGAATGAATGTGGACAGAATACGTTTTGGGAACATATATGACCACAACACATGCATGAAGGTGTATCTCATGCTCCTGATGCAGCAAAGCTATTGATGTGTTCAGCTAATGCCATCATACCATTCTTTAATGGACCTGTTCCCTGTTAGATGTTGCATCTCAAATGCTCCCTAATGGGTATCTTGATTTCTCTCTACTAGGCATCATGCTCAGACGGATCTTCAACTATCCATCTGCCTTCAGATTCATCTAATATTCTATTCAATATCCATCAAGGATGCTGTGGTTAGCAAGCCACTCCCTGCTGGGAATGCTACGGTGCTTCCAGATTAATCTTTCAGCCTGGATTATCAGCTTTCCACCATGTCTTAACTGTGGTACCACCTTCATGGTGATCTGCTACTGCTCTCCATCGACTGGTGGCACTATGATTCATAAGACTATCCCCCACAGAGATATCTACAGCTATCCTCACTCAGCATCTTAGCCAATGCCTAGGAAGTTCTCCCACTCAGCTAGGCTGTCCTAGAAGATAATAGAGGTTCAACTAAGATAAATTCTATCCTTTGAACTCTTCTTGAATTTTGTCATTATTGTCTTTGTATACTCAACAATAGCACAATTCCTGGCTGCCAATACATGTCCATTACAGACCTGTTGAAGTAAATTGAATTGAATTCTTAGAAATGTTCTACTTGGAGTCAGGAGGACCTGAGTTCAAATCCACCCTCAGACATTTAACACAGTTGACACTTACTAGCTGTGTGACCCTGGGCATGTCACTTAACCCTGATTGCCTCAAAAAAAAAGATGTTCTATTTGACTCTTTTACTTTCTCTCTTCTCTCAATTACTCTCTCCTCTACTCTTTCCCCTGAGTCTCCCTCAATTCAACTGTCATCTAGCTTGTTGTCAAAAACCGTTTTTGTTTTTCGGCCTTATTATACTCTCTCTCTGGGCAAATCTCCCTAGGGCCCTACTTCCTCAAACTGAAAAGTATCTGAATGATATTATAGCCAGAAAATTATATTAACCTTCCCCCATCATCCTCATCTATTATATATAAGTAGAAAGAGAAATGGGGGCTAGAGAGAAGCAAAGAAATTGGTCACCTTGTCCCACCCTAACTTCAGTAGTTGTTTTACTCAACGAGCTTTTAATAAACACCCATTAGGCACTGTGTTAAGTAGTTAATATCCCTGATGGATACTGAACAGAATATTAGATGAATCTGAAAATAGATGGATAGCTGAAGATCCACCTGAGCGTGATGCCTAGTAGAGAGAAATCGAGATGCCCATTAGGGAACATTTGAGATGCAACATCTAGCAGAGAACAGGTCCATTAAAGAATGGTATGATGATATTAGCTGAACAAAGACGAAAAGTAGTCCCTGATCTCAAGGACTACCACAGTCTAATTAGAAATAAATTGTGTACATAGTCTATTAAATACAAGGCAATCTGAGGATCGGGAGAATATTGAAAACTTGGGAAACTGGGATGGTTTCTTGGAAGAAGTGGTACCATAGTTAAAAGATGTGATGAAGAGAAAGGAAGAGTGAGGGCTGATGAAAGGGAAGAGTAGGCAGGGAGCAAGAGGGAAGGAAGCAAGCAGACAGCTAAAATATCTTTGCCAAATGCCAAAAACATGAAATTGGAAGACACTGCAAAGTGAGAGACTCAGGCATGATAAGAATGAAACAGAGAATGAGTCTGGTTAAAGGTCTTAAAATTCAAAAGCCTCTTGCACTTGGAAAAAGGGTTTAGAGCTTAGGAGGAGGCAGGAGTCCTCAGTGAAACTGCTCAAGAAATTATCCTTGGCTGCCAGTTCACATCCAGGCCCCTAAGTGGGCCTCCGAACTTGATGAGATTAAGCACTCCTGGGTGGAGAGAAATTAATTTCAGAGAGAAACAAATTAGATGTACCAAGGAGAAATGAAAACTCATGCCACCAGAAACATCTGCTCTCAGGTACTGGCTAGAACAGAAACAGGCCCACTGTGGGAATTAACTCCTCACCATCTTTGTGCGACATGTTCTAATAATTGATCAGGGGGGCTTTCTAGGACATACAGATGATTCACTGTCCAGCAGCCCTTCTTGGAAAAAAAAACAGCCCATCTCAGCATCACAGACTGTTGGAAGTGACCATAGTGGCCTTCCAGTCCAGTTCTGAGCAATAATCCACCCTGCCCCTCCCCTTAACCACCTCACATTTCACATAAGTGACTGGCCAAGAAGCCTCTGCTTAAAGAATTTCAGAGACAAGGAGCTCAGCATCTGCTCCCTACCCCCAGGTAACTCATTCCATTTTTGGACAGCTTGAATTTTTAAGTTTTTTTCCCATATAACAAGGCTTAAATTTGCCTCCTTGTACCTAAAGATCATAGACTTCAAGGCAAAACACACCTTTAAGGACTTTCAAACCAAACCTCATATTTTCAGTTGAGAAGTCTGGGTCAGAGGAATTCAGACTTGTCCAAGGTCGCACAAATACCATTTGGCCAAGCTGTGATTCAAATCCAGGTCCTCTGACTTCAAATACAGCATTCTTTCCCCTGCACCACACTACCTTACCTTTTGCTCCTAGTTCTACCCTCTGGAGACAGACAGAACAATTCAAATCCCTCTTCTCTGCTAGAGCCCTTTGAATATTTGGACATGATAATAATGTTTGCCCTGTGTCTTCTCAGAGTTCAATTTGCCCAGTTCCTGCCACTGGTCTTTGTGTGGCATAGATTCAAAGCTCTTTACCATCTTGGTTGATGAAGCGTCCTCTGGATGCTTTCAAGACTATCCATATCCTTCCTAAATTGGGCTGCTCAGGATGATAGGAATTATTTTAATTGTGGTCTGACCGGGCTAGTGTACAGAATGACTTCCACCTCCCCTGCTCCTAGACACCATGCTTCTCTTAATGATGCCTAGGATTGCCTTAGCTTTCTGAGTTGCCATATAATGCTGCTGACTTTTTTTTTAATTTATCAGGGGTGACTAGGTGGTTCAATGGATAGAGCACTGGCTCTGGAGTCAGGAGGACCTGAGTTCAGATTTGGCCTTAGATATTTAGTAACTATGTGACCCTGAGCAAGTAACTTAGCCCCTATTGCCTACACATACACACACACACACAGACACACACAGACAGACAGACACACACACACACACACACACACACTTGAACGTGAACAAAAAATAGCAATGTCTTGGTCAGGGGGGAGCTGTTTAATCACTGTCTTTTCCCAATATATTTCCTCCCTCCCCATTCCCCACCAAAATGTGCTAAAAGGCAAATTTTAAACTGGATATAAGCAAAAACTTCATAACACTTAGAGCAATCCAAAAATAGAGGGAGTTACTTCAGGGGGCACAGGGTTCCCACACTTCAGTTATCTTCAGCCAGGAACTAGATGACCACTCTGGTGTGATAAGGGAATGCTTATGGGATATGAATTAGATTATTTGGCAGCTGGAGACACTTTCCAATCAGCTGAAATTCCATGATTCTGCCTCTAAATTCACTAAACCAATGCAGTGAGTTCATCAGGCAATGAGTACAGTGTTCCACATTCATTGTCTCTCATCTTTCTCCCGAGAGGAAAGAATTCTGTGTCCTTATCGTAATAAGTATTTATTGAATTAAAGTGAAGGCAGTACTTCTCAATAGCTCTTATTAAAGCATTGTCCCCTTATATCAAATCAGACTCTTTGCAGATGGCCCAAAAACTAGGGGCAGTGTGACAAAATGAAAAGTGAGAATTAAATACTTGAATTCAAATCCTGCCTGTGACATTGTGTGACCCTGGGTAAGTGACTTCACCCTCTCCAACCCCCCAACCTCAGTTTCTGTTCATTGTTATTCAGTTGTATCTTATTCTTTGTGATCCCATTTGGGATTTTCTTGGCAAAGATACTAAAATGGTTTCTCATTCCCTTTCCCAGATCATTTGACAGATAAGGAAACTGAGTTATCAGGGTTGAGTGACTTGCCCAGGATCACAAGTTAGGAAATGTCTGAGGCAAGATTTGAACTCAGGAAGATGAATCTTCCATTCTCTGGGTCCAGCTTAACTATCCACAGAGCCACTTACCTGCCCTGTGCGCTAATAATCCTCAGTTGCCCTACCTCACAGGGTCCAAGCTCACATAGACAAAGCCTTAGAGCTGAAAGAGATAGCCCTTGGAGGCCCATCTCTTCCAGGCCCTCATTTAACAAGGGGAGAACCAGAGACCCAGAGAGGGTCAGTGGATTGACCAAGGTAACACAGGTTCATTGGTCAGCAGTGCTGAGATTCAAAACAGTTGGACGCTCCAGTTCCAAAACCTATCCTGCCTTAGAGAGTGACCCACTCACAAAACTTTGCCTGGCCCCTCACCATCAGTTAACACCAATGAGTACTTTCTTAGCTTCTTCTCTTATCTCTTATGGGAAAAGGGGGGAGGGGAGGAGAGAGAGAGAAGAGAGAAACAGAGATGAAAGAAAAGAGAGAAAGAAAGAAAGAAACGGAGAGAGAAGAGAGGAGAGAGACAGACAGACAGAGAGAGAGACAGAGAGAGACAGAGAAAGCTCTAAAGGCTACTTTCAGACAGAGTGACTCCACTTGGTTACAGAAAGGTCAGCCAATCTATTGAGTTGGGGGTGGGTGGAAGCTTAAAAAGCCCCTAATTCTCAGTTAATGCATCCTCCTGCAACCTATTTAAACGTCTGGGCTCCACGTTTTAAGGAGGAAGGACAGGGAGCCCTCAAAGAAAAGCATTTTTCTTTCTTGTTTAAAAAAAAAAAAAGGATGCCACTCTCCAGCCTTCCCACCTTCCTATAATTTAATTGCCACCAGCTCTTGAAAATGAATTGTAATTGTTTTAGGAAATGTTGTGCTTACTTACAGTAAGAACAAGTTTTATGTCTGCTCAGTCTAGTCATCATCAGAGAAAATTATGTCACCCAATCAGTATGCTCCATGCCAGGTTTGTTCCCTGCTTCTGACTGGCAACCAAAGCCCAGGACAGATGGTGTCAGAGTAGATGTGGCAATGGAAGCATGTCGCCAGTGCTTAGGAAGTCCAGTGTCAGATATTTCTCTACCTATGTGCATGGAAGCTCATTAAACAGGACAAATCCTGTTCTTAATAAAGCAAAGTTTCCTTCCTGCAGCACCTGAGCAGCTGAGGGGACCTTAGAGGGACACATCTATTGCTGAGTCTCTAAGTCTTGTTTATAAGATGAATAGGGTGAGGCAGCTAGAGTCTCAGTGCAAGGTGCCAACATTTTAGGGGAGCATTTCCTCCCTGCAGGTGAACCTAAGATTATTGTCTTTGTGCCACACAGTTTTCTGCTGACTCCAGAATGCTCCTGTCCCTATTCCTATATCCCACCTTAGTATACCCCTCCCAAGGAGCCCATATGACTCCTCCCCAACCTCCTGAGTAGAAAAGGTTTACCCCAGGGAGGTGAAGCCTAGCATGTACAATCAGAGGTGGTATCCTGAGACCTTCTTATACAAAATCAGCCAGTCAATAAGCATTTATCAAGGGCTTACTATGTACTAGGCACTGTACTAAGTGTTAAAAATATAAAGAAAGTCCCCATCCATCCCTGCCCTGCTGACATTCTAGTGGGAGGGACAAAATGTAAATAACCAGGCATGTAGAAAATATATTTGATTAGATGGGTTAACCTGAGAGAGAAGAGCACTAGTAGTTAGGGAGACTGTAGAAGGTGGGGTGTCCCTACCCTGCAATATCCTCCCCTGCACCAGGGTAATGGGGTCTCCACCCACTAGGTTCATGGAAGGTCTCTGCCTACCCCTCAGAGAGCTGGCGTCCCAGAGTATTTCCAAGACATTGTGTCCTGAGGTCCTTGGACTGTTACCAGGTCTGCCATATACAACCCTTTGATTTTTTTTCCCTTGGGTGCCAAGAGTTACTAATGATGTAATTGTGCCCCTGCTTGGTAACACTTTTGTTGTTTGTTCCTGTTCAGTCATTTAAGTGGTGTCCAACTCTTTGTGACCTCATTTGGGGTTTTCCTGGCAAAGACACAGGAGTGGTTGGCATTTCCTTCTCCAGCTCATTTTATAGATTGAAGAAATTGAAACAAACAGGATTAAGTGACTTGCCCAGGGTCACGTAGTTAGTAAGGGTCTGAGGCCAGATTTGAACTCATAAAAATGAGTCTTTCCGATTCCAATCCAGTGTTCTATGCATTATAGCACCACATAGATATCCCGATAATAATAATAATAGCTGACATTTATATTATCTCAAGTGAGATAATATTTGCAAAGGGCTTAGCACACGGCTCAGCTGGTGCTCTACCCAAAGGGAATGTAAATTTTATTTTAAACTTTGAAAAAACTTTTTTTTTCAAAACCCCAAATCACTCAGGCTCTCCTTGATTGGCCAGCAATAGGGCCCAAGCCAAGTCCTACCTGGTCATTGTTGGACCATGACTGACTCAGAATGAACACAAATAGCTATTATTCTGTGTTGGCCAGAAACCCTGAGGGTCTTACCCTCCCAGATCAATTTTTTAAAATTAGGTAAATAGGTCATTCTTTGCCTCATTTCTTGCCTAGCCTTAATCAACGAATGGGTGTTGCCTCAGTCAAACCGGGACCCATTAAAGATCTTAGTTTGAAGAGCCCAAGGTCCCCAGCTGCATCCTGGGCCATCTCCAGTCGTCCTGATCTGTATCTGGCCACTAGGACCCAGATGGCTCTGGAAGACAAAGTGAGACTGGTGACTTTGCACAGCCCTGCCTCACTTAAATCCAATTCACCTGCAAGTCGTGGTATCACCTTCCGGAGAACAAAGTACAAGCAAAAACAACCTCTGGAAAGTGCTGTATAAATGTTAATCATTATTGTTAATTATAATCATAATGATAATGTAGCATGTTAAGGTTTGCAAAGTTCTTTACAGACAATATCTCATTCAGTCTCATAACAAGAGATATTTTCATTACCCCCATTTTACAGATGAGCAAACCAAAGCTAAGACCATTTAAAGGACTTGCCTAGTGTCACATGACAATTAAGTGTCTGAGGCAACATTTAAACTCAAGTCTTTCTGGTTCAGAGTGCAACAGTAGGCGTTGTGCTGCACTCCAGCTGAGGTGCTAATACTGGGTAATATGAGTTATGATACTAAGAAAGTCCCTGCCAGGATAGGCAGCAGCCATGGTCAGTGGATAGGGGGCTAGATACAGAGTTGGAAAGTCCTGAGTTCAAATCCTGCCATTGACCACCTTCATAACCTTGGGCAAGTCATTCTATGACCCTGGGCCTCAGTTTCTCCTTATGTAAAAGGAGGTGGCTAGACTAGATAGCCCTTCCATGGTCCTTTCCAACTCTAGGTCCTATATTTCTATGACAGGTGTTACAGTTGATTTATCTGGAGGAAATATAAAGAACTAAGAAAAAAGAAGGAAGGATGCTAATTTGACATCTGAAAAAAAAGACTCAATGATAATAACTGACACATATCTCTCTCTAGAGCAGCTTGGTGGTGCAGTGGAGAGAGCACCAGGCTTGGAGTCAGGAAGACCTGAGTTCAAATCTGGTTTCAGACACTTACTAGCTGTGTGACCCTGGGCAAGTCACTTACCCCTGTTTGCCTCAGTTTCTTCATCTGTAAAATGAACTGGAGAAGGACATGGCAAACCTTTCCAGGATCTTTGCCAAGAAAACCCCAAATAGGATCACAAAGAGTCAGACACAATTGAAAATGACCAAAAAACAACAGTAAAGGGGAAACTTCATTCCAATTAGGGCTATTCTAAGTGCCTCGTGACATAATGGGCTCCCCAACATTGGAGACCCTCAAACAAAGAATAACTAACCACTGGCGAGGTATGGTGTTCAGGTCCTGGTTGGACTCAATCCCATCTATAATCTCTGTGAATCTGTGAATTGGGGACACAAGTCTATCATGGTGAATTTAAAACTGCCCTGTCAAAGAATTATTATTTTTATTATTATCATTATTATTATTATTATTATTATTCCCATTTTACAGAAGAAACTGAGGAACATTTAACACCCTCCACATATCTGCCTTCTTGGGCCACACCCCTAATCCACAAAATTACCTGCTGGCTAACTTCTTAATAAATCAGTCAATAGACTTTCTGTTTAGTTCTTACTATGTTCAGGGATTGGGGATGCCTCAGACAGCATCAAAGAGTAAGGCCAGTGGGATATCATCCCGGAAGCCTGCCTGTGAGCCTAAGCACCTGAAATTACCTGTTTTTGACTCAGAAGTAACATCTTTGCCTTGTGCTCCTCGTCACTTTATTTCAACCTTGTGGTCCTATCCAAGATGCTTTCCTTAAGAGCTCTTAACATGCCTGGCAAGGGGACACACAGAAGGAAAAAAATCCCCTCCCTCAAGGATCTTGGGAAGGGGAAATATGTATACATCTAAGGACATGCAAAATAAACAAAAATTAATTAATTTCAGAGAAAGCAGTGCTGGGAGAATCCAGACTTGGAAATTTAGTCAAACCTTGAAAGACATGAGGGAATTCCAGGAAGTGTAGATGAGGAAGGTGAGTTCTTGGTTAAGATGGATATCTCTGAAGGGTTAGAGGCCTCAAGGCAAGCCACAAATGGGCCCAAAAGGTTCTTTTCTTTCCCCATCAGAGAGACCATGTTTCATCCTCTGCTTCCTGATTCAGAGATGGACCAGAACACATCCATCATCTCTCCCGCAGATGCTGTAATGACGTTCCCAGACTTTTTATGAGCAACAGAGGGACACTCAGGGAAAGTTCACCTGTCCCTTCCTGGAAATTTATTTTCGAGGAGAACGACAGGTCTATTCCCCAAAGAGCATGAAAAATGGGCAACTGCTCGACATTGCCTTTCATTCCAGAGAAAACAATGCTTCCCCCGCCTCCTGGCCACTGGACTGGCTCCTACTGGAGCTTCAGGAGGCAGGGACCCAGACAGAGTCTGGCAAACATTCGGGTAGGGCGTTGGACCCAGAGACGAGAAGTGGGGGGTTCAAATACTGCTTGAGACCCTTACGATTCATTTCTTTCTTGGTTCTGCTTCTGACCCTCCAGACTTCACCACTGAGTCTCAGCTGCCTTCTCTCTCTGGAAAATCCCTTACCCCTTTTGACCTTGGAAGAATTCCTCGTGCCCTTTGGCCTTCCCATCCTAGCATATCTGACTGCCTCAGCATCTTCCTCCTCCCTTCAGTGAATTCCTCCCAGAATTGCCATTTTGAAGGAAGGGCCCAGGCCACCCATCCTCCCCTTCTCTCCTGGTTCTGCTTCTAACTCCCTGCCCCCCAGTGAGTACTTCTCATCTATCAGGCTCCTCAGCTCCCTTTTCTCTATTTCCTTCCTCCATTGGAATGTAAGCTTCCTGAGGGCAGGAATTGGCTTTCTTTTTTTGCTTTCATTTGTAAACCCAGTACTCAGTATGATGCCTAGCACAAAGTAAGAGCTTCCTAAAGGCTTGTTGGTTGATTGATTTAAATGAGGAGATTGGACCAGATTGCCTCTGAGGTCTCTCTCTAGGTTCTATTTCTTTAATCCTATAATTCCTGGCCCAGGTGCAGGCTTTTCAGAACTTGACCAATCCAGTAACTATTCAAGGAGGCATGAGAATCCAGAGGTGTGCCCCTCTACAAGCTTCCAAGACCACTGAAGACCACACCCTTCCAAATAAAAAAAAAAGGATTTCACCTTAAAGGACTGTTGTCATTGCCTGGTCATCACTCACATACAAGATCAAAAGAATGCTTGCTATATGACATGATGCTGATAATAACAACAGGTAGCATTTAGCAAAGTGCTTTAAGTTTTGCACAGTGCTTTTTATGTGATCTCATTTAATTCTCACAGCACCCCAGAAGACAGGCGCTATAATTATCATCCCCATTTTATACATGAGAAAACCGAGAGATAAAGAGGGAATGTGACTTGCCCAGGGTCACACAGTTAGCAAGCGTCTGAGATAAGTTACAGGTCTCCCTGAATCCAAGTCCAACATTCTATGTATAGCACCACCTAGCTGCCAAATCATAAACTGCATCTCTATTTCACATGAGAATTTACAGTGTGCTTTTCCACACACATTAGGAGGCAGCTAGGTGGTTCAGTGCATAGAGTGCTGGGCCTGGGGTCAGGAAAATCTGAGTTCAAATCTGGCCTCACACACTTGCTAGCTGTGTGGCCCTGGTCAAGTCACTTAACCCTCTTTCCCTCAGTTTCCTCATCTGTAAAATAAGCTGGAGAAGAAAATGGCAAATCACTCTTTGCCAAGAAAACCCCAAATGGGCTCATGAAGAATCAGACATGACTGAAATGATTCAACCACAAGAAAGGTAGCTCAGTGTATAGAGTGCCTGGACTGGAGTCAGGTCACACAGCTAGTGAGTGTCTGAGGCTGGATTTGAACTCAGATCTTCCTGACTCCAGGTCCAGTGCTCTATCCACTGAGCCATCAAGCTGCCTTGTTTTTAAATACCTTGTGTCTAGTTTGTGTTTGTTCCATACATACTGACATATGTACATCTTCTCTCCTCTTCCCCTATTTGGAATGTAAGCTCCCTGAGGGCAAAGACTCTTTCATTATTTGTCTTTGTATCCCTAGCACCTAGCAAGGTGCTGAGTATGTAGTAAGTGCTTAATAAATGCTTATTGGTTGGTCAAAATTCAATGTTAAGAAGGGAAGGGAAAAGGTAAGCATTTATATAGCACCTACTACATACCAGGCAGTGAGCCAAGCACTTTACCAATGTTATCTCATTGGATTCTCATGACAACTCGACAAAGTAGGTCTTGTAATACAACCATTTTACAGTTTTTGAAACTGAGACAGGCAAAGGTTAAGTGACTTGCCCAGGGTCACGTAGCTAGTGAGCATCTGAGGTTGGATTTGAATTCAATCTTAATTCCAGGCTCAGCACTCTATCCATTGTACCACCAGCTGCCTTAAGAGACCTAGAGAAAAGCTCTCAATGTGTCAGGAAGACTCCCTACAGTAAATTTATGGGAAGAATCTCACAGGATGGACAGGCCTGAGTGGGTTTCAGTTTGCATCACTGAAGGGATAACCAAATCAGTGAGATTGTAGCTCCATTAAAATGCAGAAAGATGTTTTTGCCAAGCATTGTGTTCAAGGCTGGGGATTCGTAAACCAAAGGGAATCAATGTTTGCAACACAGCACATTAGATGATAGTTCTTATGAAGACTGGTGCAGGTAAAGTGGAGAAAAAGCTGTCATCAGAGGGCCCTAGGACAAGAAAAGGAAATGAGAATGAAGGGGGACAAGGGCCAGCCTTGCACACAGTAAGCATTTCTTAAATGTTTATTTAATTGAAATGGATGAGGTGAAGTAGAATTGAAACAGATGCTAAAAATTTAAGTCATTTACTCAAGGTCACATACCTACTAACCTAGAGAAACATTAAAACTCAAGTTTTCTTATTCCCAATCCAATGATCCTTCCTAGTAGGAACAAGTTTCCAAAAATTATCTTTCTTGGAAGGAGACAAGGAAATTAGGGGTTTCCCTCCATGAAACTGCCTGTAAGGCTGATGTCCGAGGATGAGGCTCCCACCCTGTGGCTTTCCAGAAGCCCCCACATCACAGATGCTCCCTCAAACCCCATACAGGGTTTTGAGAGTCCTAGAAATATTAGCTATGGTCTACGAATCTTCGCATGGAGGATTCTGCTTAGCACTATTATTATTATTCCACAGGACTAGAATAGAAACACAGGCTATTCTCACTTGGGTTTTGTTTCTTAATTAAACTGGGAGGAAAAGCAGGCAGCGTCCTCATTCATTTCTCAAATTAGACTTTTGTCTTCTCCAAAAACAAACCTTCATTAGTCACTAGGAATCTAACCCTCTGAGGTCTGTGAATGAGAGATTGGTATTCATTGTGGGGGGAAATGAAGTATGGGTCTCATAGGGTCATATATTTAGATCTGGGAGGGAACTTGGAGATAATCTAGTGAAACCTTTTCATTTTGTAGAAGATAAACTCAGGCCCAGAGAGGTAAAATAATTTGCTCAAGGTCACACAGCTTCCCGATCCAGCTTCCATCTCATTATGCCATGCTGCCTCCCAGATAAGAGGAAAACTAGATTCCATGAAAGGGGGGTGAATTGCATATTTGTTTGCAAACTGGCACATGGCAGGAGGGAGTGTAAGGGGGTTGTAGGTCATGACCCACATAAAAACTCTCATTTTTAGGAAGTAGGCTTGACAAAGATTCCATCAGAGAAGGAAGAGTGCCCACTTAATTCAAAGTATCTGAAAACATGTCTCAGAGCTTAGGAGCACCTTATCGGCTTGTCTGCTGTTAAGACTTGGCTGACTGAAGAAGAGAACTTGAGATTGACTTCCCCTTGGCTTGCTGATTCAGTCCTTCAGAGAAGCCTCAGACATAGCCAAGAATGGCCCAAGAAATGATGGAGATGCTCAGGGAAGGTGGCCTCAAGTATGGCTACACTCCACATGCAGATGAAGGCATGAGCACAAGAAAAGGGACGCAAGGACTAGGAACTTACTCCCCAACTTCATCCCCTTTATTGGGGTCCATGTACACATTAAGCCACATTAAAGAGGTCAGTGGCTAAAGAAGCTTCTCTGAGCCAGGGATAGAATCATAAAATCACAGAATCTTAGGATTGAAAGAGACCTCAGTGGTCATCTGGGTCAACCCATACCTGAAAAGGAATCCCCACTAGACCATACCTGACAATTGGTCATCCAGATTCTTCTTGAAAAGCTCCGGCAGCAGGGAGCTTACCCACTCCCTGAGCTGCCCATTCTACTCTTGGGTAGCTCCATTCATTAGGAAGTTTTCCCTGGGGAGGGAGAGGGAGAGAATTGAAGACTCAAAAGCTTGTGGAACTGAATGTTGTAAACTAAAAATAAATAAATAAATTTAAAATAAAATAGATAAAGAAAGCAAAAAAAAAAAGTTTGCCCTTTCATCAAATTTGAATTGACTTCTCCATAATGTCCCTCCACTATTCCTGGCTCCACCCTCTGGGACCACACAGAACAAATCCACATGAACACTGCTCTCATGCCCTGTCCCCCTCACCCCAATCTTGTCTTCTGTAGGATAAACATCCCCAATTCCTTTAAATAATCCTCATATACCTTCAACTCACAAAGTGCCCTCTGAACATTTTCTAGCTTCTCTGTGACCATAGCTAGTATTTATATGACATTGTAAGGTTTGCAAAGTACTTTACATTTATAGACATGTGTGTGCAAGCAAATATGTGCATCAGATGAGATCAAATTACATTCACTCCCCACAACACCCCTCTCATCCTCTCTCCAGCCTGTCAATATCTTTTTAGATGCTGACATTTATCCAATGTGTTTGCTTTCCTTCCTCACTTTGTATCATTAGAATATTTAAGTGTGCCTCCTCTCACCTTCATCCAAATCATTGATCAAAATATTAGAATGGGGCAGATCTCTGAGACACTCTCCTGGAGCTGCAGGGAGTCATAAGAGCCAGGAAGTGGAGGAGACGTCAGAGGCCATCTGATCCATATCTCTGACTTTGAAAACGAGGACAGGGAGGTTTCCTTTGGGTGGCTTGCTTCAGGTTACATAAGAATTGAGATTTGAGCTCAAATCATCTGCCAAGAGAGAGTAGGTTTTCTACTAGACCATGACTGAGTCCTTACTTCCTCTGGTTGCATTGGGAAATTTTCCTAATTCTTACATGCAGAGGTATTGTTGACTCCTGAACTAGGCACACTTGCCTCTCCAGTAACAGCAGAACCTTAGTCCCAGAAATTTAAACTGTGTCCTAAAAAATTTCTATAGAAAAAAAAATTCTACAGAGACCACTTGGATACTGTTTGGGAACTTCCTGGATCTAAGAGACATTGCAGGCTGGCAGCTGTATGATACATGTCTTATTATGTCTTGTATTGTTCCTTTTTTGATTTTATGAAAAGAGTAAAAACATTCTCTCCAGTTAGACACATCTGTCTGTTCACATGAATGGCCTACTCCATTAATTCCCAAGTCAAGTGACTACAGTTTGGTGGAATATAGCAAATTGAAGAAGGAGGTAGCATTTCTAGGAGCTGGGGGCTCAGAGCTCATCCAAAAACATCCTTTAGCCAACCAATAGGAGTGCAATCATCCAGAGAGAGACAAGAGTTGGGGCTGGAAAATTGTCCATTCTCTGAAAACCATAGAAAATTTAGAACTTCCACAGTACTACACTGGGTCTGTCTGGAACTCACCTACCAGTGGTCTTCCAGATGCTGGCTCTGAATGAGAATAGATTAGGGCTGGTGTTTAGCGATACCACCTGATAGGTGTGAGGCATCTAAGTGATAGAGCTTGGAACTTGAAGTCAGGAGTAATAATTAAAATACTTTAAAGTTTACTAAGTACTTTACAAATATATCATCTGATCCTCCAACAACCCTGGGAGGCAGGTGTTCTTATTGTCTTCATTTTATGGATGAGAAAACTGAGGCAGACATCTATGAAATGACTTCCCTAGGATCACACATCAAGTAAATGTCTCAGCCTCAGTTTCTCCATCTGTAAAGTGTGGATAATAGTGGCACCTGTCTCATAGAGTTGTGAGGATCAATCGAGTTAACATATGTAAAAGTCCTTTGTAAAGATTAAAGTAACTATAGAAATGCTCACTATTTAACAAGTATTTTAAGGGACACCATGTAGAAGAATTTCACTTTATTCTGGTTGTTCCCAGAGGGCTGGAGTAGAAGCAATTGTTAAGAGTTAGGGAGACTGGTTTATATAAGAAAAAGCTTTCCAGCAGCTAGAGCTGTCCAAAAAGTTCCTGAAAAGGTAATGGGCTTCCCATCCCTGGAGGTATTCAAGTAGAAGTGAGCTGACTCCTTGTAAGGAGTCAGAGAGGGGACTGTGTCAGGCAAAACAAATGGCCTCCAAGACCCCTTCCAACTCAGATATGGAGATGCTGGAAAATCAGAGTAGGGTCACATTCTCTCCTCTGAGAGTGCCCTCGCAATCCAAATCCAACTTGGCCTTCTCAAATATCCTGCCCCCCTAAAACCGGACCCTGCCAGCAGGAGAGACACAGCACCATTACCCCTACTCCCTCACCCGGATTTGATGTCCCCCTATACCTGACAGGAACTGCCTCCTGACTCTTTCCTCAGGTATCCGGAAGTTAAATCTTCAGCCTCCTGTCAGAGGAGCCAGAACAGCAGTTTGAGTTTTCCGGAAACCCTTTAATTAAGTCTGGGACACAGTTTCTGTGCCTGGACAAAAGGTCGCTCCCAGGGGATCCCAAAGTCTGCTGTAGGATGGTATTAACCTGACCTGCTGACTGGGAGAGGAGTATCTCCTTTGAGGAGAGGCAGCTTGGACAGGGTGAGAAGGGACAAAAATATCCAGGGAGATCAGGACCCCCCCAAAAGAGAGAAGACCAGAATGCTCAGACTCAGCACCACCATTCATAAGCTCATCCTATGAGAACTTGGATGATGCATGAGAAGTGTTCTGAAAACCTCAATATCAGCTGTGATTTCATAGAACAATACCAAAGTCTGTGAACTGCTGGAGACCGAGTCATAATTGAACAAATGTTTTAAAAGAATCTTCTGGTAAATCTCCCAGGAGGGACCTAAATGCACACTTGGGGGGCAGCTAGGTGGCGCAGTGAATAGAGCACCAGCCCTGGAGTCAGGAGGATCTGAGTTCAAATCCAGCCTCAGACACAACACACACACAAAAACCCTAACATGTGACCTTGGTCAAGTCACAACCCCAATTGCCCTACCTTCCTCCCTCTCCCCCCCAAAAAATAAGCAAAAAAAAAATGCACACTTGGTACAGGGCTGGTCATTCTAGTCTGTTCATAATCACAAATTTCAGATTTGAAGTCAGAGGACTCTGATTTAAGTGCCATTTCTAGGACTCACTCCTATGTGACCTTAGACAAGTCATTTTCTCATTAACAACATCAGGTTTCTGGCCCCTAAAATAAAGAGATTGAACTAGACACCTCAAAAGTCCCTTCTATCTGTAAATCTATGACATGAAGACACCCATAGCACAAGAGCAAACACTGTCCCCAAAATTGCTTGGGAACTTGTCACCCATTCCTAGAGGTCCCTAGAAGTACAGTAGATAGAGCCCTGGGCCTAGGGTCAGGAAGACCTGCGTTCAAACTTGGTCTCAGACACTTACTAGTTGTGTGACCCTAGACAAGAAACTTCACCTCTGCCTGCCTCAGTTTCCTTATCTGTAAAATGGAGATAATGGGCCGCTAGGTGGCACAGTAGATAGAGTACCAGGCCTGGAGTTAGGTAGACCGATCTCCCTGAGTCCAAATCTGGCCTCAGACTCTTACTAACTGCATGATCCTGGGCAAGTCACTTATCCCTGTTCATCTCAGTTTCCTTTCCTCCCCTGTAAAATGAACTAGAGAAGGAAATGGCAAACCTCTTCAGTATCTTTGCCAAGAAAACCCCAAAGGGGTCATGAAGACACAGAAGACATCTGAACAACTGGAAGACAGAATGGAGCACCTACCTCACAAGACTGTTTTGAGGATCCAATGAGATAATATTTTAAAAGCAATTGTCACAATGCCTGGCCCATAGTAAGTACTATATAAATGCTCTTTCTCCTTTCTTTCCCTATCTACCAGGGTCACTGAGAGGATCAAATAAGACAGCATTTGTAAATCACTTAGCACAGAGCCTTGAACACAGTAGGCATGTCATGAAGACTTCCTTCCTTCCTCTGGAGCTTCTCAGGGAGCTTGACATTACTTATCCCATATGAGAAACAGTTGAAGGAAAGGGAGGGTAGATTAAAGGAGGCAGTAGTTAAAAGCAAAACAGACTTTTGAGGAGGGACTGAATAAAGAGAGACAAAAAGGAAGAAACAGAAGAAAATGGTATGGAAAGAAAAATACAATTAGTAATCATAACTGTGAATGTGAATGGGATGAGCTCATCCATAAAATGGAAGAAGATGGCAAAATGGATAAAAAACCATAACCCAACTATATGTTGTTGACAAGAGATATGCTTGAAACAGAAAGACACACACAGAGTTAAAATAAAGGGCTGGAGCAGAATCTAATATGCTTCAGTAAAGTTTTTTAAAAGGCAGAGATAGCAATCATGATCTCAGACAAATCAAAAGTGAAAATAGACCTACTTAAAAATGATAATCAGGGAAACTACATTATGCAAAAAGGTACGATAGATAATGAAGGAATATCAAAATTTTTTGCAATTAAATTTCTCTGATAAAGGCTTCGTTTCGCAAATATATACTAACTATAGATCTGGGTCAGATTTATAAAAAATAAGAGCCATTCCCCAGTTGATAAATGGTCAAAGGATATAAACAGTTTTCGAAAGTAGAAATCAAAGCTATCTATAGCCAAATGAAAAAATGCTCTTAATCACTACTGATTAGAGAAATGCAAATTAAAACAACTCTGAGGCGCCATCTCACACCTATCAAAATGACAAATGTTAGAGGAGATGATGGGGAAATAGATACACTGATAAACAGCTGGTGCAGTAGTGAACTGATCCAACCATTCTAGAGAACAATTTGAAACTATACCCAAAGGGTTATAAAACTGTGAATACTCTTCAACCCAGAAATATTACTACTAGGGCTGTATCCCAAAGAGATCAAAGAAAAAGGAAAAGGCCCAATATATACAAAAATGTTTATAGCAGCTCTTTCTGTAGTGGCCAAGATTTGGAAATTGAATGTCCATCAATTGGGTAATGGCTTAAACAAGTTGTGGTATATAATTGTGATGGAATACTATTGTACTATAAAAAATTATGGAGGCTGGGGCAGCAATAGAGCACAGGCTTTGGAGTCAAGAAGACCTGAGTTCAAATGCGGCCTCAGACACTTAACACTAGCCATGTGACCTTGGGCAAGTCACTTAACCCCAATTGCCCTGTCTTCCCCCCTCCAAAAAGCAAAAAGAAAAAGAAAAAAAGAAATGGGGGGGGGAACTTCAAACAAGGCGAGACCTATATAAAGTGAGAAAAGCACTGTGCGTGGTAACAGCAATATTGTGATAATGAACAGCTGTGAAAGACTTGACTATTCCAATCAGTACAATGACACAAGACAATTCCAAAGACCATATGGTTAAAAATGCTGTGTACCCCCAGAGAGAGAAGTGATGAACTCTGAGTGCCGATTCAAGTATAATTTTCTCACTTTATTTTTCTTTTTTTTTCAAGATGGCTAATATAGAAACGTTTTGCACGATTTCACATATATTATTGATATCACACTGCTTGCCTTCTCAGTGGGTGGGGGAAGAAGGGAAGGGATTTGGAACTCAAAATTTACAAAGAAAAGAATATTTAAAATAAACTAATAATGAATTAAGATGCTAAGAAAAAGAAAGAAATCATCCAGGATAAGAGAAGAATCAGGGATGATGTGAGAGCTGTCTTAAAGATTGGGAATTATAGGATCAACTTTCTCATTGGTAAAATAAGAGGGTGGAACTCAGTGACCTGTGACACCCCTTCCAGTTCTAAATTTGTGAGCCTATGAGGTATTTGAAGGACGGTCATAAAGGGTCAGACTTCGTGCTTGGCCTCTGGGAGTTGAACTCAAATGAATGAGCAGAAAGTTTCTGAGAGTCAACGTTCAGTTCAAGGGAAAGGAAACTTCTTAACAATGAGAGCTATCCCCAGGTAGAATTGGCTACATTGAGAGGTAGTGAGTTCTCCATTGCTGGAAGTATTCAAGCAAAGGTGGATGAGTTTTCATCAGGGATGGGGCCAGAAGATGGATTAGCTACAGGTTGGACAAGATGACCCAGGAGGACTTTCCAGCTTTCAGACTCCATGCTGGCCCCCAGCCTCTGATACTGCCCTCTGCCCTCTCATGGTACTGCCCTTCCAGTGGCTCCTGCAAGATTAATCCCATCCATTCCTGGACAAACTGGCTGCTTCAATGGCACTAGGAGATTTCTTACCAGTGATTTCTTCCATGGATACTGGAAGATAGGTGGATAGGGCTTCTCAAGGAAGGAGAATGTATATACATACACAGAAAGGTTCCATTCTCCCCACTCTACAATCCTTTCTCTTAACAGATTCTTAAATAAATCTCCTGACCATGTAACTCCTCTGCTCAAAAACCTTCCATGGCTGCCTAGGGTCTCTAAGGACAAACTACGAGCTCCCCAGCCTAGCAGTTAAGGCTCTCTGTGGTCTAGTTATGTGGCCCCCACCTGCTCATCCAGATTAGTTTAAATCAGTCTTTTACATGCTCTCTATTCCTATCAATGGGGACTACATGCTGTTCTTAAACTGAATAACTTGATACACCATCTCCTGCTTCTGTGGGAACATTTGCTTATGCAGAGACCCATTCCTGTAGTGTGCTTCCTCCTCATCTCTGCCTCTCAGAACTTTTGTCTACTCTCCAGTATCAGCTTAAGCATCCCTTGCCCTGATCAGTCTCCCCTCCTACCTCCAAATCTACCCCTACTACTCCCCTTTCTAACCTTCTTTCCCATTATTCTCCTTCACATACTCTATAATCCAGCCAAACAGAAGTACTTGCCATTCCCTGATTTCATCCTGCTGTTTCCCACCTCTGTGACTGTTCTCCATGTCTGGAATGTGTTCCACCCACACTTGCCTATGGAGAGCCTTACCTTCCTTCCAAGTACAGCTCTGCTGCTACCCTGTCCAGAAGGACTTCTGGTAGCTTCCCAACTGGTAGTGACTGCTCTTTCTCCCCAGATCTCTGGTGCTGCTTTTCCAGGCCCCTCCTGGACACTTCTCATTTTATAACTAGTCTGTAAGGATAGTTTTGTCAAGGAGGGGAGGGTGCAGAATGTTTAGAAGGTACTTGAGAGAGAGGGAGAAAGGAGGGAAAGAAAGGAGGTAAAGGAGACAGAGAGAAAGAAGGAAAGAGGAAAGACAGCAAGAGAGAGGAGAGGAAAAGAAAGGAGAGAAAAAGAAAGGAAGGAAGAAAAGAGAGACAGGCAGAGGAGAGAAAGAGAGAAGAAAGAAAACGAGGAGAGAGAGAGGGAGAAAAAGAGAGACAGAGGAGAGAAAGGAAGGAAGGAAGGAAGAAAGAAACAAAGCAAAGGGGAGAGAGAGGAGAGAAAGAGAGAGGAGACAGAGAGACAGAGAAAGAAAGAGAAAGGAAGGAGAGAGAGGGAAGGAGAGAAAGAGGAGAGACAGAGTAAGAGAGAAAAATAGAGAAGTAGGAGGGGTGAGGTGGGAGAGAGAAAGAAAGATGACCAAAGAAGAGAGCATTAAGCACTTTCTGTCAGACTGTGCCCAGCAATGGGGATACAAGCAAATGAGAGATTCCCTGACCTCAAGAAGCTTACATTCTAATGGGGCTGGAGGAGGGTGGGAAGACAGCACATATAGAGGAGATGGAAGGAGAGGGGAGTACACAATTGCCAGATGGAGCTCAGAGGACTGGTCCTCCCATCAAAAAATAAGGTGAAAGGTCAGTTATCAGAGATAAAGGACTGGGAGTGCAAAGATCTCATGGGAAGGATTGAGTGCCCGAGGCTGGGAGCCTGTCCAGTAAAGGCTATGACTGGCCAAACTTATTTACTTTCCAGGAACTTGTTTAGGACTAAATTTCCTCCTCTATGCCCCTGAAGGCCAGTAAGAATTTTTTTCTCTTTGAGCTGTCTGTCTAAATAAGACATTATTAACCTTTTTTGGGTCATGGCCCTCTCTGGAAGTCTAGTAAAGCATTGAATCTCTTCTCAGAATAAGATTTTTAAATGCATGAAATACTGAAGAAACCAATTATATTGAAACAATTATCAAAATAATTTTTTAAAAACCAAGTTCATGGATCCAAGGTTAAGATCCCCTGGTCTGGTTGCCCAGCGGGCAGGATGGCCAAGGAGATTCAGGGAGAATACCACAATCTCTAGGTCATAAGTTGCTCATCACTCAAGGTCAGACATAGCAGCCATAAAACATTCAGAGAACATTTATTCAATAACAGCTTGTGAAGTGTTTATTATGAGCCTAGTGCTATGTTAGGTTCTGAGGACAAGGGTGGGAACCAGACTCATAATATCACTGACAAAGGGAACTCCCAGATGAGAGAATTTCCTCCACCAATTTAACATCTGCCCAATGAGGACTTCTACTGAGCCAGCTCCCCTAGGGGAAAAGGGACCTTAGGTGTCCCTACATAAGCTTCCCTGCCCCCTACATCAAAGACAGTCATTTTTTCATGACTTTTCCCAGAATTCCTTGAGGGCAATGCCCACCATCTCTAGAGTATCTAGTGTACATTGGAGCATAGACTCCAAAGCATTGTCCCAACTTTGGGAAATGGTCCTTCCTCTTTAAGGCCATAATCCTCATTCCCATTATACAGATCAGACCATTGAGGTCAGAAAGAAAAGTGGATCATAAGATCATAGATCTAAAATTGGAAAGGACTTCAGAGACTTCAGAGAATAGTCCAACCCATTCATTTTAGGGATGAGAAAATTAAGCCCTGGAGAGGTGAGGAAGTGACTTATCCAAGGTCACTCAGGTAATATGTTTCGGAAACAGTATTTGAACTCAGGTCTCCTGATTCCAGAGCTAGTAACTGCCTATTATTTTGACCTAGTAACTGCCCCAGTTAAGTGGAAGCTGTCCACACAAGTCTTTGAGATGGAACAGAGATAAAGATGGGGGGGGGGTGGAAGGGTAGGAGTTAATATTTGATCCTGGAGGTGGTAGAAAGCCATTACATTTTATAGAATGGCAGGCTGACAGTGAGGGTGGGGGAAAAGCTGATATGGTCAGACTTGTGCTTTAGGAAGATCAGTGTGACAGCTAAGTGGACTAGAAGAGGAGAGAGATCTGAAGCAGGGAGACCAACCAGCTGGTGTTTGCCTTAGTCCAGACACTAAGAACCAAGGAAGTCACTTAACCTCTATCTAAAAGGAACTTTGGTTTATAGATAGAAATTGAGTGGTTTCCTGGGTTCCTGATGTCTGGACTTCCTGGATTCCTGACTTCTGGGGCTTCCTGAGTTTCTGACTACAAGTACAGCTCTCCTGGGTTCCTGACTCCCAACATCTCGTGAGTTCCTGACTCCAGTTCCAGCTCTCCAGTGATGATGGCCTGCACCAGGGTAGCAGCAGTATCAGAAGAGAGAAGGGATCATATATGAGAGATGTCACAAAAATAGAAGTAAGAGAGAGCTAAGTTGTGAGACTGAGTCACTGGAACGATGGCAGTACCCCAACACTAATAAGGATATAAGAAGAGGGGAGAATTGGGTAGAGGACAGGGGAGGGTAGGTGGTGCAATGGATAGTCTAAGACTTGGAATCTGGAAGACCTGAGTTCAAATCCTGCCCCAGCACTTACTAGCTAGCTGTGTGACCCTGGGCAAGTCACTTAATCATGAACCTGCCTCAGTTTCCTCAACTGTAAAAAGAAGGTGATAATAGCACCTACCTCCCAGGGTTGTGGTGAGGATAAAATGAGGTAATTTTGTAAAGTACTCTGCAGACTTTAATACACAAATGCTTGTTATTATCAGGTGTTTATTTTTATTTCTTAATGAGATTTATTTTTTTTTAAACTTGTTTATTTTTAGTTTACATCATTCATTTCCCTGAGATTTTGATTTACAAATTTTCTTCCCGTCTTTCCCCTACCCATTTATCATGTGTTTTTTTAATTTCATTTATTTGTTCAATCTGACCAGTAGCCTCTGTCTACTCTGCCCCAGCAGTCTCCATCCACCCTAAGCAGTTAGCACCTCCAGAAAACTCCTGCCAAACCAGTAAGGACTGTGTCCTCTCTGCATGTGGGGAGAGTCCCTTACCTTATGGCCTCTCAACTTTAGAGGGCTCTCTATTAAACATTAACCTTTGGGAGTGGAGATTGATGACTGAGGAGGAAGCTGTGCTTCTAGCTGGTCCATAAAGTCAGAGCTGCAAGCATGAGCTTGGCGGGGAAGGAGCTCGTAAAACACTGGCAGCAGAAGGGGAGCAGAGGACTGGCTGAGAGCTGGGTATGGGCAGAACTCTAAGTGAAGAGGAAGGCTTGCATATCCTGCCCTCTGTGGAAGATTCTCCATTGATCTGTCATTCTCAGCAGGAGGGAAATGAACCGGCTGGGCAGACGACCACAATCAATAGCTATGTCCGACGACCTGACAGCTATTTACTCATCAACTCATTAAGTCTGTAAAGGAAATTACACTTCTCATAATTCGGCTATTGACTGGTGGTGCACTTTGTGGTCTACTGGAGGAAGGGGGGGGGGGGGAGGAAGAATTTACCCTGAGCAAGAAACCAAAGAAAATAAATGTATAATTAAGCATTCCTGTAAGAGGGCTAATTAATGGCATTTCCAATAGCACAGGGTAAAGTTTTAAATCATGATTAAAAGGAAAAAAGACGCACAAGTACAGGAAATCAAACATGGAGTGTGCATCGACGGTGCCAAGACAGGAGCCTCGCTGAGCAAGTGACTCTCCCCAATAGCTCTCCTGATTAGAACTTGTTTCCAAGTATTGACTTGGATGAAAGAAACAAAATTTAATTCAAAATCAATTCAAGAGCAAGGCTCATTGATGGATTCTGACTACTGTCTGTTATTTCTAAGGAACCACGATCCGTGTCCCGCCCAGGTTCACTTAGGTGGTCATTCCCTGGGAGAATGGATGAGCATCATCCCAGAAGCTGCTGAATTCCACAACATCCAAGAAAAAGAAAACTATCCTTCCTTCTTTTAACTCTGTTGTGGAAGGGACAAGGGAAGTCTGACAGCCTAGAGAAAGAAGACTTGGGGGGAGGGGCCTGGAATGTGACATTGTCAATCAATAAGAATTTAATTAAACACCTACTATGTGTTAAGTGCTGTACTAGACATTGGGGTTGTAAAGACAAAAAATTTAACCAATCCTTGCCCTTAAGGAGCTTTAATTCTGTCACAGAGATAGTTACCAGCCAATCAGTCAATGAGCGTTTACTAACCACTTACCATGTGGCAGATACTGTAGTGAATGCTGAGGAACTCTCAAAGAAAGACAAAAGATAGTCCCCACTCTAAAGGTGCTCATTGTCTAATGGGAAAGACGACATGAAAACAACCGTACCCAAGCAAGCTACCTGGAGGATAAATGGGAAATAAGGAACAGGGCAGACTTGGTGGGCGAGGGAGCACTAGAATTAACTAGGGGCTGGGAAAGGTTTCTGGAAGAACCAGGACCCCAGGGGAGCCAGAAAGAATCTGAAAGGCTGACTTGTGGAGAGAGATCATAAGATCCTAGTTCTAGAATTTCCAAAAGTTCACCAAGTTCAACTCTCTCATGTTACAGATGAGGAAACTGGGTGGAGTGAGTTATCCAAGGTCACACAGGCAGTGAACATCAGAAGTAAAATTAGGCTCTAGAAGCCAGAACTAAGAAATTGGGAGGAATGGGTGGAGGAAAGGGTGGAAATTGGGAGAATAAAACCAAAGCATAGGACACTATAGGAAGAGCTTTCCTAACGATGAGGGACTTCTCAGAAAGTGGAATGGGCTGCCTTAGGAAGGAGTGGTTTCCTCTTCTCTGGAAACCATGAAGGTGAGATCAGATAACTTAGAGGAGATGTTTGTTCAGCTACAAGTTGGACTAGACGGCCTCTGGATCCCTTCCAGTTCTGGGCTTCAAAGATCTGTGAAATCCATGGGAAATATTCTATCACTGTCACACTTACCCGACTGTCCCCCACCTCCCTCCCGCCCCGTCCCCTTACAAGAGCCTGCATCCATGCGTGGATCCATCCATGTACATGCCGCTAAAGCAGCCACATGCTCAACCGTGACAGAGGGGCCTGTGCATTCATTTTGCAGTGTGACTTAAATCATTAATGCTGCATTAAAGGGACGGAAGGCTCGGGAATGAAAACCAAACCAGAATTAGCTCTTCCATCTCCATGAGCCAGAGACTTTACAGAGTGGCTGAAGAGCAGAGAAGCAGCTGTGGAGACAGCTGGCGGGGTTGGGTGGAAAGAGGACGGATCTGGAGATAAGAGAGCAGGGTCAGAAGACCAGCTCTGCCACTCGCAGCCTTTGTGATCTTGACGAAGTGACTTCTCCCTGGCCTCCATGTCCCCCTACCTAAAAGGAGGGGGCCAAACTCATATGGTTCTAAATCTATATGATCCCGTTGCCCACTTACACTTCCAGTTTCTTAGAGTTACACCTACAATTGTTTCTTATAGCTATTCTGGAAAGGTAGCATGCTATAGAGGCTAGGGGACCAACCTTGAAATCAAGAAGGCTTAGAGTTCAAGTCCTGCCTGGGATCTATGGGTGAGACCATGGACAAATCACTGTCAGTATGCCAGGAAACCCTCTGTTAGTATCAGGAAAGTCTGGGTTCAAGTCACACTTCAGACTTACTTACAAGCCTTATAACGCTGAACTAGACACAACTTTTCTGAACCTCAGTTTCCTCATCTGAGAGAGAGAGAGAGAGAGAGAGAAAGAGATGGAGAGAAAGGGGAGGGAGGAAGGAGGGAAGGAAGGAGGGAAGGAAGGAAGGAAGGAAGGAAGGAAGGAAGGAAGGAAGAAGGGAAGAAGGAAAAAAGGAATGGAAGGAGAAGGGAGTAAGGGAAGGAAGGGAGGGAGGAAAGAGGACAATAATTAACATTTATGTAGCATTTTAAAGTTCCCAAAGAACTTTGGTTATATTATCTCATTTGATCCTCACAACACCCCTATGACGTAGATGAGATTATCATCCCTACTTTACAGGTGATGAAACTGAGGTTTCGAGAGCTTAAGGGTCTTGCTCAGAATCACCCAACCAGGAAGCATCTGGGGTGGATTAGATTCCAAGAGCAGCACCAAAGCCCAGATTGTTGTGAAGATTGAGGAGATGATCCTTTAAACTGCTTTGTAGAACTTAAAACGCTGTGTTTGCAGCACCCCTTTCACCGGGCCAGGGAGCTAGTGAGGAGGAAGTCCCCTCTGCCAATGCCCCTCAGCGTCTGCTCTCAGAATCATCCTCTTAGAGAGCTGACCATGGATCTCATGCCACTCTGCCCCTTCTGGCTCCTTACTCCCAGGGCTTGGGCTCTGTGGTGGCAACCTCCTCTTGGCCCCTCAAACACGCACAGCCATTCTCTGTTCATTTGGGGGTACAACAGCATGAATGATGAGTGGTAATCATCACAGACCTCATTATATTTTTTCCACCTCCCTCTCTTTCAGTCTTCTCCATTACTTTCAAGAGTAGTGCCATCTTCTTAATTACCCAGGTTAGCAGCCTCCTCAGCTCCTGGATCTCTCTTACCTCAGTCAGTTGCCAGAGCTCTATGCATCACCCCCACAGCATCTCCAGAAAATGTCCCCTTCCATCCATTCACAAGGCCACTACCTTGGTCCAGGCCCCCATCACCTCTCACCTGCCTTATTGAAATAGCTTGCCTTGCCTCGAGCCCCTCCCTGTTACAATCCACCCTCTCTACAGCTACTCAAAGTGATTTTCCTAAAGTACAGGTCTAAATTCCAATGGTCCTCTATTGGTCCCCCTACTAGGATAAAATATTATTTTATCGTTATGTTATCATTTTTAATTTTTATTTTTAAACTTTATAATGCAGGAGATAAGGGAGAAAATAAATGCTTGTAAATTTTTAAAAAATCAATCTTAAAATACTAGCAATACAGTACTACATATATAACTTATAAACAAGTATATGTATGTATACATTTTTTTTTTACGAATACTAGTAATATAGTATTAAGTACAACAGTACTCAAACTTATTTATACTGATAGGGATTTTATTGTTGTCCAGTCATTTTCAGTCACATCTGACTCTTCATGACCCCATTTAGGGTTTTCTTGGCAAAGAAACTTGAGTGGTTTGCCATTTCTTTCTCCAGCTGACTTTACAGATGAGGAAACTGAGGCACACCAGGTTACATGACTTGCCCAGGGTCACACGGTTAGTAAGCGTCTGAGGCTGGATTTGAACTCAGGAACATGAGTCTTTCTGACTCCAGTCTTAGTGCACTATACAATATGGCACCACTCGGCTGGATAGGTAAAGGGATTATCCATCCTGGGAGTTCCCCAGCCAGATGAATCCACAGGCTCAAACCAGAAAATATTAAAGACATATCATCCAAAACTTCTCACTCCACCACCATACTCTGGTTATGTTATGATCAGAGCTTTTCATCTGTTTTTACATCATTCTTCCCACTAGTGAAACAACCATCATTTCCAAGGACAAGCCCGCATGCAGACACTTGCAAGTCCTCCTTTGAAGAAAAACATGCAAGGGAGCGAAAAACTAATTTATGATTGCCATTTCAGAGAGGAAAACTGTCAAGCAAAGTACTCATCCCAGGCATTGATTTCCTGCAGCTGTTTAAATTTGAACTGGCGGTTGTATTCATGGCTCTCAAATGCCTCACCTCTCACTCTCCCACCCCCACTTGGAAGGAAGGCAGCGGGAAGATCTTTGTTCTGTGCAGCGCCTTCCCTTGCCAGGAAATGACCCACACACGGCTGGCGCCTCCTCGTCCAGGGAGGGGACTTCTTGGAAAGGCCAGACCTGGCTGTCCTGTCCCCCTGTTTTCTTGCCCAGCAATAGCTGTCATTAGGTAGGCTCACTTTGAAAAATGAGAGAGAAAAGATGCTACTTCTCAGAGACTCTCAGAGAAAGGCTAGATCACAGGGAAGTCAAGGCTGGGACATCCTGAAGCTGAAAGGAAGGATGGATCTGTAGTGGCTCAGACCAGGTAAAGAGAGCTCTCAGTAAGAAAACTCTTTCTAATAATGCACAGCATTGCCTTCTCTGCAATTCAATTTAGGCCCAAGAAGAATTTAAATGACTCTCCCTGAATTACGCAGCCAATAAGTGGCAAAAATAGGATTTGATCCCAGGTCATTCCGACTCGGAAGGCTGATTCTCTTATCTACCACACTAGGCTGCACAGGCATTATCATTCCCATTCTACAGATGAGGGAACTGAGTCTCAGGGAAAGCAAATTGACTTTCCCATCTTTGTTAGAATGAATAGCCCTCCAGGCACCTTCTATGTGCACGGCACTGGGGAATGCAAAGACAAAACCTTCTATCTGAGAGTTAGGGGAAATATACATACACAGATAAAGTGATGTTTTGTTCTATCTAGTATATGAAACTTACAGATAGATATAACAGAATTCTAGAGACAAAACCTCCTGTCGGACAGAAACTCTGATTGTCCTTCCTCCTCACCCTCCTCCCTGGGGAGCTGCCCTAATCTTGTGACCAACCAGAGCCAGATGGTGACCGGCAAGTTAGCCATCCTCTCCTGAGGGAGAGCTGAATGTGGACAGGGGGGCACAGGCCAGAAGGAGAGAGAAGTAGCAAGGAGCCTACATGGGAGAAAAGCAGACTTGGTCCATCCATCTCCCCACCCAGCCCTCTGTAAGAAGCCACGCTCTGGATTGGGGAAGAGTGTACCCATGGAAACCACAGAGTGAGAGCATCGGCCATATGGGCTTCAGGACAGGAGCTCTGATCAAGCCACGCACCAGAGTCACAACAGATTCAGGGTTTGCTCACAATGGTCTACCTGGAATCCGCAAGTCCTGGGTTTGAATCTCACTTCCCTTGTCTACTGGCAATGTGACCCTGGGCAAGGTACAGTCTCTCTGGGCTTCCCATTTCCTCATCCACAAAAAAGTTCGACTCAGTGTCCTCCACAGCCTCTCCCAGCTCTAAATCCATTATTCTATGGAGTTGTTTGGACTGGTGAGGCAGTGAAGTTCATGATTCTTCATGTTCTTCCTCCTCCTTGTCCCTCCTACTCACTCTTTTCAGAAGAGGTACACCTGTACCCCAATCTCCATTTCTGAAGGGCTTGTTTCCTGTTTCTCTTTTTATATTAAAGGCAATTTCTCTAAGATAAATGTCATTAGCCATTGTGGTGCTGATCTGTGTTTCGTTGCTCAAATTCATCAGAAGAAAAGCCATGGAAGGAAAGATTTGTTAAATGTCTACTCTGTGCCAGTACTGTGCTAAGCACTTTACAAATGGTGTCTCATCTGATCCTTACAACAGCCCTGGAAGGAAGGAGCTATTATTATCCCTGCTTTACAGATGAGGAAACTGAGGTAAACAGAGGATAAGTGACTTGCACAAGGTCATACAGCTATGAAGTGTCTTGCTACAAAGTGTTACAGCTAGAAAGAGGTCAGATTTTGAGGCTTCCTGCCTCCAGGTCCAGTGTTCTATTCACTATGCCACAAAGCTGCCTTAAATGGCAGAAATGTCACTTCTGGCTTCATTCCCTTAGACATGATCCTAACAGCAGCCATAGGGGGAAGGAAGGTCCTATGACTGTAAACCCACAGTTTTAGATATATTCAAAGAAAAACAGTAGAAGGCGGGCTCTTCATCTCTCTGAGGTGCTTTGGCTTGCTGCCTGACAGAAAATAATGGCTTGAACTCTCCATGGTGTAAAGGATAGAGCATTGTCTCTCCAGGAGGATCTGGGTTCAAGTCTTACCTTTGACATGTACTGTCTGTATGTGGCCAAGTCATCTCTCAGCACCCTTAGCTGACTCTCTAAGGCTAAGCTGAAGAGAAGATACCAACCTGTGTTGGTAGAGAGAGTTTCCTCAACCAGGAGTTCCCTGCATCAGCAAAATCAGACCCAGTCCTAATCCCTATGTGTATTAAGATAGAGATAGAGATAGGAAAAGAAATGGAGATAGATGGATGTAAATATAGCTATAGATACATAAATATGAGTGTAGATATACATATATGTACAAACACACACATATATACACACATTTATTATGTATGTTTACACAGCTGTGTGCACATTATACAGTGTTATAACAGGAATTCTTTTATCTGGTGCAAAAACTGGCAAGCAGCTTGGTGGGGAAGGATGAGTGAAAGGGGTAGCCACGGTGGCTGTGATGCAAATGTGCTGGGAGAGGGCGTGGCCCGTCACCCACAGGACTTGGCCCGTGTCTCCCTGGGGGTTGATGGGTAAGCGAACCCCAGGAGCAGGCAACCCAGCAACTGAACCCTGGAAAACATGGCAACACTCTGCACTGCTCAGTCTGGCAAAGGGGCACGAGACATAAGGTGTGGACCTTGTTTATGTTTTTCATTTTGCTTTCTGCTCATTTTTTTTAGTGAAATAGAAATAGAAATCTTGAGCATGTCTTGAAGTCTCTTGGTCACAGGGCTGCTAAGAGCAAAGTACCCCTCAAAGCAAGCATCAGAAAGGAAGGGAGAATCACAGCTTTCCATGGTCTTCCTTCTTCCTTTTGTTCCTTCATTTTCAATGTTGTTGGTGCTGCCCTGTGATCTAGGGAGTTTACTCTAATGTAATGCAACTCTCCAAGCATTGCTCAAAGTGCCTGCTTCTAAAGTCAGCCATTCCCCCTGGGAATGTTTCATAACCTGGGAAGTCTGTCTGGAAGAGACAGCTATGATCATTCCTCATCCAAACAGCCTGCCTTTGCCAGCCACCAGTCAGGGAAAGGGGCAAGAAATGTGCCATGGATGGCAAGGAGAGGAAAGCGGGGTATAGAGAGAGAGGG
>CM053580.1:553298202-553321815 GCA_028627135.1 Pseudochirops cupreus
AGGAAAGAGAGGGAGGAAGAGGCAAACAGTGCAGGATATTAGTAATGGCTGTCATCTATATAGGACTTTAAGATTTACAAAGCTGAGCTTTGAAGGAAACTAAGGATTCTAAGAAGTGGAGATGAAAAGAGAAGGCATTCCAGGCATGGGGAACAGCCAATGCAAAGGCACTGAGATGGGAGATGGAGCTTCCTGCATGAGGAACAGTAGCAAGGCCAGATTGGACCCACAATCTCAGCAACAGCATCCAGTCTTCCACCCTATCCCTCAGCCTGTGGTTCCTAGCAACCGTGTGCTGTTTAAAAGCCCAGTCTATTTAATCTGGTAAGTGACAGCTTAGGGAATCCTCTTAGGATAGAGAAGCAAGAGTTAAGTTTCACATAGTTAAGGCTCATTGGTTGGTCAATTTGTTTGGCTGTGAGTAGCACATCATTATTATTGTTTAGTTGTTTCACTCATGTCCAACTTTTTGTGAACCCATTTGGGGGTTTCTTGGCACAGATACTGGAGCGGTTTGCCATTTCCTTCTCCAGCTCATTTAACAGATAAGAAGACTGAGGCAAATATGGGTTAAATGACTTGCCCAGGGTCACATAGTTGCTAAGTGTCTGAGGTTAGATTCGAACCCAGATCTTCCTGACTCGTCTTAGCGCTCTACCCTCTGCACCACCTAGCTGCCCAGAATACCACATGGCAATTCAACAAGTATTCATTAAACTTAAGGTACTAGCCCCTGGGGGAGACACAAAAACAAAATAAGACTCAGTTCCTGCCCTCAAAGAGCTTATAGTCTAACGGGACCCAAAGAAGAGAGAAATGCCAGGATCTGTGAAACAGTATTTCAATTCAACCTCAGTCCCTACAATGTGCAAGATCTGGCGCTAGGTCTGTGGGATACAGGTCTGTGGGAAACAGGGGTGAATCAGACCCTCTGAGAACTTACATTCTGGGGGAAGAAACAAAACTGTAAGAACCTGATGTTCACCTAAAAAGTTAAGTAGACATCAAGTCTTTGTCAGCTGACACCTGCTTTAAATGCACGAAGGACCCCTGTGGTATAGAAAAAGAATAACTCCCATTTCTATAGCACCTACTTACTCCATCAGGTTCTGTGCTAAGCATGGTACAAATATTATCTCATTTGGTTCTCATGATACCCCGGGAGGGAGGTGCCTTTATTACATCCATTTTACAGATGAGGTCAACACAGGTGAAGTGACTTGCCCAGAGTCACACAGTAAGTGTCTGAAGCGGGGTTTGAATTCAGGTCTTCCTGATTCCAAGCCCAGTGTTCCATTCACGCACTACCCTGCTACGTATCCTTTTGTCGAGTAAAGAATTAATCCCAGGCAGCTAAGTGGCAAGAGTCAGGAAGACCTGTGTTCAAACCTTGCCTCAGACACTTAACTAGCTGTGTGATACTCATCAAATCACTTAACTTCCATCTGCCTCAGTTTCCTCATCTGGAAAATAGAAATAATAGTACCGTGTCTACTTCCCAAGGCTGTTATGAGGACCAAATGTGAAAACATGCATCGTGTTTTTCAAATCTTAAAATGCTACATAAACACTATTCATTCTTGTTGGTTTTATTTATTTGCTTTGACAGCTTGAGGTTTGGGGCTATCGGATTCTTTTGAAGTGGAGCCCTTCTGTAAGAAGTCTGCTTCCTCTCCCGTAGGGTGGTGTTTGCGTTTTGGAAAGAGCCCTGAATCTGGCTTAGAAGACCGGAGAGTCGGGGCTTGGCTTTGCTCCTTACTAGCGGGGTTCCCTTGAGCAAATTGGATCCTATTCAGTATCTACTTGTTCAGAATTCAAGAATCCAAGACTTAAAGTTGGAAGGGACCCCAGAGGCTCCTAGCCCAGCCTTCCACCGTCACGGAGGAACAGATGGAGATCTGGCGAAGGGATTTGTCCAAGATCACCCAGGTAGAAAGTGCCGGAGGCAAGTTTCAAAGGCAAGTTCTCTGATTCTAAGCCCCGTAGGCAATTTCCACTGCATCACACATTGTGTCAGGTGCTGGGGATACAAAAATAAAATGAAAAGTAATCCTTTCTCTGGGCCTCAGTTTCCTGCTCTGTAAAATGGTGGGGTTGGACTTGGAGATCTTTCCTGCTTTAAACCTGTGAAGTGCAGAGGCATGTGAGAGGCTGTATTCTCAACCAAAATTCACCAGAAACCATCTCCCCATCAGAGCCTTCCTGGGTGAATTGAAGAAAATATGAATTCAGCCTTCCCCAAATTATAGCAGAGAGAGAGAGAGAGACAAAGACAGAGAGACAGACAGACAGACAGAGACAGAGAGAGACACACACACAGAGGCAGAGAGAGAGAGGGAGAGAGAGACAGAGACAGAGAGAGACAGAGAGACAGAAGCAGAGAAGGAGACAGAGAAAGCGACAGGGACAGGGACAGAGACAGAGACAGACACAGAGAGAAAGATTTATGTGATATATATATGTTAGAGGTACATATAGTGGCAAGGATACTAAAATAAAATTTAAAACAGTCCCTTTTAATATATTTTATATTTATGTGCATATATTATATATATGTAGCGCTGAGGATAAGATGAAAAAGTCCTTTTTCATATTCATATATATACACATGTATGTATTATATGTATATATTTGAGCTTGCTTATATAATACATATATTATATATACATATTATACTTAGTGCTAGCTCGTGTGTGTACATTTTATATTTATGTGTAATATTTATTATATGCACATATAGTGCTAGGGATCCTAAGATGAAATAAAAACCAGTACCTTTTATATACATATATAGTGCTAGGATATTAAAAATAACATTTAAAATAGTCCTTTATGTTTTATATATATATGTGTGTATACATATATGTATATATATATGTGTATATATACATACATATGTTAACTCATTTGGTCGTCACAACAATCCTGTGAGTTGGGTGCTATTCCCACTTCACAGGAGAAACAACCGAGGCTTAGAGAGATTAAGTGACTTGCCCAGGGTCTCTCAATATCTGTGGCAGGTTTTTAACTCAGGTGTTCCTGAATCCAAGACCACTACCTAGCTACCTACCATAACCTGACCCACCACAGAACATTTCTACCTACATACACACTGACCCTCATTCTCATCCTCTCGCCACCACCCTTCCCCACCCAAATGTAAGTTCCTTGAGGACATGTTTTTTCTCCGTGGCCCAAAATATCTGTTATTTTGGTCAATAAAGACAAATGGTAGGTTAGTTCACAGAAAAAGCAATCAGGGTAATAAGTGGTCAGGAAACTATCAGGGTTGGAAAAGGAACAGGAGACAAAAGGGAAGGAGGCACAAGAGGAGGCAGAAGGAAAGACTGAATCACAGAATTCTGGGGTTGGACAGAGCCTCCGAAGCCATCCAGGCCAACCCAGACTTCGTCATCTTAAATAATGACTGAAGTACTGGTCTGTCTGCAGTACTGGATCACTGTGTGACCAGATAAGATCTGTAATTAATTATTCGAAAGCTTTATGGTTGTGCATGAATTACAAGCAAAGCACTTCCCCAGCTTCCTTTCAAGTGTTTAGCCTGGACCCACCTTTCAATCAGGATGGTTTCATGATTTCTTCCAACGCCATTCAACAACATCTGAATAGATGGCGGAGAGAGCAAATGGTAGGAATAATGCTGTGTTGGAATCTGGCGAGGCATGATAAGCATTAGGACAAGGAAATGGGGATTTAAGAATAGAGGATCTTTTGGAGATTAATTGGTTCACCAAGGGGTCAAGATTGGGAAGAAAAAAGAATGTAACCAGTGCAAGAATGATGGTCTGGGATAGTACTAGGGAATGGAGGGACTGGCATGAGAGTGAGGATAAAAAGCACAGTTAGGTGGGGAAAGATGGAGGGAAACAGTTTAGAACTTAAGATGTAACAAATTAATTTTTAAAAATTTTAAATAACAAAATATTTTAATTTAAAAATAAAAGTACAGTTAGGAAGATTCAAGCAGAAGGAAAAACAGAAAGTTCAGAGACAGTGATCAGATAAAGGAAATTCAGAGTTCTTGATCATAGAAATGGAACACTTGGGGGGATGGCAAGGTGATGGCTACAGCCATCCATGAGTATAGGCTGGAGTGGAGATGTCAATAATGTGAACTATGTAGATTGAGGACCTGGGAGGACTAGGTTTTAAGGGAACATCAACTTGTATGTTGAATGAAATATGGCTTCTACCTTCAAGGATGGGAGAAGACATGTCAAGGGCTGGGAAGAGTGGAAAAGGAGGAAGGTGTCCACGTGGGGGCAAAGAGGAAAAGCCCAAAGAGACAGGTGCACTACCAGGTTACAGGTGAGCATGGCTGGTCTGGGGCCTTCCTTAAGGTGGAACAGGGAAAGGAAAAATGGGAGCTAGGCACTGAACTCACTGAAAAATGAGGGACTTTGTAAATACTAGCTATGAGAGTCTGGATTGGCTGATAAACTTAGATTGAATAAACTCAAAAAAGGCATGAGTGATGATGGAAGGAGGATCTGGTAGTGGCAATAAAAAAACAATGCTCCTATGATCCCTGGAGAGTTACTGTGAGTTCAGTAGACAAAATAGGGGTCTATAGTGAGTCCCCAGGCCCCTAGCTCCTACAAAGTCAAAGTTTCCTAGAGAACCAGTGAATTGAGATTGGCCAGAGATGAGGGGACCCTCAACTACACTTTTGTGGAATCTTTCCTAACTCTACACCCACTCAGTTCTTCATCCGTTACCTCCTCACACGAAAGTACAAGATCTTCTGGAGGCAGAATGGATAGAGCTTTCAACTTAGAGTTGGGAAGGCTTGAGTTCCAATCCTGCTTCAGACATTTTTTTAACTGTTACCCTAGACAAGTCACTTAACAACTCTCAGTCTTTGTTTCCTCTTCTATAAAATGGGGATAATATAGAACCCAATTTACAGGATCACTGGGGAATCAAATAATACAATACATAGAAAGTGCTTTGCAAAACTTCCAACACTATAGAAATATGAGTTATATAAATAATATATTTTCCCTCACATTTCTTGCTTTTGGCATTTGCTTTGTCTATAAATGGACAAAGCAGTCGGAGTCCAGACAGGGAGTCCATCCACTGTGGTGCTCCGGGGAGCGGTTTATCCACAGAGTCAAGGGTTAGTGTGGCTCCAAGGAGAAAACATCTTTTATAATCAACATTACTTTCCCCCTGAAAGCCTCAACAACCTTTAGAAAGCCTCACTCCTTGATAGGTTATTAGGGAAGTCCCTTCCTGCACAGCTTCTGAGTACCATTCTTCACACCACTGACAGCCGAATGCAATAAAAGCGTGAGTTCTGGTAATGGGAGGCCACGAAGATGGGCCAGTGGAACATTTCCTCTGTCTATCCGCTCCCCCTCTCCCTCAGCCTTTTTTCATTTTACAGCTTCATGAATGACGCTGGGGGAATAAAATCAAACTGCTTGTCCAAGGTGTGGACAGGAAGGAAGAAAGAATGGTCCAGCATCTTGAGGTTTTTGCCAGGTGCAGATCTCCAGTCTAGTCAGAAAGGCTGCTTCTGTCCCTTAGATGTGCTGAGTCCATTCAAGAGAGAGCTCCCCATTCCTGAAGATTGAGATGCTTTTTAAAAAATTTGGGGGGGGGAGCTTTTGTTTTTACATCTCCTTCATTTCCAGATACATCCCTGCCCCCTTCCCCTCTACTTAGAGATGCATCTTTGATGGAATTTTTTTTAAGCGGGGGGGATATTTTTAATAAAGGAGGGGAAAGCAATTAAGGAAAAGGAGCTGTAGTAAGGAGTAATCCTACAGATGCTATAAACATAGAAAGTAAGGAGCAGACAGCACAAGTTACTACACGTTAATGTGGTAACAAGACACGCAAAAAAGCATCTTCTCTCTGTCATCTCTTTGGGACGAGAGTTCTTCACCTGGGTCTGTGAACTTGGTTGAGAAAAAAAATGCATCTGTATTTAGTTTCCTTTGTAATCCTATGCACTTTATTTTATTCATTTAAAGACATGGTTCTGAGAAGGGGCCCTCAGGCTTCACTATATTACCTGCCAAAGGAATCCAGGACATCAAAAAAGTGAAGAACTCCTGCTTTAGAATGATGGAGTTCTATGATTGAGTCTGAAGAGCCTCTGGCTATTGGCTGAGTGAAGACTGGCCATGCCCCTGGAGGCCTTTAGAAAGGCTAAACATGGAAAATTTGAGTTTTAAACACAGTTATAATGCATCTAGCAGGAAGTAGAGACATACATTCTCTTTGGAAGCATGGGATGGAGGCAGGGAAATCAACCAAAAGTCTGCTAACCAACAGTCCAGGCCAGAGGTGATAAGGGCCTACATACAGGTGGTCACAGTGTAAGAAGAGAAAAGGAGACTTATATAAGAAATCTTAATGAAAAAAGAAATAATTGAACTTGGCAATTGCTAAGATACATGGGGGGGGAGGAACGTGAGAGTCAAGGACAACACCTAGATTTGTAGTGGGGGACCTGAGTTCAAATTCCATTTCTGCCACTTAGTACAACTTCTGGACCTCAGTTTCCTCATCTGTAAAATGAACAGGTCAGATAAAAGGATCTCTGAGTCCTAAGTCCTGTGAGCCTGAATCCTTAGTTGGGAAGACTTTTCTTGGCTGGACTTTTTGTGTGTAGACCATGCCATTGTGGGACCCTAAACCAGAGTGAAAAATTGCAGGAAATGCAAACAAAACCCACATCTGTCTCCTAACAAGATATCACCGCTCACTTCTTAAGGAAAGCTATTTGGAGAATGAATGTGAGGCTTGTTTATTCTAGGAAATCAAACAAATACAAACTGGACTGATCTAACATAAATTAATTAGAAATTAATTAATTGGAAATCAACAGAGTCACCCGATCCTAGAATCTCCAAGTTCTAAGTGATCTCATTGGCTATTGAGACCAATTCATGCCTCAGCAAGAACCTCCATGGCTCCCACCCACATCATTCCCCAACAGTGGCTATCCAGTTTTTGTTTAACAATGCCAATGAAGGAGGACACTTATGCCATCCCAAAGTAGCCCATTCCACTCTTGGATAGCACTCACTCTTAGGAAATGTCTCCTTTCATCAAGTCTATATATGATTAACCTCAACTTCCTCCCATTGTTCCTAATTTGGTTAATTCCCCCCTTTTGGATGTCCAATAGTAATAAGTCTTAATCCCTCTTCCTTATGGTATATATACATATCTCAAAAACCTGAGGACAACTGTCACCTACCACCTAAGACTTCTCTTTACCCAACTAAAAACACACTCATTTTCTCAGCCAGCTGTGCTAAACCTAGAATCATAGACCTATACGAACTTTAGCAGTCATTTAATCCAATGCCCCCTTGTTCTGCAAGGAAAATGAGTCCCCAGCAAGGGGCAGTGACTTGCTCAAGGTCACTCAAGCAGTGACTGAGACAGGGTTCCAATCTGGGTCCTCAGATTCTAAATTCAATCCACTTTTCCCTATATTCTTCCCTCCCCCAGAGGGACTTCTGAGCAGAGTTGGGTAGGTAGTGGATGCTCCCTGGGCATTCAGTAATGCTGGATGAGTAGTAGTGTGCCCTCAGAATAAACATGACTTACAATTATGCAGGCCTTCCGGCAAAAGATTTCCAGCCTAGTCTGGAGATGCTCAGCAAATCCATCACGTAGCTAGCGGGGTTTTTTTTTTTCCTTAACCCAAGAAATTATTAGGGGGCATATTTCAATTTCCATAACTCTTCTTGCCTCCAGAGAAGTTCCTTTTGCCAAAGGTAATCCATCTGGTACCCATTCCCTCCCCCGGTCCTGGCAGCGCAGCACTGATGCATAGAAGTCAGCCAACTGTCCAGGAGGCCCCAGTGGACCTGGGTTTAGCCAACAAAAGGGAGGTAAAGAGAAATGGAGATGGTGATTTAGCAAAGAGGCCAGGGATGAGGAGTTCGCTTTCTTTATGCTGACAATGGACAAGGAAAATGACAGTGATCGACCTGCTTAATCATCTTTCCAACTCAGGGACCATCAACAGAGAATGGGTAGTAGTACGTCAGGCAAATGGCCAGAAATTCAGAAGGGGGTGGTTTGGGCTGAGGTGACATATTAATATGACAAGATGTCCCTGGTTTCAAGGTAGTCAATATTTAAAGCTTAAGCTTATTAAACCTGCCTAGGAGGTCACTGGCAAACCTCCTTAGGTCCCATTTGGCTGCAATTACCAGATGAGATGAAACAAAAGAGGTCAGCAAATACTGCCATCAGGCCATAATATTCCCCGTCCACTGACCTCCAGAGCAGATGTTTGTCCTCTAAGCCATGGTCGCACGAAAGGATAAACAGATGTGAGCATGGACAAGAAGTAACCTCCCCTAAACTTAGCATCTCAGGACTTAGAGCTAGAAAGGACTTCAGAGATAGTCTAGCCCTTCCATTTTACAGATAAGAAAACTGAGGTCCACAGGGTGGCTAGGTGGTACAGTGAATAGAGCACCGATGCTGGAGTCAGGAGGACTTGAGTTCAAATCCAGCCTCAGACACTTAACATTTGCTAGCCGTGTGACCTTGGGTAAGTCACTTAACCCCAATTGCCCCTACAAAAAAGGAAAGGAAGGAAGGAAAGGAAGGAAGGAAGGAAGGAAGGGAGGGAGGGAGAAAGAAAGAAAGAAAGAAAGAAAGAAAGAAAGAAAGAAAGAAAGAAAGAAAGAGAGGAAGGAAGAAGGTTTCTTACATTCAGTAAGTAGAACTGGAATTAGTACCCAGGCTAAATAACTCACACTTATATTGAGTTATTTACTCAGGAACTAATCTACTATTCTGCACTGGTCCCAACCCTCCCCTCACCTACCTTCCCTTCACCTCAGAGAGTTTTTCCTCCAAACTGCCCATACCATCCATAGTGCTCCTCGCTTCCCTCTCTCTCAAGCAGAAGTCTGCCAAATTGACCCATCAATCCCTCCATCCACTTGGCTCATCACTGAGGACAAATCAGAGAGACAATGTGTTGTGTGAAAGTGGGGTGGGCATGGAATGGGGAGAGATTAAATCTTGCCTTAGGCACTTAGCCACTATAGCATTCTCTGTTCTAATAATGAATAATAATAAACATATATAGTAATATATGCATATAAAATAATGTGTAACAAATACATAATATTGAGGTAACTGGGTGGTACGATGGATAAAGAGAGCCCTGGGCCTAGAATCAGAAAGAACAGAGTTCAAATGTGACCTCAGACACTTACTAGCTCTGTCTGTGACCCTGGGCAAATCACCTAACCTCTGCCTACACAAAGCTAGAGAATGAAATAGCAATCCACTTCATTATAGTTGTCAAGAAAACCCCATGAAGAGTGGTTTTTTTTTAATGCCAAATGATATAACTGAAATATGAGCCTTTCAGGTTGGAAGAGCTTGGAATTCTATTTCACATGGGGTCACAAAGAGTTGGCCATAACTTAATAATTGAACAACATAATAATATGTAACAATAACTACTAACAGGCATATATATAGCATAAGTAATGTGTTATATAGAATATATAATATGGGCAAAATATATTATATACTATATCATGTTATATTATATAATTAATTTTAATAAGCACATATAACAATATAGATAATTATATAACATAAGATAACTAACAATAAATGCATCAAATTATATAATAGTTTATTGTAATTAATAATAAGCATATATCTGATATAACTAAGTTGCATAATATATGCTTAAATAGTGATATAGATCATTCTAATTAGTAAGCATATATAACAGCATGTATCTAATACAAATTTACACTAATTAGGTGCATTAATTAATGAGCATTATTTACATGGCACGTCAAGATTTGTGAAGCACCCTACAAACATTTTCTCATTCTTTCCTCACAACAACCCTGGGGAGGAGATGCTCTTATGACCCTGGTTTTACAGATGGGGTTAAGCGGATTGCCATTTTTTGACATCAATGCAAGTCTGCAGCTATTTGGGGATGTTTACGATAGGAAGTTAAGTGACTTGCCCAGGGTCACAGAATCACCATGTGTTGGAGTGGGGACTTGAACCCTGGTCCTCCTCATTCCAAGGCTAGCCCTCTATCCACTGTGCCAAGCTCCCTTTAAATGATGTTGGCATTATTATTATTAGGACCAGCCTCGAAGATTTAATATGGTTTTCTGAGCCCTAAGTTGCCCTGATAGTTGGCAAAGATGATGCTATTAAAAATAGGACGCCTTCTTTCCACTGTTGACAAAAACATGCCAATTTATTTCTTCTCTCAAGTCAATAGCATTAGCCCGCGGCAACCAAGAAATTATGCAGAGTGGGAAGAATGCAATAATGAAATTACAGATGCCATTTCAAAAGGGGGCCTAATCAATAATAAATAGAGTGTGCTGGTATTTTAGTCAACACTGTGTTCTCTGGGTGGGAGAAAAGAAGCAAAACAAACAGTAGACTGCTATTCGGGATGCCACTCTTCTGGCTTCGAATTCGCTGTCCCTGCCAGCCCTCAGTCTCCAGCCCCCATCCAGGCTTCTTCCCATGTCTAGGGGTGTGCTGGTAAATGTTTAACAACCAGCTTGGGGGCCACGGGAGGCAGTTGGAATGGAATGTACACAGGACTCCCTTTTAATCCACATAACATTTTCTCCATCATTTTCTTAAGTCTAGACAGAGTCAACAAGACAATAAATCAAGGCTTGATTTGTAGCTTAGCTGATTTCGAAGGTATAAATGCAAACAGTGAAAATTTAACAATTGAGCTAGCCCCTTTAAGCCCACCCCAACATGTATCACCTCTATGTCCAAGCCCTTTCATCAGCCATCAACCATGCCCGGCCACCTCATCCTCTCTTCTGAGTCAGTCATCTTGAGAACAGAGAGGTTCAAAAATTACAGAATCTTGGGGTTAAAAGGGACCTCAGATCAAAATTTACCTCTACAACTTCCACCCCTCTGCTCCTTGCTCTGCCCCCGCCCTGGGCGACCTCGAGAGAATCCTAGGGAGAATACAAAAGATGGTAAAGAGACTCAAGATTATGCCATATGAGAACCAGCTGAAGGAACTGGGAATGTTTAGTCTAACAAAGAAAAAAGAAAAAGAAGATTTGAAGGAATACAGGAAAAACATTCACTGCCTTAAGGTATTTGAACTTGACAGCCGTGTTATAGAGATAGGATTACTAATGGTCTTAACCTTGAGTCCTATGAGTTTTTTAAGTGCATGACAACTGCATTTCAATATAATTGACTTCCTTTGTAATCCTGTATTTTTATGCATTTTAAAACACAATTAAAAAATATATTAATATTTTATTTTTCTCCCCGATTACACGTAAAAACAATTTTAACATTTTTTTTTAAGTTTTGAGTTCCAAATTCTATTCCTTCCGTCTCCCTTCCCTGAGACGATAGATAATTTGATATAGGTTATAGATGCACAATCATGTAGAACATTTCCATAATAGTCATAAAATATGATTCTGAGAAAGGGTCCATAAGCTTCACCAGACTGCCTGCCAAAGAGGTCCCGGGCATAGAAAATGTTGAGAACCCCTGGAGCAAGGTATCTGTTTCTGAGTTTCCTTCCAGTTCCAAGATAAAGGGATTCTGCTTAACTCCTGAGTTCCTTAATAATACAAGGCAAAGCAGGAGAACTGTCCCAACATGGAGACTGCCTAGACCAACAAATTCACCTCCTCCCAAAAAGTACTTGAGAAATCATTGGATTTCCAGAATTTATATGATAAAAGGGTTCACCACACCTGTTTGTAGATGCTAAGAAACATGCCAAGGAAAGAAGGGCTTTATTGAAGGAGAAACAGGAGCTCAGTTATCTCCAAGACAAATTTGTTCCTGACCTAAGAGTGTAAAGAAAGCCATCCCCATCTGCTCACAACTTCCATCTTCAAATGGCACATGCCATCTCCAAAGCAAGTAGAGCCTGAGTTCACTCAGGAAGGATTGTGCTTGAGGGTGAAACTGATCAAAAAGGAAATTGATGGCTGCTTAGAAATCCCACAGCTTAAGGGGACAGATGCCTCCGAACTCTTGGGGTGAGGATTCAATATAAAAAAACTACTAAAATGAAGTCTTATTTTATATTGTGTATTTTTTAACTTCTCTAATCTAGACAGTGGTCCCTTTGGGGACCAAGCTGCTGATAACAGACAGAAACCTCCAAATATTTCTGGGAGAAGTATGCCCCACTCATATTATTAGTCCCTCCTCCTATCTTCTGCTGTTTTATGAGTTCTTACCATCAGGGTGACCTAAAGCAGCACGCACAGTTTGGAAGATTTGACTTGAATTCAGCAAAAGTGCAGGAGTCTCAATATCTTACTCCCCACCCAACCCCCACAAAATTTCAAGACTCTCTCACTCTTCAGTAGACCTAGAACACTTTGTACTATCTCTCCATTTCCCTTCTGGATTATAGAATTACAGATTTGTAACAGAAAAGAACCTTAAAGATCATCTAGTCCAATCCCCTCATTTTTACAGATGAAGAAACAGGCCCAGAGAAGTGATTTAACCAAGGTCAGTGAATGGCAGTCAGGATTCACACTCAGCACTCACCCCTGGTTCAATACTCTTTGCACTGCATTGCCTGCCTTACTATACTTAATCCACGGACACCCCACCTACTCCCCGCTCCCAACTCCAAAACCTAAGACTCTTAAAGGCAAAGATTGTTTCTTGTTGCTGTCTCTGTATGTTTGTGTGTTTTAGACATAGAATATGCTTAATAAATGTTTGTTGAAATATACACAATGACTGGAATAATGTAAATAGGAAAAAAATGCTGTAAGATAGAGAAGTGTCCTAGGGCGGCTAGGTGGTGCAGTGAATAGAGCACCATCCCTGGAGTCAGGAGAACCTGAGTTCAAATATGACCTCAGACACTTAACACAAAAAAAAACTAGGCATGTGACCTTGGGCAAGTCACTTCACCCCAACTGCCCTGCCTTCTCCTCTCCAAAAAGGGGAAAAAAAAAAGATAGCGGTCCTGCCCCCTCACCTTCACCTCTTAGCTTCTGTGGCTTCTTTCAAGCCTCAGCTCAAGTACCAACTTTTGCAGGAGGTCCTTCCCAGGCTTCCCACTTGCTAGTGCCTTCCCCTTTCAGATTGCCTTCCACTTATTCTGCATATATGTTGTGTATAAAAAGTTATATACACATTGTCTCAATCCTTAGAATGTAAGCAAGCTCCTTGAGGACAGGGACTGTTTTTACTCCCTGTATCCTTAGAACTTAGCACCATGCGTTAGCACTGACTGACAAATGATAAGTTTTTATAACCAGTTTCAGTCCAAGGAAATAAATGATACAACCCTTCAATGCATGTTCCTCCTCTCTGTAGATATGGGGAGACCACATGTTGAAAAACAATGCAAATACTCTCAGATATTCATTGTATAGTTGGTTTTTCTTAATTGCTTTGACTTCTTACCGGTGAGGGTTTAATGCAAGGTAGAAGAGGTATACAGTCAGCCAGGCAATGTACATTTATTAAGCACCTATGATGTGCCATGCCTTGTGCTAATACGCTCTGAGAATGCAAATATGAAAGATAGTCCCTGCCCTAGAGGTATTCATAATTCAACAGAGGAAGATAATACATGAAAGGAAATGGAAAAGGGGCAGGGGGGACAGCAAGGGACAGAAGTTATCCATATGGGGACATGATGGGGAGCAGAGTGCACCCAGAAGAGTGTAACTGGGAAGTAAATAAAGGGTTGACGAGGACTCCCTCCATGAATGGAGGTTTTGGGAGAAGTTCTCCAGCTTCCAATTAGAGGGACGTCGGGGGCAGAGGGTACTAATGAGGTTGATTTCCAGGATTGATGAAGTTCCTGGGACATGATGGAAGAGTCGAGAGGAGTCCAAACCAATAGGAAATTTGAAAATAAGACATCAATAAAGCATTTAAAGTCATGTGGATTCAAAGCCAGAGAACCTAGGTTGGAATTCCAGTTCTGACACTTACAACCTGTATGACCCTGTATGAACCTTCACTTTCTGTGGGTCTCATTCTCTTCATCTGTAAATGAGGGTCATTGGGCTAGAAAACGTCTCAGCTCCCTTCTAGCCATGACACAACCTCATGAATCAACAAGGCCTTCTAGTCTGATAGCCCTTGTTTACAGATGAAGAAACTGAGGGTAGGGAGGGTAAGTGACTTGTCCAAGATCACACGGGTAAAAAGTGATAGAACCAGGATTTGAACCCCGCTCCTCTAACTCCAGAGAAATACTCTTCCTATTATACTACATTGCCTCTGCTTCATAGAATCATACAACCTCAGCATTGGAAAGGGTCTTGAACACTCTGATCATGCAACAAAACTAGAATCAATTAACCCAAATCTCTTCACATTGTCTGCAAGCAAATGGTGCTAAGCACTGGGGACACAAAAAGAGGCAAAAGGCAGTCCCTGCCCTCAAGGAGCTTACAGTCTAAAGGGGAGACAAGAAGCAGACAAAAGCATGCAAAGCAAGCTATATACAGAACAAAATAGGAACGGATTAACAGAAGGAAGCCATCAGAATTAAGAGGGACATTCATAACATAAGATGTTATACTATATGTTATATAAAGATCTAGTTTAACCCCCTGATTTTACAGATAAGGAAACTGATAGCATATAAGGTCATATAGTTAGCAAATGGCAGAATCAGGATTTGAACCCAGGTCCCCTGACTCCAAATCTGGGATTGTTTCTGCTGCTATGTAAATGAATCTTGGAAATAGTGCGAGAGAAAGACAAAAATGAATCCTCCCTGCCCTCATTTTCCCTTCCGCCTCTGTATGTCAGCCTGTCTGGTTTCCTACATTCTGCCTCTGCTTTCTCTACCAGCACTCACTCCCACCAGGGCAACCAAGAACGCCTTGATGGATGACAGTCCACACTCTGGGCCCAAGGGATTCAACAAGGATTCATGATCCCAGAAAATAAACCTCCCCAGAAGATGTTCGGCATTCACTCATGAAATTGCCAGTTGGGCTGGCACTCTGCTCCCCTGGGGGCCATCTAGAGAAAGGAAACCTTAAATTGTTATGATGCATTTGGAATTTGGACATTAGTGGTTTCGGATGTTTATTTCATTAGTGCTTCTGGGAGCCCATCAGAAAAACATTAGCATTTCTTTTTGTTTAGGGAAAAGAACAGTGAGATAAGGAGACTTTTCCAAACCACAGACAGAACCGCAGACCCAGCCAGAATCTGCTAAGAGGCATCCCAAAGGGGGCCCTGAGAAACAGACAGGTAAAGGCAGAAATGTAACTGAACACTGGAGCCCTTTGGGGAGACGGTTCCTAGCCTATCAACCAAAGCTTCTAGAACCCACTGGTTCAGTTCTGCTCAATTTAATAAATATTTGGTAAATACTTAATATGTACAGGGCACTGTGGTAGGTACCAGAGAGACATAGACAAAAATTAAATAGCCCCAACCCTCAATGATCCTATGTTCTGCTTGGATGGGGAGGGGACAGGGAAGCGTATGTACATAGAAAAGCAATGCAAACGATGTGTTTTCTAGAGGGAGGATGTTAACAACTTGGGAAATCATGAGATACTTCCTGAAAGAGCTGCCACTGCAGTAGAGATTTGGGGGAAGCAGAAGTAAAGAAAAAGTAGGACAGTGATCATAATCCAGAAAAATAAACAAGAAGAGGTCAGGTAGGTACAAGGACCATCAGGACCCTATCAGGCAAATCCAGGGATACGAGGGCATCTCTTCTAGGAGGAGGAGAGAGTCCATGGTGGCACATATTTCAGAGAAGTCGAAAGGATGAAAGAAAAGGACATCAGATTTGGCATTTAAGAGATCACTGATAACATGGTCCACTAGTTTGGACCCACATAACTCAGATTCATCGAGTGAGCAGACTCAGCTAAAAAGGGGATAGGGAGGAGATGGGACATTTCCATGTGACTAGTCAGTCAATTGGCAAGTATTGGGTGAAGTTTGGTCAGATGTGAACAAGGAGCCAGGACCACATCATATGTTGCTACTCCAGTTCCTTCAGCACAGAACCTAGTCCTAGACAACTAGCAGAGAACTGATGAACACAGAACCCCAGAATCTTAGAGGTAGAAGGGATGCTCAGGGGCTATCTAATCCAAACCCTTCTACACCATCCCCATCAAATGGTCAACCAACCTCTGCTTTAAGACCTCCAGGGAGGGGAAACCCATCACCTCTGGAGCTAGAGACACTACATTCCACTTTGGGGGAGATCTCACTGTTAAGATTTTTCCTTTGCATCAAGACCATTGCAACTTCAGTCCATTATTGTTCTTATTACACACACGCACACACACACACACACACACACACACACACACCTCTCCAAACCAAATTAAATAAATCTAATCTCACTTCCAGGTGGCAGCCCCATAAATACTTGAAAATGATTCTTGTATGCAACTTCAGTCTTCTCTTAGCCAGGCAAAATATTCCCAGGTCCTTTAACTGATCTTCATATAGTAGGAATTTAGAATTCCTCACCATTCTTATAATAGATGGATAGATGATAGATAGATAGATAGATAGATAGATAGATAGATAGATAGATAGATGAATAGATAGATGGATAGATAGATAGATGCATAAGCAGGTAGATAGGTAGATATGTAGACAGATAGACAGGCAGACAGACAGACAGGCAGGTAGGCAGGCAAGCAGGCAGATAGATGGATGGACAGACAGAAAGACAGACAGATAGATAATTTAGATTGATAATAGACAGATAGATGTAGATATTAATAGATGGATAAATAGATGAATGGAGGGAGGGACTGACAAATGAAACCAATTGGTAATAGGAAGAAGTAAGCCGTGGTGTCTCCTATCTCCCTCTGCTCTTTCAAACATGTAGAAACAAGCCTTAGGAGAAGGGAGAAGGGCAGAGAGAAAGCAAATGAAAGGAGCCTGGGGTGGGACGAATCGGGCAATGATCCACATTATTCACAGAAAAAAAAAAACCCTGCCATTAGGAAGGAAGAAAAGCACATTTTGGGCTAGAGAACCTCAAGATTTCCTGTCAACACAGATCAAACTTCCAGGATAAATATTGTATCTCCGCAGCACTTTGGTTCCCCCTATTGTGAATTCTGAGGAATGCTTAGAATCCATGCCCTCCATCTACTTCAAGTATTTAAGAGTCTATCTTGAGGAAGATAAATCAGTCCTACTTTTTTTTTTTTTGCTTTGCTCCAGAGGACAGAAGTAGATACAAAGTTCAAAGGGGCAATTGTAGGTTTATGTAAGAAGGGGGAAAAAAACTTCCTTACAATTAGAGCTGTCCATAAGTGGCCTGGGGAATTTCCCCTTCATCTGAGGTCTTCAAGCCCAGGCTGAATGATGACTTCTCAGGTATCTTGTAGAGAGAATCCTTGTTCATCTACAGTTTGGACCAGCTGGCCTGGAGAGTGACTTGGAACTGTGAAGAGAGTGCTGAAATTGTAGTCAGAAGACCAGGGTTCAAATCCTGCCTCTGCTACTTCTTGCCTGGTGTAGCCTTAGACAAGACATTTCACATCTTTACCAAGCTTCATTTTCCTCATCTGTAAAATGAAGGAGTTTGAATCCAGGGACCCTTGGGTTCCTTCCAGCTCAGATTCTATGGCCAGATATGAAAGCAGCTTCATCATCCCCCTGTGGGTCACTAGATCATATATATTCATAAATCCAGAGAGACCTCAGACCAGCTAGTCTAGTACCCCTCATTTTACAGATGAGGAAATTGAGACCTGGGGAGGCTAAGCAACTCCCAACATCACACAGGTAGCAAGAATCAGAGGCAAGATTTCATCCTCTCATTCCAAGCCAGAGTTCTTTCCACAATATCTATCTCCCATCAGTCTCCCTTCCTACCAGTACAATTTTATTTCAACCCTTCAGATAGGAGGACAAAGTTACATCTCTCCATCTCAAGAAAATAGGAAGTTTTTAGATCTCAATGACACTTTCTTTAATCAGTTCTTATTTAAGATAGGGAAAGCCCTTGAGAGGGGAATCATTCATTGTACATCATGGGTTTGGAGCGGGTTTGAATCCTTCCTCTGGTGCTACCTATATGGCCATTAAAAACCAATCAAGAAATTAACAAGCAATTACTAAACTTTCCAGATGCCTCCTTACAGACAGAGCCTTCTCTCTACGAATATCTCCAATTTATCTTGTCTATATCTTGTTGGTACATAGTTTTATAAAAGTTGTCTACACTGAAAAGATTGTGGGGGGGGGGAGCCAAGATGGTGGAACAGAAGCAGGAACTTTTCTAAGCTCCTCTGTGAATTCTATCACTAAACCTTAAAAAGTGAATCTGAATGGATTTTAAAATGACAGAATCCATTGGGAAAGGAAGCGTGGCAGATTCCCAGCCCAGGAGAGTGCTCATGTAGGTCTGCGCAGGGGGAGTGTGGAGCACTCGGAGGCTGCACCAGTACAGACCAGAGAGCAGACTACAGCAGAGTGAGAAGGAGCCCCAGCCAGCAGACTCATCCACCCCCAGGGCAATTCACAGCCACCTCACTGCAGGATGGAGGATCAGAGGATACGGTTTGGAGCTGGGTAAGAGAAAGCACAGGGCCTGCAGCAGTGACAGCAGTTTCTCCTGAGGCTGTCAGCACACAGCCTGGAAATTTAAAAATCATCTACCTGAAGTTTCAGAGGACTAGATGGCAGAGTAAACCCTAGCTGCTCAGATTCCCCCTCCCTGACCCAGAAAATCCAGAGATAATTGTCCCACCCAGAATAAAATCTTGAAATAGTGGAAATAGCCTCAGACTTAGGAGTCACTAAGAAAGTGTGTAACTGAGGCAATAAGGAGTCTGAAGTGAAGGGCAGGAGGAGTCCCAACAAGCTCCACCTCAGCTGACCAGCAGGAGCTCCTAAAGCCAGGGTGGTGGAGCCAGCAAGTGCTAACAACACAAGCCCAGGTGGGCCTTAGCTCCACCAGGGGAATCTGCAGACACCAGCTCTGCTGGCCACCAGCTGCTGAGCCTGCCTGACCTGTAGCCCAGGGGCACAGAAGTAGAAACCTGAAGTGGCCAGACCACCCCTCCCCCACAGGTTACTCTGTGAGCCTCAGAGTAATTCAGGGGAAACACTAAGAGTTCTGGCCTTAGCCTCAGTATAGACACCCAGAGGCTACAGCACACAAAGTCGACAACCAGGCCCTTAGTTCCCAGCCTGAGAAGCCAAGTCAGGAAACAGGCAATCACAATGAGTAAGAAGGAAGCTGAGAAAGCAAAAGCAAGAAAATTGATCCAATCTTATTATAGTGAGCAAAAACAACCAAATACAGAGGACAACATGGACTCTACATACACACCTGAGACCACAGAAGGAAATGTGAACTGATCTCAATCCCAAAAAGCATTCTTGGAGGAGCTCAAGAAATATTTTAAAAGCCAAATTAGAGAGATAAAGATAAATCTAAATCTACAGTGACCAAACTGGAAAAAAATCTCACTGAAGAAAACAAATCCTTAAAAAGTAAAATTTGTGAACTGGGACAGGAGATTCAAAATCTAACTGGAGAAAATACCTCCCTAAAAATGAAAACTGAACATATGGAAAAGGAGCTTCAAAAACTAACCAAGGAAAATAATTCACTAAAAATTAGAATCAGTCAAATTGAAGCTAAGGACTCTATGATGCATCAAGAGTCAGTCAAACAAAACATAAAGATTGAAAAATTATAAGAAAGGGTAAAATATCTCACTGGAAAAACAATTGACCTGGAGAACAGATCCAGGATAGATAACCTAAGAATTATTGGTCTACTGGAAAGCCAAGGTGAAAAAAGCAATCTGGACAACATCCTCCAAGAGATTGTCAAAGAAAACTGTCCTGAAGTCCTAGAATCAGAATGTGAAATTGTTATCAAAAGAATTCACTGGACTCCTCCTGAAAGAGATCCCAAATTAAAAACTCCAAGAAATATAGTAGCCAAATTCCACAATTACAAGGTCAAGGAGAAAATACTGCAAGCAGCCAAAAAGAAATAATTCAAATATCATGAACTACAGTCAGGATTATGCAAGACTTAGCAGCTTCTACATTAAAAGATCAGAGGGATTGGAATTTGATATTTCTCAAGGCAAAAGAGCCAAGACTGAAACCAAGGATCAACTACCCAGCAAAACTGAGCATAATCTTTCAGGCAAGAAAATGGTCATTTAATGAAATAAGGGACTTCCAGGCTTTCCTGATGAAAAAGCCAGAGCTCAATGGAAAATTTGATCTCTAATTACAAGACTCAAGAAAGACATAAAGGTAAAAAAGGACAACACACACACACACACACACACACACACACACACATGCACATAACTTGGGATTCAATAAGAGCAAACTGTTTACACCCCTATATGAGAAGCTGATACCTGTCAGTGTTGAAATTTATATAATTATCACAACATTTAAAAGGGATATACATAGATAGAGAGCATGGGTAAAAATGAATTAATCTGATGATTCAAAAAACCTTATTAGGGGGTTCAAAGGGACTATAATGGGAGAAAAGGAAAAGATGAGGCAGAAAAAGGTAAATTATGCCACACTAAGAGGCATAAAAACATACTATAGTAGAGGGGAAGGAGGGAGGGAGCTGAACATCATATGAACTTCATTCTCATTGGTTCTGGTTCAAAGAGGGATCAACATAGTTAAGTTTATGATTCTAATGTAAAAAAAAAACAAAAAAACTCACTGTAATAGAGGAAAAGGGGGGAGGGAGAGGAGCACTGTATGAAATTTATTCTCCTTGGTTTGGGTTCAAAAAGGGAATAACATACTCCATTAAGTATAAAAATTCATTGTGCCCTACAGGCAGTAGGAGGGGTAAGGAGGGGGGGGATAAAAAAGGAAGGTGGTTAGAAGGAAGAAATAGTAGTAAGGGGAAAGAGTAGGTAAAGAGGGGGGTCACGGGGAGGGAATACTAAGGGAGGTGGTGGTCAAAAGGAAAACTCTTAAGAAGGGGAAGGAAGAAGGAAGAAACAAAAACATAAACAGGGGAGGGAATAGGATGGAGGGAAAGACACAGATAGTAATCATAACTGTGAATGTGAATAGCATGAACTCTCCCATAAACTGGAAGTGGATAGCAGAATGGATTAAATATGCTGTCTACAAGAAACACATTTGAAACAAGGGGATACACACAGGGTAAAGGCAAAAGGCTGGAGTAAAATATATTATGCTTTAGCTAAAGTTTAAAAAAAAGCAGGTGTAGCAATTCTTATCTCAGATAAAGCAAAATCAAAAATAGATCTAATTAAAAGAGATAAGGAAGGAAACTATATCCTGCTAAAAGGCACCATAGAGAATGAAGCAATAGCATTACTTAACATATATGCACCAAGTGGTATAGCATCCAAATTCCTAGAGGAGAAGCTAAGGGAATTAGAGGAAGAAATAGATAGCAAAACTATACTAGTGGGGGACCTCAATCTTTCCCTCTCTGAACTTGATAAATCTAACTTCAAAATAAACAAGAAAGAAGTTAAGGAAGTGAGTAGAATTTTAGAGAGGCTAGAAATGATAGATCTCTGGAGAAAACTGAATGGAGATAAAAAGGAATATACCTTCTTCTCAGTAGTACATGGCACATACACAAAAATCAACCATACACTAGGGCATAAAAACCTCACAATTCAGTGCAGAAAGGCAGAAATATTAAATGCATCATCCTCAGATCATGATGCAATAAAAATTATATGCAATAAAGGACTATAGAAAGCTAGACTAAAAACTAAATGGAAACTAAATAATTTGATCCTAAAGAATGAGTGGCTCAAACAAGAAATTATAGAAACAATCAGTAACTTCATTCAAGAGAATGACAATAATGAGACAACATACCAAAACTCATGGAATGCAGCAAAGTCAGCTCTTAGAAGTTTTATATCACTGAATGCATACATGAATAAATTAGAGGAAATGGAGGTCAATAAATTGGGCATGCAATTGAAAAAGCTAGAAAAAGAACAAATTGAAAATCTCCAATTAAATACTAAGTTAGAAATAATGAAAACCAAAGGAGAGATTAATAAAGTTGAAATTAAGAAAACTATTGAATTAATAAATAAAACTAAGAGCTAGTCTTAGGGGAAAAAAACAATAAAATTGATATACCTTTAGTCAATATGATACAAAAAAAAAGGAAAGAAGAAAACCAAATTATGAGTATCAAAAATGAAAATGGTGAATCTACCTCCAATGAAGAGGAAATTAAAACAATAATTAGAAATTATTTTTTGCCCAATTGTATGCACATAAATTTGACAATATTAGTGAAATGGATGAATATTTACAAAAATATAAGTTGCCCAGATTAGCTGAAAAGGAAGCAAATTACTTAAATAACCCCATCTTGGAAAAAGAAATCAAACAAGCCATCAGCAAACTCCCTAGGAAAAAATCTCCAGGGCCAGATGGATTTACTAATTGAATTTACTAATTGAATTCTATCAAACATTTAAAGAACAATTGATTCTAGTACTCTACAAACTCTTTGGGAAAATTAGGGAAGAAGGAGTCCTACCAAATACTTTTTGTGACACAAATATGGTACTGATACCTAAATCAGGAAGAGACAAAATGGAGAAAGAAAATTATAGACCAATTTCCCTCATGAATACATATGTAAAAATTTTAAATAAAATACTGGCAAAAAGACTACAGCGACTTATCACAAGAATAATACACTTTGATCAGGTAGGATTTATTCCAGGAATGCAAGGATGGTTCAATATTAGGAAAGCCATCAGCAAAATTGATCATATCAACAATAAAACTAGCAGAAACCATATGATTATCTCATTATCTCAGATGCAGAAAAGTCTTTTGACAAAATACAACATCCATTCCTATTAAAAACCTAGAAAGGATAGGAATAAATGGAACCTTCCTTAAAATAATAGGTAGCATCTATTTAAAGCCATCAGCAAGTATTATATGTAATGGGGATAAGCTAGAAGCATTTCCAATATAATCAGGGTGAAACAGGGATGTCCACTATCACCCCTCTTATTCAATCTAGTACTGGAAATGTTAGCAATAGCAATTAGAGAAGAAAAAGAAATCAAAGGAATCAAATTAGGCAAGGAAGAGACTAAGCTATCACTCTTTGCATATGATAAGATGATATACTTAGAGAATCCTAGAGAATCAAGAAAAAAACTACTTGAGACAATAAATAAATTTGGCAAAGTTGCAGGATACAAAATAAACCCAAATAAATCCTCAGCATTCCTACATATTTCTAACAAAATCCAACAGCAAGAGATCGAAAGAGAAATCCCATTTAAAGTTACTGTAGACCAGTGGTTCTCAACTTTCCTAATGCCACAACCCTTTAATACTCGTATGTGGGTGTATCTGCATGTGGGTGAACCCTCCTGGAGACCAATAGAGGAGTGGTGTCTCAGTTCCTAAGACCACTGGAAATATCTGTTTTCCGATGGTTTTAGGAGACCCCGTTCAACTGCCAAAGGGGTCGCGACCCACAGGTTGCGAACTGCTGCTGTAGACATTATAAAATATTTGGGAATCTACCTGACAAAACAAACCCAGGACTATATGAACACAACTACGAAACAGTTTTCA
>CM053580.1:553321915-553339679 GCA_028627135.1 Pseudochirops cupreus
CTGTCTGATAAACCCAAAGACCCCAGTTTGGGGGATAATAACTCACTATTTGACAAAAACTGCTGGGAAAGCTGGAATATAGTATGGCAGAAACTGGGCATAGACCATTATCTAACACTATATAGCAAAATCAAGTCTAAATGGGTATACGATCTAGGTATAAAAGCTGATACTGTAAGCAATCTAGGAAAACAAGAAATAGTTTACCTGTCAGATTTATGGAGAAGGGAAGACTTTATGACCAAACAAAAATTAGAGAGCATTATAAAATGCAAAATGGATAATCTTGATTGCATCAAATTGAAATTTTTCTGTACAAAAAAAAAGGCAATGAAACCAAAATTAAGAGGGAAGTGGAAAATTGGGCAAGAATTTTTATAACCAATGTCTCTGATAAAGGCCTCATTTGTAAAATATACAGAGAATTGAGTCAAATCTAATGGTCAAAAGATATGAACAGGCAGTTTTCAGAGGAAGAAATTAAAGATATCTATAAGCATATGAAAAATGCTCTAAATCGCTATTGATTAGAGAAATGCAAATCAAAACAACTCTGAGGCACCGATCAGATTGGCTAAGATGACAAAACAGGAAAATGACAAATGCTGGAGAGAATGTGGAAAAATTGGAACACTAATGCATTGTTGGTGGAGTTGTGAACTTACTCAACCATTCTGGAGAGCAATCTGGAACTATGCCCAAAGGGCTACAAATAATTGCATACCCTTTGACCCAGCAATACCACTTCTAGGGTTGTATCCCAAAGAGATCATAGAAGTGGGAGGAAGACCCATATGTACAAAAAGATTTATAGTAGCTCTTTTTGTGGTGGCAAAGAATTGGAAATTAAGAGGATGACCATCAGTTGGGGAATGGTTATGGTATATGAATGTAATGGAATACCATTGTGCTATAAGAAACAAGGAGCAGACAGACTTCATATTTACCTGAAGAGGCTTTTACAAACTGATGCTGCATGAGAAAAGTAGAACCAGAAGAAATTTGTACACAATGACAGACACAACATAGATGTGACGACCAACTTTGATAGACAGGACTCTTCTCAGCAATACAAGGTTATAAAACAACTCTAAAAGTCTCAGGATGGAAAGAGATGTCTAGATTCAGAGAAAGAACTAGAAAGAATTTGAATGCAGATTGAAGCTAATTACCTGCTCTCTTTCTTTTTCTTGTTTGGTTTTGTTTCTTCTTTCCCATTATTCATTCCATCTGTTACAATCCTACTTTACAACCTGACTAATGTCTAATGTGAAAGTATTTGCAGATCCTATATTTGATTGCAAGCTGCCATGCGGGGGGCGGGGGGGAAGAGAGGGAGGAGGGAGAATATTTGAAACTCAAGGGATTGTGGAACTGAATCTTGTAAACTAAAAGTAAACAAATGAATAAAGACAAAAAAAGAGAAGACTGAATTGATCCCGTATCATATTCTAATTGATCTTATTTATAAATAATTGATTTTATCCTGTAACTACTTTTGTCCTGTAACTGCTTAAGTCATGGTTTTTTGTCTCTGAACTTAGTTCAGAAATTAAGCTGGTCTATAATGGGTTAAGTTTTAAAATCCAGCCCTTCTGCTAATTATGGATCTATTCTTGCCTCAAGAAATTTTGTCGACCTTGGGGGGATGCATGGGAACCCAAGGGAGTCACGCGTAATATCTTTAGGCCACCAAGCTACCCTTCAAGGATGCCTGCTTTGCTACCTTGCACCTGGACTCAAAAAATGAGCACTTCTTAGTCTCAGGAGGGGGGGGGGGAATAATAGTTTCTAGCCCCCTTTACCAAACTTCCCCTCAATAATGTTTTTCCCTAAACCTCAGCTTTGCAGCCAAACATATTGTCCCCAGTTCCATGATGTCATCTACCCTGTTCTGTCTTTGTCCTATATGTCCCAAAACCTATAAAAGTGGAGATATCTGTCTACTCGGGGTCTTTGGCATAAATGGGGACAAACTATTGACCGGCAACATGCCCCTGCTAATAAATGTTATCTTGCTTGGAGAAACACACCTCAGTTTGTCCTTTTGTTAAATTTCAATCGTGATACCATCATTAAATTATGAGCTCCTTAAGGGCAAGGGCTGTATTTTGTTGCAACGTTAGAGCCTGGCACGTGGTAGGTACTTAGGAAATGCTTTGGACCAGCCGGCCTGGAGAGTCACTGAAGTAGTTTTGAAGATACAAAAACCTCTTAGAAATTATTAGATTGGACTAGGTGATTTCTAAGGTTCCATCCAATTCTGAATCCTTTGACCCTATGGAGGAGTTAAAAACAAAAACAAAAAATCTGGCAAGTATCTCCTTTTAGCTGTCAATCAGTCAAGAAGCATTTATTAAGTACTTACTACACACCAAGCCTTGGGGAAGGCACTAAGGTCACAAATGCAAAAGTGATACAATCCCTGCCCTCAAGAGGCTTATATTCTACTGGGGATGGGGATGGGGGAGGAGGATTACTCCACAGATAAATACAGGATACTAAAAAATAAAAGCAATGATTTGAAAATTATAGTGGAGGAAGGGACTATCTCTTAGCTGAGGCTCCTTAAGCTTGTTTGGGTTATGGACCCCTGTTGGCAGTCTGGTGATGCTCATGGACCCCTTCTCAGTATAAGGCTTCCACATGATTAAAGGAAATTCCAAAGTTCAATTAGAGGTCAGTGAATATAACAGTGTCATTCTTTCCCACTCAAGTTCATGGACTTGCTGACATGAGGGTCTGTGATGGTCAGAATTAGAATCCCTGCTGGGGGCTCCTTTATGGAGTCAGATGCTTTATTCATTTTTCTTGTCCTGATATTCACCCAAAAAAAGGCCAAATGGGAAGAGTCCCCTGTCTAACCTCCCCTCTGGTTTTATTCCAAAATGTAATTCTGTGCTTGATTTCCCCAACAATGAAATAAAGCAAAATTAAACCTGGAACGATGGGACATAGAAAGCAGCTGGCGCAGGGCCGATTCCACAAGCAGAGGTAAGTCTCGCTCTGGCGTCCCCAGGCACAGGCCATTGCTAAAGGCTCATCCGCCATCCTCCAGGCACCACAGAGATGGAGAAGCAGTTCGCTTAAATGGAAGAAATTTAAAGTAGTTCATCAAGTGGAAAAGCTCGGACAAAAGGTGAAGAATTAAGATTTTTATTAACTTGCCATAAGCTATGCTCTAGGGTTCCATAACTAGGCGCTGACTCAAAAAATCTCATAGTTGGAAAGACCAAGGAGGTCGTCCGGCCCAGCCCAGACCCAAGCAAACATCTCTCTTATAGGACACCAACATATGGTCCTTGCAAGTCTCTTCCTGAAGGCCTCCAGCGAGGAGTCACCCCTACCTTCTGAAGCAGCCTCACTCCACTCTGGGGGATGGCTCTCATTGTCAAAGCCCTCTTTTTTATATTCAATCAGGCAACAAGCATTTATTGAGCACCTACTGTACTCCAGGCAATGAATATATAATGGCAATTAATAAAACAGACTTTATTTGCAAGGAGTTTAAATTCTACCAGGATATATGTGAGTAGATACAGTATAAATATAAAAATGATCACTATGATGATAATAGCATTTCTATAGATAAATGTAGAGACAGAGATAACACAGAGATAGAAATACAGATACAGATGAGATAGAAAGAGACGATATATGGATACATGTGGCTATGAATATAGTTGAGGGCAGCTAAGAGGCGCCGTAGTGCAGAGTGCTGGGCTGAGAGTTAGCATCTTCCTGCATTCCAATCCAGCCTCAGACACTTACTAGCTGTGTGACCTTGGACAAGTCACTTCACCCTGTTTGCCTCAGTTTCCTCATTTGTAAAATGGGCTGTAGAATGGTATGTCTGTCAAAACAAATGGGGTCACAAAGAGTCAGACTCAACAACAACAACACAGGACTCTACTTGCAGTAGGTTGGCCCAGTGGTAATGAAGGCTTGTTCTAGGCAGAATTAGGAAGACTTATCTTCCTGAGTTCAAATCTGGCTTCGGGCATTTACCAGATATGGACAAGTCACTTAACCCAGCTTGCCTCAGTTTTCTCATCTGTAAAATGAGTTGGAGAAGGAAATGGCAAACCAGTCCAGTACCTCTGCCAAGAAGACCCCAATGGGGTCACAGAGAGTCGGGCACGACTGAAACAGTGCCACAGCAACATAAATAGAAATAATAGAGATGGGGATAAAAATAGAGGCCTATCTTTGTATCCCCAGTGCTTGGCATGGGGCTCGGCATGCGGTAGACACTTAATAAATGTTTATTAACTGATTCACTCTAAAGCTTTAAAGTTTGCCAAAAACTTTACATATATTATCTCATTTAAACCTCACAGCAACCCTGGGAGACAGGTCCTATTATGTATTACGCCCATCTTACAGATGAGGAAGCCGAGACTGGGAGAGGTTATAAATTAGCACCTTATCAGGTTATGAGCACCTGAGGCATTATTTGAACTCAGGTCTTCCTGACTCCAGGTCAACATTCTACCCATTGTACCACCTAGTGGTGGGTTAACTGGCAGGCTAATCCTTCTTTCCACAAGGTTTCCCAGTGAAAGTGTGATGCCTCTTGGACTTAGTCCAGCCTACAGCACCCAGAATTCCTAGGCGGTCTCCCATCCACATACTAACCAAGCCCGACCCTGCTTAGTTAGTTTCCAAGATCAGATGAGATCAGGCACAGGTTGGGTAACTCAGCTCATCCTCTCCCTCTGCTTCTCTCCAAAGGAGGGTAAATTTTGATGGCCAGAAGCTGCCCACTTAACTTGGGGTTTACTGACTAGGTTTCTCTCTCTCTCTGTCTCTCTCTCTCTGTCTCTCTGTCTCTCTCTCTCTCTCTGTGTGTCTCTCTGTCTCTCTGTCTCTCTCTGTCTCTCTGTCTCTGTCTCTGTTTCTCTCTTTCTCTCTTTCTCAAACCTTAAACCCAGTTCCCTCTGAAGCTCATAGATTGGACCACAATAGGTCCCTGCCCAAGCTCCACTTAATGGCTGTATTTTGGGCCCTTCTGGCTTAGAGTGAATGTCAGTGGCAACTGTTTCTCTTTGGGACAGCAACCCTGAGGGTTTTCCCCATCCCAGCTTGATTTTTTTTCTTTTTCCCTAATTAATGGGGCCATCCCTTGACTCACTTCTTAAAGAGGCCCATTCACTGAATGGGCATCACCTTACTCAAAGTGAGAATCTGAAAATACCTTAACCTAAAACGCCAGGGTCTCCCATTGCATCTCGAGCCATCTCCAGTCTTCCCAATCTATCTCTGGCCACTAGACCCAGATGGCTCTGGAGGAGAAAGTGAGACTGGTGACCTCGAACAGCCTGCCCTCCCTCAAATCAAAGTAAACTGCAAGTCATGTCATCATTACCCTGATGCCCTGGTCCTCTTCAAAAACGAAGGGCAAACCTAAGTCCAGCCTACCAGAGAAGAATGGACTCCATGCCTGTCAACCAGAGAACAGCCCGCATTTATATCAATATAGAGTTAATACAGCACATTAGGTTACACAAAGTGCTTCACATGTTAATTCGCTTGATGACCCTGGTTGGGCTCAAGTTGATTCCAATTGAGGATTTTTGTTTTCTCTCCCCAATTAAACTAACTCATGAGGCCCTGGTGGTTGTCTTCCCAATCTCTTCCCTCAGCCCCCGTAGAGCCGGGAACAAGCTCTGCCAAGCACAGTGTGAGTAAATATATCTGAAACGAGCAAAGGGCCAGAAAAGCAATCAGAGCAAGCGATGCTAAAACCCACAGCACCAGTCAGGCCCTAGGGGGGTGGTTCACAGAGGGCTTCATGAGCCTGGGCTCTGGCTGCCCCACAGGAGATACAGACTGGAGGCAGGTCCTCCCAGAGGCAGGGGTCTGTGGTCACACACCAAAGCTACAGGCAGCAGGCAGCCTCGGGCAGCAGACCCCAGCCCCCCACCCCAGCCCTTCCCCTGCCTTCAGGTCTGGAAAGATATGCTCCTCCCCTCCCCTGGCCCCACCCCTAAGCCCCCACCTCTCCATGCCCATCTAGCCAAAGTCCAAGATTCCTGTTGTCCACTCAGGAGCCCAGCCACCAAGCTAAGCTCTCAGGGACAATCCAGCCACTCTCCGGCAGCTTGGGGGAATCCAGCGAGTTTCAAATCAAATTGTAACTCTCAGTTAATTATAGCAATATATTTATCCAGAAACATATGACAGAACTGTCAGAGTCCATTAATAACTAAGCATTTGTATGTGAAAAGAAAAGGGCAGAAAAAGAAAATCATAAATAAGCCACAAGCCTGGAGGAGAGAGGGGATTACAAATGAGGGGTAACTGGTCAGGGGTGAGATGGTAGGTGGTAGAGCGAGCACACACACACACACACACACACACTGACTTCCCAACTTAATGAATAGCCAGGGGCAGCTAGGTAGTACAGTGGATAGAGTACTGGGCTGAGAATCAGGAAGACCTGAATTCAAATCCAGCCTCTGACATGCACTAACTGTGTGACCCTGGTCAAGTCACTTTACCTCAGTTACCTCTACTGAAAAATGGGGGTGATAATAGCACCTACCTCCCAGGTTTATTGCAAGGATCAAATGAGATAATACTTGTAAAGCATCTGGCATACATAGTAGGTGTTATATAAATGCTTATTCACCAGAGAAAATCAGCAGCCCCAGGAGGGCCTGACTACCTATCATTCATCAGAGTCTCCAGGGTGTACACATTCTTTCTTCACAAATGCAGCCCTCCACTCTCCAGCAATGTCCCCCATCACCTCCAACAGCAGGCCTAACAAGGTCAAACCCCCCACCCACACAGAAGTAGCATTGGAGAGCGTATTGACCTACTCAAATCTTTAAGGATAAGATTTCTTTTTACAACAAGGCACCTATCCCCTGTATCTGTATCAAAAGGGGGGGTCGCATCTTCAGGATCCTCCCTCCAAATTCTGGTATAAAGGGACTCATTGGAGGGGAAGGTGTACTGTAATAATTGTTCAGAGGATTCATGTTCTTCACTGTCAGTGAATGAATGAAGAATTTATCAAACACCTACAAGGTACAAAGTGCTGTACTAAGAATTTGGGATACGAAAGAAGACAGTTCCTGTCCTCAGGGAGCTCACAGTCACATAGGGAAGGTTTCAGCTGCAAGTCAGATGGAAAAGTCCTGTGGTCTTTATCTCCAAAGCTGATAGTATTTAATGTCATTTCCTCTGATAAAATCAGGTCAGTTTATCATATTGAAACATAAGTCAATGCCAAGCAAGGACTCTGGTGACAAGAAGTTGTCCTCATTGGGTCTTCGGTATCTGTGACTGTAGTTATCACCTGCAGGAGCTACCCAGGCTGCATCTTCCTAAATGGATGGTTAGTAGCTCTAGGCTGGAAACCTTGCTATTCCCAAGGTTCTTTGGCTCAGGGTACTGGAATACCTCTATCAGATTGCAATATCTATGTCTATGAGATGAAATAAAGGCTGTCCTCTAATCAAGATGCCCTGGTATCTTTAGTGTTTGTGTAGGAACTGGGAACCATTTTGCCCATATGTGTAGAAACCTAGATATGAACCATAAATTCATCACTCAATCAACAAACATTTATTAAGCACCACCTATATGCTAGGCACTGGGCTAGGTGTTGGGATTACAAAGATAAAAATGTAATAGCCCCTGCCCCCAACGAGCTTATATTCTATTGGAGGGCTTATTTTGGAGTTTCTAGAGTGAGGAAAAAGGAGCAAGAATTGTGATTTTTATTTATGATTTTTTTTCTTCAAAGAGATAATCACTGTAAAGTCAAGCACATAGTAAGTGTTATAGAAATTGCTAGTTATTATTATTACTAATATTTGTAAAGCACTTAGCACAATATATACAGCTGGTGCTTAATAAATGCTTGTTCCCTCCCCTCCCTTAATCTTGCCTAGGTGGAGATTAGACCCAATCCTTGTAAAAATCCTTGTTCTAGGCCTTGAACCACAAGTGACACTGGCTTGCAGGCAGGATTCTCCCAGCTTGGGACACCGAATCTTTAGGAAGGAAAGAATGATCCTGGGAGGGAGACCTATGGATTACCATCCCCCACACCACCACTAGGCAAGAGATTCAAAGGACAAAGTATCTGCGTAATTGTACCAAACCCCAGGGATTCAACTCCGGAGGCTAGTGACTTTATTATTTAGAAACTAAGAAATCCACTCACTCCATCCTACCCAGGTTAATGCCTCTCATTTCCACAGCCGGCCAAGGGAGAAATTGCTCTTGTCCTTGGGGAAGGTGAACTCCATCCAGCATGTTGGTCTATGATTTATTGGGGTGGAAAAACTTCTCTTTCTTTACACTTCAGCAGGAGTCAGTCCTGGGGAGATGCCTGTCCAGGGACGTATCACACTGCCCAGTCCATGGGGAATGACTTGTACCGTTGTACACAGGATGTCTGGGTGAAGGATCGCTGGCCAGGCTGTGCAGACCCCTCTCTGATCCCCCTCCACTTCTGCCCCCATCACCCCCCTTTTCTCCTAGTCTAGTCTTGTTTGGATCCTTCCACGGAAAGAGAGAGAAATTTAGAGTCAGAAGACCTGTGTTCAAATTCTACTCAGCCATTTGCTAGCTGTGTCAACTCAAAGGAGCTGATTCATCTTTCTCAGCCAGTTTCTTTATGTTTAAAATGCGTGTTGGACTTGATTACCTCTGATGTTCCTTCACCTCTAAACCTATGGTTCTGTGATCTTTGCTCTCCTGTCTTCTATCTGTGAGACCTTGGACAAGTCATTCACTCCTCTGGGGCTCAGTCTCCTCATCTAGTAAATGAAGGGGTTGGACTAGATGAACTCTAAGTTCTGGACCCTCTGCACACACCCCTAATCACAGCTGATCCATCCATGGGGATGCCAGGAGCAGGAGAGAGGGCAACAAGAGCTGAAGTAGGAACAGTGGGATCAGTGGACGGAAATGACAAAAAGTCTCTCTCTCTCTTCTTCTTCTCTCTCACTCTCTCTCATTCAATCTGTCTCTCTCTTTCTCTGTCTCCCCTTCCTCCCCTCTCTCTCCCCATCAATCTCCCCCTTTCTGTCTCTCTTTCTGTGTCTCTGTGTCTCTGTTGCTCTCTCTTTGTCTGTCTCTTTTTCTTACTCTCTTCCCTATATCTCTCTTCTCTATCTCTCCCTCTCTCTTTTCCTTTCCTCTCCTCTCCTTTTCTCTTCTCTAACCTTCTCTCTCTTTCTCTCCATCCATCCATCTTTCTCCCCATCCTTCTCCCCCTTTCTGTCTTTCTCTGTCTCTGTGTCTCTATCTCCCTCCATCTCTCTCTGTCTGTGTGTCCCTTTCTCTGTCTCTCTCTGTCTCTGTCTCTATCTGTCTCTGTCTCTATCTGTCTCTCTCTCTGTCTCTCTGTCTCTCTCTCTCTCTCTCTCTCTCTCTCTCTCTCACACACACACACACACACACACACACACACACACACACACACACATCCCCTCTCTAGCCTGTGGACTCTTGCTTCTTAGAAAGGGCTCCTTCTCTCTGATTCCTTTGGCATGAATCTTTGACCAAGGGCTGTCAGAAACCTTTTATGAGCAAACATTAAATTTTATTTTTCAACTAAATGGCTAAATCAGGAAGAACATGACTCCTCTGGTTGGGTCTCTGTCTGAAGGTTGAGTCTGGCACATAAAGCAAAAATGCCAGGTGGACATTTTTTCTTTGAAAGTTGCTGACTGCTTCCCTAGGGCTACCTGGAGGGGGGCTGAGGGGAGGGAGGAAGAGAGGGGTGGTTGGGAAGAGGTAGACAGGAAAGCTCAGCCAGCAGCTCAGCTGTGTGAGGACAGTGACACCTTCTGGATCATGGACTTGAAACTTTATCCCAAGACTTCCTCATACCTGAAGCAAGTTAAATGCCTAGCTCCCCTCCAATTTCTTGGGGGGGGAGAGAGAGAGAGAGAGAGAGAGAGAGAATAAATAGAAGGCAATATCAAAGAACATTCCCTAGCAATGACAGGAGGTGGGAAAGGCCTCTTGTAGAAAATGAGATCTGAGCTGAACCTTATAGAAAGTCAAGGTATCAGAGGTGAGGAAGGAAAGCATCCCAGGGAATTGGGGCAGTGTTTCTCCAGACCTTTTGAAATCCACAAAGTCAGAGCTTCCAGACTAATCTTCACCTAAAATGGAAAAGAACAGAGATCAAAAGACCAAGACTTATTTTTATGAGGCATAGAAGAGAGAAAACCCAAGAGCTCTCCATTACTTACAGCACAGTCCTTGCCAGATGTGATCAGGAAAGAAGTCAAACCAGGAGAAAGCAGAATGGATGAGGCTTGGATCAGCTTATGTTTTCTGGAGGGTGTCCAACTCTGGCTATGTAGGCAGTCAAAGAGGCTGCCATTCACCTCATGGTTAGCAGACTGGAACCAATGACAGAAAGTCTACATAGGCTCCAGTTTCTCTCCATGGTACTTTCATTACCCATCATCTCCACTCTCCTGATAGCAGAATCACCAGTTCCTCTGCATGGGGAGACGCCACCAGAGACACTTGGGAGCTGATAGTTGTAAAGTTGTTGTAAAAGACTTTAAATGCCAGACAAAGCATTTTCTATTTGCTCCTGGAGGCAATCGGGAGTGACAGGAGTTTATGGAGTAAGGATGTCACTTGATCAAATCTGCACTTTAGGAAAATCACTTTGGCATCAGAGTGAAGGATGAATAAAAGTGAGGAGAAACCCAAGCAAGAAAACCCAGGCTTCTTAGAGCCAGGAAAAATCTGGCAGCTTCCATCCCAGAATTACATGTGTTGCTTCCGTCTGCCTTCTCAGATTCTCTAGAGAGCTCTACAGGCTGGCCCCACCAAGGGTTCACCTCCAACCCCAGCCAGACTCATGGGATATAGAACTTGATGGAAGGGCTGTGTGTCCAGTCACCTCCTACCCTTCCTCTCCTTTCCCTGTTGATTTTGGGAAAGGACAAAGAAATCCAACCTGAATTAGGCAGAACAAATGTCATCTGGCCACCACCAGAGCCCTGTCTGCCCCAGTTCCCTCCAGGAGCTTGCAGCCAGGGATAAAACTAACCCAAAACAATGCTCATAGCACACTCTGACCTTTAACAGCCCAGGCTGCTAGACAGGGTTTTAGACAGCCATCTCTGTTATATCAAAATGACATTTACTCCTGCATTCAGAGCTCTGCTCCCATCTGTGTTCATCTCCCAGGATCCTTTGTGTCTGTTAATGTTTTAAGCCCTACTTTGCAATTCACTGTATTAGAAAGTTCTTAGTGCCCAGAATCCCAGGCTCCATTAGCCAATGAACAGTCATTGTCACAGATCATCTTGTCCATTCCCCTGCCTTCAAAAAAAAGGCACTTCCACAAGCCCAAGGACCTGATACTGATGCCATCCAGTGTGGCAGTGTGGCCCTGAGCACGTCATTTAACTTCTCAATGCCCTAACCAACCTTCCAAGATAATTAATAAGTTGAAGAGAAGGGGTTGACCTCTATTGGTGGAAGGAGTTTCCTTATCTGGGAAGTTGTTCCCTATGCCATTGAGATCACAGATCCAGTCTCTACTTATTATTATTTTTTTAAAATTATAAATATAATAATGGTTTACATATAAATATACTATGACATTACACAATCATGTTAATTTTAAATAATATTGGTATATCTTAACGTTATGATATACAGTGTGATATGATATAATATGATATAATATATGATGTGATATGATACAATATAATATAATGCAACATGATATGATATATAATACAATTAATAAAAAGAAAGACAGTCCCTGCCCTCCAGGAACTTAAAATCTAAAAGGGGAGACAACATATAACACAAGACAGGAAGGGGCAGGGAGGACACCTGGGGGCAACTTGTCCCATAGAACAAAAATCCTATGAGGGCTGTGGGAGAGGGAGAAACTATGTCAGGGACCATTGGCAACTGAGCCAGGAGAAGTTTGATTGAGTTCAGATCTGGCCTTGGACACTTGTTAGCTGTGTGACCTTCTCAATTCACTTCTGTTTGCCTCAGTTTCCCCATCTTTAAATGGGAATAATAATATCCCTCACCCTGCAGGGTTGTCATGAGATAACAATTGTAAAGCATTTAGAATAGTGTCTGGCACATAGTGAATTATTACTATGAATAAAATATAACATAAGGTGATAGTTTATTTTATGTTATTATGACAGTTCTGATTCTCTCTCCCTATAGATATGCTGGAAATTATTCTGAGAAGGACAATCAGCAAGAAAAAGATTGAGTCCACAGCATATAGGGATCACAGAATCAACCACAGAATTCAAGCATTGGAAGGTTGCCTCAGAGACCATTGAGCCTGATTCATACACTAAAAGAATCCTGGTTATATCATATCCCCAAAAAGTAGACATTTGCCTCTTCCCGAAGATCTCTGATGAAGGGGAGCCCACCTCCTCCCAAGGCAACCCATTTCTCTTCTGGACAGCTCTTGGGATTAGGAAGTTTTTCCAGACATTGAGCCTAAATCAGCTTCTATCCAACCCCTGTTCATTACTTCTGATTCTGCCTGATTGTTAGAAGGAATAAGGGGTGTCCAGCCTGGAAAAGAGAAATCTTGTGGAAGGTGGGGGCTCCAACATGTCAGCTGTCTTCACATACTTGAAGGGCAGTGATGACAAGGCTTGTTCTGTCTTGACTCTAAGGGCAGAATCAAACAAGAGATAGAAAGTACAAAGAGGCAACATTACTGTCGGGAAAATCTTTTTTTAGCCAATAGTGCCCCAAAGTGGGCTGGGCTACCTTAGGAGTAGGAATAAGTAGCTTCCCCCTGCTGGAGGTCATCAGCCAAAGACAGGCTGACCATTTATCAGGTATGCTAGCATGGACATCTATGTCTAAGTATGAGTTGTATAAGATAACCTTGGATAATTCTTCCAACTATTTGATTCTGGGATTCTGAGAAATCTTTCTGATAACAGTTTTCCTTGACAAGGTGGGGAAAATGCTGACCGATTCAGCTCTGACACCTTATAATTATATGCCCATCTGTTAAAATTAAAGCAATTAATTCAGGAAAGGACATATTTCATACGGATTAAGTATACCTTTTAAAAAAAAAAAGCTATGCATCCGTCTTCCAGGTCAATTTCCAGTTCATTTGGCCACTCATTTATGTGTAAATAATTACTCTCTGAATATCCGTATTTAATTTCTCAGCAAACATTGATTGCCAGCTTTCCTAGTCACTGCTTTCCCCAGGTTCTTTGAAAAGTGCCTTCACAGGGGGCAAGCCAATGTCAAGGCCAACGGATAAAATCAGTCAATCAATATGGAATTTCAGGATTTTCTAATTCCTGGGGGCCCTACTCTTTGTCAAGGTGGAACAAAATTACATTTCTAATAACCCTTTATTTTTGCTGCTCTATATTCATTTCATGGCAGCATTGTTTGTGGAGGAAATCTGGAGAGCCCGGAAATTTTTGATCCACTCCACTATCTTCCCAGAACATTATTCGCTGTGGTACACTATTTCTGATTTTATCTAGAATCTAATTCCTTCACAGACCCTAAAAAACACTGCTCCTTGGGGCCTGGAGTATGTAAAGATTGGAGATAGGAATAAAGGGAATGGGTCCTAGAAGGCTAAATTTTGTAGATGCTAAATAAATGTTTGTCTACTTAACTTAGCATTGTGGATAGAGTATGTGTCCTGGAGTCTGCAAGACCTGGATTTGAATCCAGTCTCTGACAGTAACTGGTTAACCCTGAGAAAGTTCCCTTCTCCCTGATCATCAATGTCCTCATCTGTAACATGGGAATAGAATAAGACCTGAAGTACCTACTTCAAAAGGGTGGTTAGGATCACAGATTTAGAAAAGGTCATCTACTATCCTCGCCCCACTCCCTCCACCTTCCATAATTCTATAGAGAAAAAGCTGAACTCCAGAGTGGTTAAGAGATCTGTCCATGGTCACACAAGTGACAAGTGCCAGGGCCAGATTCTGAACTCTGCTCCTGCATCTAAGTACAAATCTGGCTCTTTCCACTGTGTGGCTCATGGGAAATGATGTGTGGAAAGGAGATGCCATTTGATTATGATTTTTTAATTATTATTGTTGCTGTTAATAGTAGCACCAAGAGCAGGAAATGGTTTAGGCAGCAAAGAGAGGGGATGGTTAATTAAGGGCTGGTTCGAACCAGGGAGCAGGATGGCTCAGGAGCAGGGAGGGGCAAGCATGCTTGAGTTTTTCAGTTTGGGGCTCAAAGATCTGGGATATTGAGTAAGAAGGTGAATCATAGTTCTAGAGTGAGAAGAATCCTCAGAGAACATCAAGTCTAACTCCTCCATTTTACAGATAAGGAAACTGAGGCACAGAGAGGCAAGGTGGTTTACCCAACCAGTCATTTGTCACAAGTAGCAAGCATCAGAGGTGGTATTTGAATCTACGTCCCCCAGTGGCAGAGCCAGTGCCCTTCCCACTGCACTAGGCTGGTAGAAAAGAATAAGGAAGGAAAGAAAGCCAGAGGAAGGGGAGAAGAAACTGGAAAAAGAAGAGGTGAGAGAAGAAAAAGAGAGAAAGGAAGAGATGAAGGAGGTAAGCAAAGAATGGAGAAGGGATAAGGAGAGAGAGAGGAGGAGGAGGAGGAATAGGAGGAGGAGGAGGAGGAGGAGAGGGGAAGGAAGGTGAGGGAAGAGGAGAGGAGAAAAGAAGGGAGGGGAGAAGGGGAGGATAGGAGAGGGGAGGGGAGGGCAACATCCTTGAGCAGGTCAGCAGCTAGGCTGGAAGCAGAGCCTCAAACCCCTTGAGTTGCCTCTCTGAACCCAGGAACCACAGACTGGGCATCTCACTCCTCCTTCCCCTATTCTAAGGCATTAATGGAAAAAGGAAACAGGGAGGCAAAGAGTAGCTTTCACTCCAAAATAATAATAACAATAATGCTCATAATAGCTAATGTTAATGCAGGCTCTAAATTTTACAAAGGATCTCAGAAGCCATCTAGTCTCATTTTACAAGGCAGGAAACAGACCCAGGGAAATGAAATGACTTGTCAAAGGTCACACAGGGGAATCAATAACAGAGCTAGGATTCAAGCCCAGGGTTCCCTGAGTCCAAATCCATCCTTCTTCCAACTATACAGCTATACATGGCAACCCTTTTGAGACAGGGGGAACAGATACAATTAGCCCCATTTTAGGGAGGAAGAAGTAAAGGTTCTGAGGCTCAAGCAGCTTGCTTTAAGGTTGCAGAGCTAATAAGTGTGAGTAAGGAAATATCTTCTTTCCCAGGTCATCAGAAGTGGCAAGGGAAGGGAGAGGCATGAACTCTGGATGTATGAATATATCTGGGGAGTCCTAAAATACGTATTTTTTGGCACAGGTGAGAGTACCCAGTTTATCAGCTTCTGGAGTCCCATGCAGGGAAGTTAGTTATGTGTTTGTGCATGTATAATGTGTCTGCATGGGCTCACGGGTGTGCCCCCCTGATGATCACTATGCAGTGTGACACAGAGGCCCCTCTTGATAAATGCCTTTCCTCTGTATCCCAGAGGAAATGGGGGCATAACTAATGATTCTGTCATAGGAACCCCATTACCGTGGCAGGGACTGGAAGTCTCCACAGGGCTGGATGATTTATTCACTGTTCCTTCCCTCTGGAGCTTGGCCCAAGCTGTTCTCAGCAGAAATCTCTGACAGGCCCTTGGGGCTGATGCACCACAACATCACAGACCCCCTAGCAGGCCCACTCAGCTCCTGCCCCATCTCCAGTAGCAGGGCTGAGGTCTGAGGAGCTCCTCATAGTGATGCACAAATGTTCCTTCGTTCAAGGATCTGTTCTCTTATTCTGCCATACCCCCAATGAACAAACTCAGTTAATAAAGAGGCACTAAATCTGGGATAACATAACCACCACCATTCTCCCACACTCTTCCTCCATGTCACAGAATCTGAGCATCTATGAAATATAAGATCATGGAACACCCCAATGAGTCTGTCAGTGATTCAAATATCCCCCCCATTGGCACCCATTCACACAAACCCCACATCCCCCTCCATGGGCCAGGGTGGAGCTACCCAGCACTTGGGAGGCTTTGCTCATTTTTTCCTGACATTTTGAGGGCACCCTGAATATGCCAGCCATCACTCACTCTTGCTGGGTGACAATCCTGTCTTCTTTTTATCATCATATGCTTATTTAATGAAATTCCTTTCTTCTTAGCAATTCTCTGTTTGTCATGTGGTTATGCCCTGCAAGCCATGGCAGGGTCCTTGGAGACCCTCAAATCTAATACCTCATGTTACAGCAATAGAACATGAAGTCCAGAGAGGGACCATGGATCAGAACCAGAAAGAAACTCAGAAGTCATCAAAGCCAACTCCCTCATTTTACAGATGAGGAAACTAAGCCATAAAGATTTGTCCAGGGTCCCACAACTAGAAATGACTTCCTAAGGGCATAGAGATAATAAGCAATAGAGGGTTGGTTTGGAGATGGGGCAAGTACGTGGTGCCATAGTGGATAGAGCGCCAGGCCTGGAGTCAGGAAGACTCATCTTTCTGAGTTCAAATATGATCTCAGACACTTACTAGTGTGACCCTGGACAAGTCACTTAATCCTGTTTGCTTCAGTTTCCTCATCTGTAAGAGGAGTTGAAGGAAGAAATGGCAAACCACTCCAGTATCTCTGCCAGAAAAAAAAAAACCAAATGGGGTCACAGAGAGTCAGACATGATTGAAACAACTGAACAACAACAACAAAACCTAATATGATTTTGTAATGTGTAGCTTAAGGAGGGAGGGAGTGGAGGGATTCTTAAGTTTGTTTCCATACTAAGTAATACAAACAAATAATGACCAACCACAAAATAATCCCCAAAAATGGGTGTACAAAATTACCAAGAACAAGTATAACTCCAAAGAGGTGAGAAGACACCTCCCCCTCTCCTTTGCACAAGTGAAAGGTCCATGAGGATGAAGCACTGCTTATCTTCTTAGACTTTTTTTGATGCATTGGTGAGTTTTGCTAGTTATCCTTTCCTCTTTTTCCTCCTTGTCTTTTTTCCTTTTAAAAATAGAGCACCAGTTCTTGAGTCAAGAGGACTTGAGATCAAATTTGACCTCAGACATTTAACACTTAATGGCTGTGTGACCTTGGGCAAGTCACTTAACGCCAACTGCCCTGCCTTTGTCCCTCCAAAAAAAATTCTTTGTTCCACAGGAAAGCTTTCTAGGAGCATCTGCAGCACTTAGCACAGTAACTGCTGATTCAATGTTTCCTTACTTGGTTTTATTTGTTGTCGATACAGGAGGAAATTTAGGTGATATAAAACTAGAGATATCGGTGGAAAAATTGTTCAAAAGAAATTGATCATTACATTACATCCTTCCATAAGAAGGATATAAAATATTTCAGAGCAGAATGTTGTTTCAGAATTGATGGTTAAAGAAAAACAGATAGTTTCCCGTTCAGGTGAGGAGCAAGGATTTCACACTAAAGTTCTGTCCCTAATATTATTGTGCAATATGTAATTTAAAGAGGGAAGGGAAGTGTGGGGGCGGGGAGCTCTACAGTATGCTTCCATAGTAAGCATCATGAAGAAATAATAAAAGAATTTCAAGAGGGAAGAGAGTAGCTCATAAATTGTCATCCAACTGGTATTTCCATGATAAAATGTAAGGATGATGATGATGATGAAGATGATGAAGATGATGATGATGATGATGATGGTGATGATGGTGATGATGATGGTGATGATGGTGATGATGATGATGGTGATGATTATGATGGTGTTGATGGTGATG
>CM053580.1:553340179-553365633 GCA_028627135.1 Pseudochirops cupreus
ATGATGGTGATGATAATGGTGATGATGGTGATGATGATGGTGATGATGATGATGATGATGATGATGGTGATGATGATGATGATGACGATGATGATGGTGATGATGGTGATGATGGTGATGATGACGATGATGATGGTGTTGATGGTGATGGTGATGGTGATGATGGTGATGATGGTGATGATGGTGATGATGACGATGATGATGGTGTTGATGGTGATGGTGATGGTGATGATGGTGATGATGGTGATGATAATGGTGATGATGGAGATGATGATGGTGATGATGATGATGATGATGATGATGGTGATGATGATGATGATGGTGATGATGGTGATGATGGTGATGATGATAGCTGCTCCCTTTTTTAGACTACTGTTTCTTTTACAAAGAGCTTCCCTCAAAAGGTGTGGTAGCACAGTGGACAGAGCACTGTCAGTAGAAGCATAGGTTATTGTTGTTGAGTTGTTTTTCTGTCATGTCTGACTCCTTGTGGCCCCATTTGGGTTTTCTCAGCAAAGATACTGGAGTGGTTCACCATTTCTTTCTCCAGCTCATTTTATAGATGAGGAAACTGAGGCAAACATGGTAAAGTGACTTGCCCAGGGTCACACAGCTAGGAAGTATCTGAGACCAAATTTGGGCTCATGTTGATGAGTCTTCCTGACTCTAAGCCCAGAGCTCTGTGCATCATGGCAACACCTCACTTCCATTTATAGCCTTTGAGAGTTGGTGGCCTGGGGCACTGAGAGATTAAGTGGCTTGTTATGGTCATATGGCTAATTTATGTGAGAGGGAAGACTTGAACCCAGCTCTTTCTGACTCAAAGGATGCCCCCTTCTCCTCTATGCCACCCTGGGTCTCACAACAAGAATGAGATAATAGGTGAAGAAAGACTTTTAAAGGCATAAAATCTGTTGCAATTATATCATTATTCACAGAAGAGTCAATAAATCTGTGAATTTTCATTTCTTTTAGGCCTGATTAACCTAGAATATGTTATTATAGAACCTCATTAATGTGGAAATGTGTTGGACTCAGAGTATCCGCAATAGAAAGTTGGCCATATTTCTGCTAATGAAGCATTTTGAAGGTCAACTTACCTATATCCACACTATTAATGCCACTCCCTACCCCCCACCATATCAGGGACAATGCTTCCAACTCCAAACCTAAATCAAAGAATATATCTCTGTGCCATCCAGGAACTCAAAAACAGACAGACATAAAGGAAAAGAGAAAAATCCCAGCAGAGATAGATCTGACAGGACAGAGTCAGATAGATTCTTTCTTTTTTTGTTTAGAATCACACTTTATTTAAACATTCATGTTTTTAAAATTTTGAGTTCCAAATTCTCTTCTTCCCTCCAGCCCCTCCCCCACCCATTGAGAAGGCAAGGAATATGATATCAATTATACATGTGAAGTCATGCAATACATATTTCCATAATAGCCATGTTGCAGGAAAAAAAAGGCAAGAAAAAAATAAGTGAAAAACATATGTTTAACCTGTACTCAGGGTTTAACTCTTCTCTCTTTGGAGTTGGATAGTATTTTTCAACATAAGTTCTCTCAAAAATTCTTGGATCACTATATTGATCAGAGTAACTAAGTCTTTCACAGTTGATCATCCTTACAATGTTGCTGTTGCTATGTACAACATTCTCCTGGTTCTGCTCACTTCATTTTGTATCAGTTCATAAAAGTCCTCCAAGGTTTTTTTGAGAACATCCCACTCAACATTACACAGGTTTGTTTTTTCATCATCCTTTTCTGTAAATCTCTAATCTAACATTCTCGTCTTAAATAATAGCCAGGGGCAATGAGAAGTTGTCACCTGCCTAGGACTACATAGCTAGTGTGAGTCAAAGTCAGGACCTGAACCCAGGTCTTCCTGACTCTAAAGTCAGCCTTCTATCCACTACTCCAGATTTCCTCTCAATACCAAGCAAACTGAAATATACAAAGGCTGAGGAGTGGGAGAGTACCTTACATGTGTGCTGGGACACACTTAACAACTGGAGCAGAGGGGAGGGAGGAAAAGGTATCAGCATTTTCTCCATTACTTTCTTTAAATTAGGCAATCAACAAAACAATAAATCAAGCTCTGATTTGTAATATTTGCTCATTTCCAAAATGATAATGCTTGCACTTAAAATTGAACCATTCCAGAGGACTGCAACAGATTCCCTTTCACTGAAGGTCTCCAAGTAGATGCTAGAATATCACATTGCCACATGTTATAGATGGGTCTGTCACTCAGAAATCCCTAGGACAGAGTGGGCATCAGGTCAAGAATGTTTATTTGGGACAGGAAAGGTCAGAGAGGGAAAGAGAGAAGGGTCCTGGGATTGTATTGAGGAGAACCACAGGGGTACTCCCAGAGCCTGTGAGCTACAGCTTTGTACCACCTTACATTTTGCCCACTCTGAGCAGCCAGCTCAGTCACAGAGCTCCACTCCACTCAGCAGCAGGTTCCCATGCTCAGCCTACCACAAGATTTCCACCAGGGACTTCTCATTGGTATTCAGGCACAAGTAAACCCCAATACAAGGTTCACCGATCAGGAAGGTAACGAGAGAAAGAAAAGGGAAGGCAATGGCCCAGAGAGATGCCAGGGAGGCAAATGGACTTCTCACTTCTCCATGGAAAACAAGATCACAGGATCATAGATCTGAAAGTAGATGATATCTCAGAGGTGTTCATTCCACCAGGTCATCTCCTTCGTCAATCATCCCCCTCTCCACATAATAAACAAAACCGAAAAGTATACAAATCCATGGGAATTTAAAAGAGGAAAAAATCACATCTCTCTGAAAAGGTTTAGAGGAGGCTTCATGGAGAAAATGGCATTTGAGTTGGGTCTTAAAGGATTAGATTTCAACAGGCAGACATATTGGAGTGAGAGTCAGGCATGTGCTGGTAAATGTTTTACAAGTGACTCTGAAAAATCATGGATGTACCTTTCAATTTAATTGACATCATGTATATTTTCTCCATCACTTCCCTAAGACGAGACGATCAATGAAATAATAAATCAAGCCCTGATTTGTAGCATTTGCTGATTTCCAAGTTGTAAATGCTCACACTAAAAGTTTAACAATCAGCTCTTGAGGGAATACACCCCAGGTTAGAGGGAAGGATTTCTAGGGATGGGAAATATCTGGTGTCTATGTTTCACCCAACTCTCACCTGTGTCTCCAAGAAGCTGTAGCATGCACAGTGCCACATCCTGGTAAACCAGCCCAACAGATGAGCTAAACCAGGTAGAGGGTAACTGAGGGGTCTCAAGCTCCGGTGCTGAGTTAGCAGGGTGTCTACCTCAACCATGTGAAGACTTCTCCTGGAGGAATAGGTGTTCTCCTAACAATCTGTTCTAACAGCCATGAAAGCAGCTGAAGCAGGCACCATAGAGCACTTAGAGTTTGGGCAGACATCAAAGATACCAAGGATATCCACTACATCTCACCAGTCATCCTGACTTTTGTCCCACTACTGGACTTCAACGACTCTGGAAGAAAGACTGAGGCTAATGATTGTGCAGGGCTCTGCCCCACTTAAATCCAATTCACACACAAATCAAGCCATCACCTGGTGATGCCATTGGTTTTGTTCAAAACAAAGGATGAACAACTACAAACAGTGTAGACAAAATTATAGAGGTGGGAAAATCAGAGGATTCTCTGGGGAATAACAAGCAGTCCATTTTGACCAGTGTATGACCAGAAAGCATAGAAGGGAGGAGTATAGGTGAGATCATCTTAAAGGTGTCTTATAGCTCCAATTAATATAATCCATGGCATTGAGGAAAAGCATGTCAGTTGTAACAACCCTGTAAGGTAGATACAATTGTCTTCAGAAACTAATACTGTTGTTCATACTAAATTCCTGGTTATGAGATAAAACTGAAAAGGCATGATCATAGAATCCCAGATTTGGAGCCAGAAGGGACCTTGGAGGTCATTGTATCAGCAAGCACCCTAGCATACCCAGGAGGGCTGCTGGCACAGGTTCTTAGATCTGCTTTTCTAAAGGAAAGCAACTCAAGATGGGTTAACAATCTTACTTTAATCAATCAAACATATATCATTTACCTAGTTCAGGGGGAAAAGTCAGCACCCTGAACTTCAGAGAATACAAACAGAAGTTACAACAGAAAATAATACAGATCAGCAGACAGGGCTTCCAGCCATCTGACCATTACATCCATACCCAGTCAGTTACCAGAGAGGGAAGCATCAACATCTGGGTTTTCAAAGCCGGGGGCTCAACGGCTTCCCAGAGTCTCATCTGGCCAAATCACACAACTCTTCCCAAAGTGAGCCCTAAAGCAAAACCTCACATCAGGGTATATATAGCCTTCTCCTGGGTCAGAGAATGTCACAGCCCTCTTGACCCACTGCTCAATCACAAAGTAATAAGGTGTGGGCATTCCTGAAGAACAAGTCTCCAGCCACAGGCTCCATGTGACCACATGCAGCCTATTAGGGGGTAGAGTATATTTTCAAATCATAGAAGGTTCTTGGAGCCACTTAAGCCTGTCAGAGAGCCTAGGGGTAGGGAAGACCTTCAGATTCCCATAACATTCAGCCCCAAGATCTTTCATGCCCATTACATAGGCAACTTACATCTGAATTAGCTTTAACATTTTTGTTTAAATACAACATAATCCCCACAAACTAGAGACATCACATTTGCAATATACATAACATAGCAACTCTTTACCAGCAATCCAAAACAAAAATGTCCAAATAAAGTTCTCTTGGGGGCGGAGGGTGTCCTTTCCCCCCACACTGCCCTTGCAAGCTTCCTCCTGGCATTATCAGGTACAGGCTCTAATGAGCCATGTCCCAGTCTTGACACTGCTCCAGGCCCTGCTTCCAAGTCCTGAGGGGTGACTGGGCAACAAAACCAACAGGGTGGGGTCCTTGGGGGTCCATAGCACTTCACCTCACCCACCATAGACACAACTCCATCCTCCCCCGGTCCCAAACTGTGGGATGCAGCAAGAAAGCACATACAGTGCTCCTGCTTTGGTGCACCGTCCTTATCTGGTCCTATGGCTTAATTCCAAACTCTTGAGCTCCTTCTCCCACAGGAGGCAGCCGCTCCTGGCTTCTACCCTAGGCCTGATGCAGGCAGCTCACCATTCCTGCTCTCACCTCTGTGAAGTCAGCATATAGGCAGCTCTGCACTCCTGTTCCATGGCTCCACAGAGTCACAGCTACCACAAATGGGAAACAATTATCTCAGCCCCCATGCTTTTCTTTTAGTTCACAGATCCTGTTCGTGATGCCACTTTGTATCAGCAAGCACCCTAGCAGCCATCCTGGGTATGCTAGGGTGCTTGCTGATACAGTCATCTAGTCCAATAGCTCCATTTTACAGATGAGGAAACTGAGGACCAAATGTCAAATGATTTGCCCCAAACCATCCAGGTAGAAGAGTGTCAATTCTAATACTAATCCTCCTAAAACCATACTATACAGCAGGGACAGATCCTGAAGTAGTGGAAAGCCTTGAATGTTGGGTGATGAAATTTGTACTTCTTTGACCAGAAGACATTGAAGGATGTCCAAGTCAGAACCTTCAGGGATATTCACTCAAATAAGGGCACCCTACCAATTCAGCAAAATTTTATGTCAACCTCCAAGTTTCATAGGCAAGAAAACTCAAAAACAATGACTTTTGGGGGATGTGCCAATGTCACCATTAGCCTTTAATAAAGGATGGGAATTATTATTGAGCTTTGCTTGGTAAATGCAGCAGCAGGAGCTCTCAAATTTGATTATATCGAGCCTCTAACTGGATAAATAGCATACGAGCCCCACTGGACTAATCCCATTAAGAGCAGAGTGATCCACTTTGAAGACATTCATGAATGCAAAATCACCCCTCTGGCAGCTAGCACCTTGGTGCTGGGGATACAGATGCTTTTCCTGGCCATAAGTAAGAGGTAGCTTTGTTTCAGAAACATTTAAAATAATCTCAGGGGCCTTAGTCCCATGAGAGCACAGTGGCCTTTCCTTATTCCTATTTAGACATAAAATGTCTAAAACCCATTGGCTCTTGTCACTGGAGTACTGAGTTCAAATCCCACCTTTGGGACTTGCTACCTATGTGACCCCAAATTCTTCATCCATAAAATGGTTGGACTAGATGGTCTCTAAGGCAGCTCCCTTTCCTAAACCCCTGATCTTATGTTCTTCTTCCCATCTGCCCATTCCCCTATAGCTACGCCACCCTGAGAGGTGACACAGATCATATAATCCCTCATAGTGAACCCTCATGTGTGAGATGAAAGAGTTCAGAGTCTGAATCTAAGGTCAGAAAAGGTCTTTATTCTTTCTCATGAGAAAGGACCCTGCCCCTGTCTCCCACATGGCGGCAGGGAGAGAGCAACAGGTAGAAGCCAGCCCATGGTTATATAATCTTCTAATGCAGAAACCCAACCCCTCCCCCCCAACTGGTCTTCACTCTTATTGGTAGGGGGGCTGACCCACAACCTAAGCACAGGAATCTCTCTGAGACAAAGGACCCAGAAACATGTGGGTGTCCAATGAAAGGAGTCTTAACCTTATTTGGCATATCTTCTGCTCAGTTGGCTCTGGGGGAGGGTCTCCATTGCCCTAAGCCTCAGATTGCTTGAAGGTCAGGTGACCTACCCCTAGGCCTAGTGAATACTGAAGCCATTCTAGATTTGATTTTTCAGAATGGGGAAACTTCACTATAAATTATCCCTCACACTCATAGTGAACAGGGACTTCAGAGACCATCAAATCTAGTCTGTATGTTACCCTGGTTGGTTGTTGTCCTTCCTTTTTGAAGAGGACCAAAATGGCATCACTATGTTGGGGTCAAGGTACAGTGTATCTGACTACAACTGATCAGAACTTTATACAACACACATGATAAGTGGTCATCTGGGCTCTTGGCAGAGATACTGGGGTGGTTTATCATTTCCTTCTCCAGCTCACATTACTGATGAGGAAACTGAGGCAAACAGGGCTCAATGACTTGCTCAGGGCCATACAGCTAGGAAGTATCTGAAGTCAGAGCTGAACTTAGGAAGATGAATTTTGAGATGGTCTTTAAATACTCTTAAGAGTATTTAGTCAGCGCTTGGGACCAAATGTGGAACTCCTTCAATGAATGAGGAAAATTCTTAAAAGGAGCCTAGAAACTTCCACTGATGAGGGACAGGCTTTGGGAGCCCCCTTGCTCTCTCCTCGAATCTTCCCAAGGGAAGGCATTTGCCTGAGGTCATGAGCCTTAACTTGTGGTTCTGCCTGAGTCTTTAGCCCTCTTTCTTCCAATAGTTTCCCACCCTTGATGCTCCTGTTCCCACCCTTGAACTGGCCTGGGCCACCATTGTCTGTGGTCTCCAAGTAGCCTCCAGCAACTTCCCACCCTTAATCACTCATTACTGGAGTCTGACCTCATCTGACTCCTCTGAAGATCCTCCACAAACTCCTATTCTAGACCACCCCTAGATTCCTCCCACAACCTTTCTGTATATAGGATCCCATCTTCCCTCCATGTGATGTGAGAGCACCACAGAATGCCCTAGCACAGATTTATTCTGGACTGCTTGCCCAATGCAAGCTTTACAGATACCTAGGCTCCTTAAGAGTCTACCCAATATGGAGAACTTTCAATAAACTTTGCTTTTCTTTGGCTAAGAAGACTTGAGTCAAATTCTTTCAGCAGGACCTGGCATGTTGATATTTTGGGGTCTTGAGCAACCCTAACCCTCTTTGTGGGTAACCACATCGCCACCACCCTATTCTTTGCAGGGGTGGAGAACTATTAGTATAAAACACTACATATAATGCGAAACTCTTCTGATATATCACTGGTTGGTTTTGCTGAACCAATTTATCCCTCTTTTTATTCATTATAAGGGATACTCTCCGGGAATGTGTGGGAAATACATAGGATATTTTTTTTAATAAAAAAATTTTAGGAACCTAGAGAGACTAGTAGGCAGATAGATGGTCTGGAATCAAGAAGACCTAAATTCAAATCTAGTCACAGACACTTACTAGCTGTGTGACCCTGGGCAAGTCACTTAATCCTGTTTGCCTCAGTTTCCTCATCTATAAAATGAGCTGGAGAAGGAAATGGCAAACTGCTCCAGTATCTTTACCAAGAAAACCCCAAATGGAGTCGCAAAGAATTAAACATTACTGAAATAACTGAACAATAAAAGAGAGGATTGTACTTTCCCCAATGGAATGAAGCACCAAAGGGGAGATTTTAGGCATTGTGACAGGTAGGTGAAAGTGACAGAAATTTTGTAGTAGAGAAGATGGAAGCAGGGAGCTATCCCATATTCACTGATGTAGAACCAGAAAGGAACCTAGAGGCCATCTAGTCCAATCCCTTATTTTTAAAATGAGGAACTAAGATCCAGAGAAGTTAAGAGAATTGTCTAAGGTCACACAGGTAGTAACAGAGTCAGGATTCAAACCCAGGTGCTTTGACTCCAAATCCAGCACTCTCTCCCTGTACCACTCTGCTTCTATATGAGACCCTCCCCAGGCCTCTTCCTCTACCACTACTTTGGGAGAGCTGATCCACTCTGCAAAAGTTGTTCCACTATGCACTCTCTATTCTCATTAGAGCAAAAAGACTTGGTTCATTGGCTAAGTAGATTGTGGATTCTCATCAGAGACATTTAGCACGTTAAATTCACTTGTTTAAAACACTGAGAAAGTTTCTGGGAAAAGCACTGTTCAAAGCACACAATAAGCCTTTCCCAGGGCTCTCGGAAGGCTCACTTAGACTCCCAACGACACGGCATCCATTAGGAAGTGACCTTTATTAGAGTTTCAAAGTTCTCCCAGGTGCAGACGGAGTGGAGCAGCAGCGGCTGAACATGCAGCAGAGAAACAGCCCCAGTGTCTGGAGTAATTAGTCAAGTTGAATGAGAGGATAATCTGAGCCAGCTTCCTGGCTCTCCATTTTCCCAGACATGAGGTATTTGCAGCAAACTCAAGAGGCGTGTGAGCAGAGTGTCCCATGGATATGCATTTTGATGTAATGAGAACTCCATATCTCTGCTCGAGGGGACAGTGGGAGAAAGGACAGAGAGGGGAAAATGCCATGAAGCTAAGCCAGTGCAGAGAGAACCGAATGACAACTCAGAGCAGAAATGTGGCAGATGTATAGGTCAACAGGGAGGTAGGTGCCAGAGATGAGGTCAAGAGTAGAAAGGGTCAGAAGAGACAAGACAATAACTAGAGTGGAGTTTCTCTACATGTCTGGCATGCCCAAGCCTATATCCTTCTGCTCCATTAGCAAAGAGTTAGCTACAGAGGACCAGTCAGCAATGGCACAATGAACAGACAAATATAGACCATCAAAGGCTCTGCCCACATAGACAACTGTCCCAAGTCCATGTCACACTTTGGAGCCAAGACCCAGATAAGGAGTCCCTGAATCTTTCAACTAACAATTGGCCCTACTAGATGCCTTAATTAGAATATCACTTAGGAATCATGTTCTATTTCCTACACTCTTTTTTCTTTCAGAAGAAACAAATATGGGGAACTGAGTGACTAAATTCTGTGTCTCCTGTGACTTCTGCCTTGGGAGAAGGCCTCTATAAATACCATATGAGGGCAGAGTGAGCCTAGGAGCTACAGGTCTGCCGCCAAGATGATTCATTATGCATTCTCTATTCCTATTAGTGCAAAAAAGACAAAAAGACTCTATACAGATAAGTATGACCATGGGGATGCAGGGAGGTGCTAAGGTCATTATGCCAAGGTCACACATCTAAACGTTAGTGAAAATAAAACAAATTTAGATAGGAAGGATTTCTGGTAATTTGGGGCTCAGAACTTCTGACTGGATGAGGTACTCCCCTTAGACTAACAGGATGAACACTGAAATCCAAGGAGAGACAGAGCTGGGGGTGGGGGTAGGTCTTCTCTATCGTCTGAGAATCAGAGAGGGCTTGGTGAGCCCCTAGCACTCCCCCTCAGCAAAGGAGAATACATGAATTTCCTAGGTCTTTCTGATAAATAGGATTGGGGGTGGAGCCATGATGACAGACTAGAAGGAAATAATGTGGCTAAGTTTCATCAGCAACTGAATTTTTCCTGACGTTAAATCTAATTTCGTCTCTTTGCAACTTCCACTCATTTCTCCCAGTTCTGTTTTCTGGAACCGAAGAAAATAATTTTAATCCTCTCCCTAACAGCTCTTGAAATACTTGAAGACAGTTATTGTGTCTATTGATATCAAGTGAAATAATATCTGTTAAAAAGCGCTTAGCACATGGCCTCGCTCATAGTTGTTGTCCTTTGTTTGTTTGTGTGTCCTTAAGTTTCCAGGAGGACCAATGACATCACCAGGTGATGTCCTGATTCATGCATGAATTGGATTTAAGTGAGGCAAGTTGCACAAAGTCCTCAGCTTCACTCTCTCATCCAAGTCCAATGGCAAGACAAAAGTCAAGGTGACTAGTGATGGCCTGGGATGCAATGGATGGTCTTAACTTCTTAGACATCTAACCAATCTCTAAGTGCTCCAAGGAACCTGTTTCAGTCACCTTTGTGGCCATTGGAACAAATTGTTCTCATCCACCCAATCTGCTGGGGTGTCTTCACAAGCTTGAGGGTAACTAGTGAGTTAGGGAAGGTATCTGGCACATAGTAGGTACTATATAACTTTATTCCAGCAGTTCTCAACTTGTGGGTTGCGACCCCTTTGGGGGTCTAACGAGGTTGCCTAAGACCATAGGAAAACACATATTTCCCATGGTCTTAGGAACCAAGACACCGCTCCTCTATCCATCTACAGGCAGGTCCACCCACATGCAGATACACTCGGGTCATGGCATTAGGAAGGTTGAGAACCACTGATTTATTCCCTTCCCACCCACCCAACCAAGTATTCTTTTATTTAAGCTAAATATCTCTTAGTTTCTGTACTTGATCCTCACATAACTTTAGCTGAAGAGTTTTTGCCATTCTCATTACTCTCTTCTAGATTCTCATCTATAAAATGTAGCTCCCAGAACTGAACACATGTGGTCTGACCAGGGCAGAATACAGTTATAGTCAAAGAGGAAAGGATGTTTAGAGCAGAGAAGAACAATTTCCAGTATTACTAAATATCAATATTTAGCATTTAGAGTAGAGAAGAATTGGTAAGTTGATACACAAGGATCTTAATTCTCAGCTCACCCAGACACCATTCAATCTTTCCCTCAATGGTCCCTCAATGACGCTTTGGTCTCCCACCCAAGATTCTAGCCCTTGGCAACATTTGCAATTTGGTATTTTTCTTTCTCTGCTCCCCTGCTACTTCCTATAAGCAATGAGGTTCAAAAACATTTAATAAAGAGTAGGTCTATTAACAAACAAGAATAAAATATGAAAACAAAAGACCCCTTTTTCATCAAACTTCTCTCTCCCCCAAGCTTCAGAACTATTTCTCCTAGTTCTAATTTCCTAATTCTCCTCCTTTCTAACATGTAAGCCCCAAGGGCTTCAGAAGGAATGGGGAGAGTCTTCAACTTTGGAGGCCTTGTGGGATAATAGAAAGAATGCTGGATTTATAATCAGAGGAAGTAGGATTGACTTTAAAGTCTCCCATGTAATATCTGTGTGGCCTAGAAAAATCCCTTGGCCTCTCTGGGCCTCAGGATGAGATGACATCAGAGGCCTGACTCTTTGACCCAAGGATCTCTCACATCTCAGTGTCTCTCCGGGGCCTGCTCCCCACTCCTTCCCCTGCTTCATTGTCACCTCAGTTCCCCACTAGTCCCTGATCACCACAGTTCTTGACTCCTCTCCACGGTCTCACTGTCTCAGCAGTATGATCATTTTAGAAGGCTGCCTCCTATTATATCAACCATTCATAAGAGAATGTTGGATTGGACGAGACCTCTCCCTAAGTCCCTACATTCAGGTATCAGGCTTAAAGGAAAACCTCAAACCCATGAGGCCAAAGAGAAAGTCCTACCAGGGCCTTGAAGTTTCTCCCAGCTAGCTGTGCCTTGCCTCCAACTCACCTCAAGCTGCCTCAGGCCACTCAGTGAACATTCCCTCCTTCAGAAAAAAAAGCTTCAGTCTGTCCTTACAATAATATTCTTGCTCCTCCAACTGACTTCCAGTCTAACAGAAGTCTCAAGCACCTTTATTCATCAAAGTATCTCAGGCCTTGATATGCATGAATTAATATGCCTCTGCCCACACTTCTATTAAGTCAGGTCTCTGATTTGATTAGATGAATTTACTGATTAGAATATATAGGGCAGCTTGGTAGCACAGAGAATAGAGTTCTGGCCCTGGAGTCAAGAAGACTCATCTTCATGAGTTCAAATCTGGTTTCTAACACTTACTATGTGACCCATGGCAAGTCATTTCACCCCATTTGCCTCAGTTTCCTTATCTGTAAAATGAGTTGGAGAAGGAAACAGCAAACCATTCCAGTATCTTTGCCAAGAAAACCCCAAATGGGGTCATGAAGTGTTGGACATGACTGAAAGAACCAAACAAAAAATTTATTAGAATATCACCTGGGTACCTGTTGGAAAACGTGTGAAATCTAAGTATTCCTATGATATAGAAATAGAATAGGAATGCATTCGTGTGGAAGTATCTTGTAAGCATTTGCTCAGCCAACAAATATTTATTAGGTATTTGCTATGTACTAGTATTATGCTAAGCCAAGAAATAGGCTCTGCCTTCAGGGACTCTATATTCTTGTGGGAGAGACTTAGGTAAATAACTAGACATATATGTGCTATATACAGAGTGGATGAAAGGTAATTTGAGAGGGAAGACACTTGCAGCTTGGTAGACTGAAAAAGGCCTCTTGCAGAAAGTGGGACTTAAGCTAAGACTTTAAGGATGTCAGGGAAACTCTAAAGAAAAGGTGTGGGAGCAAAGCATCCCAGGCAGGGCAGACAGCCAGTGTAAAGGCATGGAGACAGAAAGTGGAGAATCACGTTCAATAAACAGCAAGTTGGCCAGTGTTGCTATGTTTAGAGCATGTGGAGGGGAGGAAGTTGTGAGAAGAATGGAAATGCAAAGAGCTCTGGGAAAATTAGAAAAAGAAGCACTAAAAGCCAACATGGGTTCATCAACAAGTCATATCAAATCAGCCTTAATTCCTTTCTTGATTGGGTTTCTAAATTGATAAAGACAGTCACAGACAGAGATATAACTGCTCATTTATTTTATTTACCAATGGTATAAAAATATAAAAAGTAGCAAGGGAACAAATAGAAATTACAGGGGAGAAGGAGAATAGGAAAGAGATGTGTAGGAGAGTTCATCAGAAATAATAGCAGCCAATGCAAAATGCTTCTGACTATAGAGACAGAAAGAATTTCCCCTGTTTGGTGTCTGTCCCTCTTATTGGGAGGAGGGCAAAGGGATCTGAGAGGGGTTGCTCAGTTACCAGAGTCGCATCCTTCCCAGCTTGGAGGGATAGGAGTGAAGGAGAAGGAGAAGATCTCACGACTCACATCTCAATCAGTTACATGGCTCTGGCCCCATTCATAGCTCCATCGGGTCTTTGTAACCTGACAGGTCTTTGAGGAGAGGAGCAGAGAAGTATAGCAAGGTTCAGGTAACATCAATAGAAAAAACCCCATCTCTCATCCTCTTGACCTAAACTATACTCTCCTTCATTGCATTTCTCCTATTCACCCTCTGAAACCCCTCAGTTTATGACATCAGTGGCTGGTGGAATTCTGGGAAAGCAAGAAGTCCATGCTTCTCTTCTATGGTTCCCAAGTTCCTTCTATTAATTGATTTTCTCATTCAGGCTATACTCATCTTTTAAAATCTAAAGTTGTTTCATGATCTCCTTGCACATCCCTATTGATCTCTTTAGAAGACTCTTTTCTTCTTCATTGAAATCATGTCTTTTTGGGTCTTTAGGATTCCATTCTTGAGAGTTTTTTGTCCCTTCTGGGTCAATTTTCCTTTTAAATTTTTAATGGCAATCCCCTTATCCTTTCTTTAAATTTTCCGTCTACCCTCCAAAAATCTGGGGCACACATTAAACTATGACCAATTTTCCACTTCCCTATCACAAATGTTGTAATAAAGTGGTCTTTTACATCCTTCCAGCCCAAAGATTTCTATTATTTCTCCCCCAGGAATTCTTCCTGGTTGGTCAAAAGCAGGTCAAGCATAACAAACCCCCTTACCACTTCCTCTACCTTTTGAAGAATGAAATTTTCATTAAGGTAAGTCAAAAATTTTATTAGCTCCTCTGCTTTCAGCCAAAAGGGAGCACCAACAGATGTTTGACTAATTGAAGGCTAACATTTCTACTCTGTCATGCTTTGGTCCTGGATTCAGGATCTGTTTCCCAGATTCCACCTTCTAAAAGTGGTCAGTTCAATGCAACAAGCATTAATTAAGAACCTACTGTGTCTCAGAAGATGTGTTAGGGCTAGGGATAAAAAGAAAGAAAGCATCCTACTGGGAGGAATTAATGGCATACCCAGACAAGTAAAAACAAAATCTATACCTTGTAAATCTATACAAAGTAATTTAGGCTATCCCTAACTATGGAAAAGGATCACAAAGGTTCTCCTGTAAGAGACAATACTGAGCTGAGCTTTGAAAACTCCCAAGAGTCAGTTTGTACTACGTAACATCATTTCTGATTTGAACTCCATTGATTCATATCCTCTAGCTCTTTCCACCATGCTTCTCCTCTTCAGTTTCTAATTTCCTCATATTAGTATATCTTATTAATATATGATACCACTACACCATTCCATTTCTCTATTCTGTCCCTTTTAAATGAAGAAATCCTTCCAGAGTCAAATTCCATCCACAGCTAAAGTCTGATCCCATCAAATCTCAGCAATTCCTAGGTCAAATTCAAAGCCTTGCATTAAGATTTCCAGTTCACCTTGTTTATTACCCCTACTTGGAGCATTTGTACAAAGACATCTGAGGCCTTGGGTTTTATTGCTGGCTTTCTTCTGGATATTGTCTCCTGTGAATTAATGGCCCTTTCTGGTGATATTATTCTCCCTCTCTTACGCCCACTATTTTCAATGGTATCTGGTGTGGCAGATATATGGCGGCACTTTTCTCCCTCCCTTTCTATTTCCAGTTTCAAACCATCTTGATTAGATTCACAGAACCCCAGACAACTTTATTTTTACTGGCTCTCCTTAGGTCTTATTGGTTGAAGAGCATAACCCCCATTAAATCATTGTTTCTAACAGAAAATCAGATTCAACTTAAGTGTTTCCTTATAGCACCTCTTCTAAGAATATAACCTGACACAGAGGTGATGGTTTCCTGTATCACAATACTGTGCCATCTATGGTAAGTTCAGAATCAAGAGATTTTATGGACGAGACACACTCAAAGAATGCATTTGAAGGGAGACGTTACTTCAAGAGTAGGTGGTTAAGGAAAGTTTATGCACTATTTCTAAAATTCATTGCCTAATTCCTCCTTCTGTCCAAGTGGTCTGTAGGATAGTCTAATATGTTCATGAAAACTCCATGAAGAGGTGGGATTAGAGTTGGGCCTTAGAAGATCTGTAGCATACAGAGGGAGAAATCAAGGTGGAAGAATGAAATCAGAATTCATTAAACATCTACTGTGTGCTAGGCAACATGCTAAGTACTTTAAAAATATTAACTCATTTGATTGTCACAAGTCTGGGAGGTAGATGCAATTGTGATCTTTATTTACAGTTGAGGAAACTGAAGCAAAGGGTAAGTGACTTACTCAGGGTCACACAGCTAGGAAGTGCCTGTGGCTGAATTTGAACTTGGGTCTTCCTGAATCCAGGTTCATTTCTCTATCCACTGCATCATCTAGGAACCTCCTAGGTGACCTGTCCAAACTTATACAGCACCATTAAGTGTGTGTTGTTATTTTTTGGTTAGTCATTTTTCAATCATGTCCAACTCTTCATGATCTTTTTGGGGGTTTTCTTGACAAAGAAACTGGAGTAGCTTGCCATTTCCTTCTCCAGTTCATTTTACAAATAAGGAAACTGAGGTAAACAGAGTTAAGTGACTTGCCCAGGGTCACACTGCTAGTAAGTATCTGAAGCTAGATTTGAACTTAGGAAGATGAGTTCCTGACTCCAGACCCAGCACTCTATCCCCTGTGCCCCCTAGCCACCATGTGTGATGCTTATTTATGATAGAGTAAGGTGACTTCACCCAACAAGAAAGCAGACCCAGCTCAAATGTTTTTCCTTTTGTCTCCAATGGCAAACACTTCCCCAAGATGTCAGAGTGGTTGGAAGAGTGGAGGGGGGGAGAACCGGGGGTCCTGCTCTGAGTAGTGGTAAGCAGCTTTCTCTCTCTTCCTCAGGCCCTCTTGCTGGACCGCTGCACACATCTTAGAAACACAGCAGGAACAGTTTGTTTCTAATAAAATGGAGCAACTGTTCCCCAAGGAAAAATTACCAGTTATGAAACTTTTCCTCCCTCCGCTATGGTCAATTCAGCCTTTATTTAAAATGCAGTAACTGCATTGGACTCAGAATCTTCCAAGATCTAGGTAAGGACACCAAGTCCAACCAAGTCTAAGCAAAGGGAATTATTGAGTCACCATCAAAATGACTTATCTTCCTGCCCCCTTCAGTCTCACATTCCTACTAGATTCCCCGTGATGGAAGCATCAAAAGAAAAGCAGTCATGCCTAGCTCAGATGATTGCGTTCCTCTCTCTCTGTCTCTTTCTCTGTCTCTTTCTCTGTCTCTGTCTCTTTCTCTGTCTCTCTCTCTCTGTCTCTCTCTGTCTCTGTCTCTGTCTCTGTCTCTCTCTCTTTCTGTCTCTCTCTCTCTCTCTCTCTCTCTCTCTCTTTCTCCCGCTTTCTTCCTACAAGTTTACACCTCTTTATTCAGAATCAGCAACTTCAAGAAAGAAGTTCCACCCTGAGAATGGACACAGGAGGAAGTAGCTTCTCTGAGGAAGGCATAGCAGATAGAATGATGAACTCAGAGTCATGAAGATTGAGTTCAAATTCCACCTGTGATGTTACCTTTCAACTTTGGGTCTCAGTTTTTTCATCTGCAAAATTAAGAGGTTGGGCTATATGGATTCTGATGTGCCTTCTAGCTTAAAAACTATAATGCTGAGATTATAGGGAAACATCTTGGAAAAGATAGCATAGCACTAGAGAGAGAGGCCTGGGATGGTGTTCAAATCTTAACTCTGGCCTTGGAAAACCCTTTATCTTCCCTAAGCCTCAGTTTCCCCTCTATAAAATTAAAGGGTTGGACTAACTGGCCTCTGAGGAGAGAGGCATCAGTCAGTCAGTAAACAGTTATGTTAATGCCTACTGTGTGCCAAGCACTGAGGATATAGAGCAGTGGTTCTCAACCTGTGGGTTATGTTCAATTTGTAACAATGAAAATGCATCCTGCATATCAGATATTAACATCACAATTCATAACAGTATCAAAATTACAGTTATGAAGTAGCAATAAAAATAATTTTATGGTTGGGGTCACCACAACATGAGGAACTGTATTAAAGGGTCATGGCATTAGGAAGGTTGAGAACCACTGATATAGAGGAAGGTAAAATACAGCTGTGTCCTCACAATCTAATACTTTAGAACAGTGGTTCTCAACCTTCCTAATGCCGCGACCCTTTAATACTCATATGTGGGCATATCTGCATGTGGGCAGACCCGCCTAGAGACAGATAGAAGAGTGGTATCTCGGTTCCTAAGACCATCAGAAATATATATTTTCCAATGGGCTTAGGCGACCCCTGTGAAAGGGTCATTTGACCCCCAAAGGGGTCACGACGCACAGGTTGAGAACCACTGCTTTAGAAGGTGAAGAGGAGGAAGGAGGGCTATTAGAGAATTATTCCTTTGGATTATGACTTTGTCCCTTGATGGAATAAGGAGACATTTCAGAAGGCCAAAGTCATGATCACTGATTTTCACCTTTGTGTCAATGAATATTCTAATGTGATAGAGAGCATAGGGTAGGGGGAATGACAGAGAGAAGGAAAGCAGAGCCCTCAGTGGGGATGGAGTGCGCGTACTGTGGCCAACTCTTCCAGAGCCCTCAGTGGAGATGGAGTGCACATACTGTGGCCAACTCTCCCAGAACCACGTGGCTATATCTTCCCCTCAGAGTTCTAGAGATATCCAAGTGGGGTTGGGGCAACTCTTCTCCAATGTCATTGACTGAAGTCCCCATTCTGGGTATGTTTCCCCATTGTTACCCACCAGTAACTAGTGTCCCAGTGCCTTTAACCACTTAATGTCAATTAGCCTTCACAATGAGATAGTTGCTTTGAAGATACGGCAGGAACAGAGCACAAATGTTTCTCTCCAACACCTCAGAAGCACACCCTCCTTCATGCTATCTCAGCATCTGGGGAGAGTGAGTTCAGACATAGCACAGTTCCTACAGAGCATTGGTCCCACCAAGTTCACATCTAGATGTGTCATGATTTGCCCAGTGAATCTTTGTCTGTATCTACCTAAGTCTGTGTCCTGAAAGTCCTCAGTCCTTGGGATTATTAATGATGGGCTAGCTGTAAAATAGCATGGACTCAACTCCCAGACCCCTTGATTGCTGGACACCTGGATGGCTCACTCTCCTAGTCTTTCAAAACTCACAAGTTCATAGCTTCCAATTCTTTCTTCTAAAATGAAACAAATTCCAAGGGAAAGAACAGAGGCTCCTTTTCATGGAGGCACATGTTGACTCTGGAGGAAGAGGGGCTCAAAATCTCTCCCTTACAGTATTGTATCTTACCAAAGAGACAATCAGACATTAACCAAGACGTCAAACTAAGAGCTGATAAACACCAGGAGATAGCAATTGGGAGAATCCCTGAGGCATTGGTTGGTTTGTGCCTTCTGAAGACACCCTCAATGTTAACTGTACAACCAAACAAAAAAGCTTCTCCCCACCACATGGTTAGCATACTGGAACCTTACCAGTCCTTGCTTGGAGATCTCTAGTGAGGGTGAATCATGTACCTCCTGAGGATGCCCATTTCACTCTTGAACAGCTCTCATTCTTAAGAAGTTGACTTATTTTAGCCCTCATCTTTCTTTTCCTTGCTACATCATTTAACACTGTTGATCATCCTCTCCTTGAGATATTGTCCTCCCTACAGAAATGTTCACAGCAGCACTTTTTGTGACAGCGACAAATGGAAGATAAAACAGATGTCCTCCAAATGGAAAGCAGCTGAATGAATGGTGGTATATGAATGTAATGAACTATTTCTGTGCCATAAGAAGCAAGTATGAAGAATTTATAGAGCATCTATTGACTAAGTACTTACATCAGAGATACAAAGAAAGGCAAAGACAGTACCTGTCCTCAAGGAGCTTACATTCTGATGGAGGAGACAAGGTGCAAATAACTGGGTTCATACAAGATATACACAGAGTAGATGGCAGGGAAAGGCTAGTAGCTGGAGAGATAGGGAAAGAATTCCTGTAGATGGGATTTGAGTTGTATCTTAAAGGAAACCAAAGAAACTAAAAGTCAGAGATGAGGAGTCAGAATATTCTAGACGTGGGTGAGCCAGTGAAAAAGCATGGAGATAGGGTGTCCTGTTCAAGTAGGCCAATGGAGCTGGATTATAGAGCGTATAGAAGAGAGGGGTGGAAATAAGCACACCCACTATGTGCTGGGCACTGTGCAAAGTGCTTTACAAATATTACCTCATTTGTTCCTTATTTAAGCACTATTATGATCCCCATTTTATAGATGGAAAGTCAAATAGAGGTTAAATGATTTTCCCAGAGTCCCACCACTAGTAGATAGCTATAGCTGGATTTGAACTGAAGTCTTCCAGACTCCTGGTCCAGGTCAAAACGACAAGATGGAAAAGGATCAGATTTGTGGGAAGATATATAAACTGACATAGAGTGACAAAAGCAGAACTACATACCCAAAGATTACCAAAAAATGTAAATGTAGGTAACCGTAAAAAGAATATTGCATGACCACAATTACCAGGACTGGCCATGGAATAGAGTTAAGAAAATATATATATCTTTAATTCAGAATATCACATTCATATCAGACATGGTTGATGTTAGTGGGTTGTTTGGTTTGGTTTTGTTTTTTCTGAATTGCTTTTTTCCCACTTTTTTTAAATCATCGTTAAAAGGTATGACTCTTTGGGAAGAGGGAAGCATATATTTGGGAATGAATGGACTGTAACAACAGAAGGCATCAATTTAAAAAAGGGGATGAGGAATGAAGTATCCTCCCCCCTTACATTGCCCTCTCCTGGTTTTCTTCTACTTCTTGAATTTGTTCTTCTCACTCCCTCTCTCCTTCCACCTTTATCCTTTGCGTGTAAGTGTCTTCTGTCCTTGGCCCTTTACTATGCTTTCTTAATAAATTCATGTGTTCTGAAAGTCCTACTGGGTGACTGAATGAGCAGACAAACATATTGGTAAATAACTTGACCCCACACATAAACTTTTCTATGGGCAGAACTTGCACAGAACTCACTCCCCCCCTTGAGTCGTGAATTTCTCTCCAGTCGCTCCATTGTGCACATCTATCTCTTAAGGGCAAGGTTTCCTCTCAAGTAAGCAAGAAGTTAAGTGGGGCCTAACTCATCCTCTGTAATTAGTAACTCATTTAAATCCTAGGGGACTAGAGGACACCTTTGGTGAATGTGTTCTCTCTGCTCTGGGAAGTTCTTAAAATAATCAATAAATTCTCCTTATGTTCTTGATATGAGCCGCCCCCCCCCCCCCAGCCAATGACAGCTAGAAAGAAAGTCACTAATGTATTTCTCCCTTCTAGTCTCCCAGTCCACCCCCCTATTCCTTCAAGCACTAGTAAACATAATTAATTGTGGTTTAATTAATTAACAATTATTTATGGTTTTAGTAGTATAGAAATTAGGGCAAAATTTTGGCATAAAATTTCCTCATTAGGAAGAATACCAAGAAACAAATAAACAAGCAAGTAAATAAGGATAATGGGTCTGGATAGGGGGAAAGAGAAGTCCTATACTATGGGCTAGAAACAATAGAGAGCCATCATCTCTTCTGTAGTTACCATCCCACCTTGATATCTCAGTCATGTTCTGCAGCTCTCTGATAAATAGCTTTCACCAGCTCCTATTCTCCACTACTCTCCTTTGTAATATCAGAATATTCTTGCTCTCTCCCCCCTTGTGGCCATCCTAAGAATGGAAAAAAGTTATAGATAAAAGCTCCTATTCCATGTCTATCAACAACCTCCAACTTTCTTGCCAATCTCTTGGAAGAAGAAGGAGGAGAAGAAGAAGAAGAAGAAGAAGAAGAAGAAGAAGAAGAAGAAGAAGAAGAAGAAGAAGAAGAAGAGTAGGAGGAGGAAGAAGTAGGAGGAGGAAGGAGGAGGAGGAGGAGAAGAAGAAGAAAAAGAAGAAGAAGAAGAAGAGCTATTATTTCTATAGCTCCTATTATGTGCTAGGCACTGTGCTAAGTGCTTTACAAATATCAACTCATTTGAGTTGTTATTATTACCCCCATTTTACAGACCAGTAAATTGAGGTAAACAGAGGTTAAATGACTTGTACACGGTCACACAGAGAGTAAATATCTGAAGTCCTATTTGAACTCAAGTCTTCCTGACTCTAGGCTGGGCATTCTAACCATTATATCACCTAGATACTAAGCTTTCAGCTGTTACCTCAAGCACCTACTATGTGCCAGGCACTGTGCTAAGAATTGGGGATACAAAGAAAGGCAAAAACATGGTCTCTGCCCTCAGGGAGTTCATATTCTAATTTGGAAGGAAACATGTCTATAACTAGGTACAAACAAGATACATCTAGCATAAATGGGATGCAATCTCATGGGAAAGCTCTGGGGGATTGTTGGGGGGGGCGGGGACTGGGAAAGGCCACCTGAAGGAGGAGGGAGTTAAACTAAATCTTGAATTTACATCATGCAGCCAAACTGAGCAGATTAAATTACATCATTTCCTCCTCCCAGGGTCACCAATCCCTGCTTATTCCCACCACCACCCACATTATTTTCTTCTATGTCCCTCATTACCATCCCAATGATATGTGCAAACAATTCCTGCTGTGTCTCAGTCTTCAGGAGCACCATTTCAGAAAATGATATGGAGCATTTAAAAACAAAAACAAATAAACACCCCTAGGTGAAGAAAATCTTTCTAAAATGTGATGCTTCTGTAGCAGCAAAATAAGAGTCCCAGTAAGAAGGCAAGAGTCAAACACTGCCATGTTTCCCCACTCCCAGGCTGGGAATTGGGTTCACACACCCTTAGGTATCATTTCTGGACATCAGGAAGGCTCCCCTCAGCCCTCGATAGTACTTTCGCCTTTACACAACCCCTAGGAGCTACCTGGACCAGCACAGTGAGTCACAGGTTCTCAATAGCTGACCCTTCCAATCCATACCTGAAGAGGATTTATAATATACCCATCATTAAGCTTCTGCTGGTAGAACTATAGTGATGGAGAGAAGCTGGTATACTAGAAAGAACACTGATTGTAGATTCAGAGGATCTGGATTCAAATCCTTTCTCTGACCTTTGCTGCCTATGTAACTTAGCTTCTCTGGCCACAACTGTAAAATGATGAGGTTGAAACTAGATGGCCTCTGAAGTCCCTTCCAAAAATCTGCGATTCTATACGATTCCCCTGGGTCTCTCTCAGTTTGCACATCTGTAAAGTGAGGAGGCTGAAATTAGATGAGCCCTAACATCTCTTCCAGATAAAGATTTATGATCCTGGCATAGTTCTTTCGTTTTGGGACAGCTTTGCTTCTCTGGAAGTTTCTCCTTCACAGACTCACAGAATATCAGAGTCAGAAGGGAACTCAGAGGTCATCTATTCAAAACCACAGGAAAACAAAAATCTTCTTCTAAATATACCTGACAAGTGATCATCCAGCCCTTCCTTGAATATTCCCAGTGAGAGAGAACTTAACTGTCTACCAAGGCAACCTGCTGCACTTTGATGTTCCTAATATCAAGACTAACTCAGTTTACCTCTTTGCCATTTGCACCTATTTCTCCTAATTCTGCTCTCTGAGGCCAAAAAGATCTAATCTCCCTTTCCCATGACATCCTTTAAATGCATGAAGATATATGTGCCACCTCCCCAATATTCTCTTCTCCGGCTTAAACATTTCCAGTTCCTTCAACTGTCTACATATGGCATGGTCTCAAAGCCTTTTCCCAACTCATTTGTACTCCTCTGGACACATTCCATTTTATCAATGGCTTTTTAAACTGTGGTGCCCAAAACTGAACATAGTACTCTAGATATGACATGACCAGGGCATAGTGCAGAGGACCTATCACCTTCCTACCCAGCCTTTCTTGACAAAACCTTGGTATGCATGAGGTTTCTTGGCTACCATATCACACTGACCCTGGTGTGAATTTAAATATATTTGTGCATTTGTATTTGGGAAATTTGTCTTTTGAGGGCAAGAGTAAGATTTTACATCTCTACCCAATCCCCAACCTCCATCAATTCACACCACTAAAGTTCTTGACATTTCAAGCTGAAATCAACCTCCCAACAACTTTTACCCTTTGCCTGGAGTTTTTGCTTCTAAGGTCAAGTTTAAAAAGGCCTCTTACATCAGACAGCTTTTCCAATACTTCAAGCTACACTCTAGTGACAAATTTCGGGGGAGGGGTGTCACAAATTAAACCTTTTATTTACACTTCGATGCAAATGATAATAAGTCTTGTTCTGAAAGCAGACTTTAGTAAGGGGGAGGTGAGAAGGAAGATTGAAAGGAAAGGATTTTGTAAAATTTCAGTTTTGTGTGGAGAAGATATTTCTAGAAGAGGGATCTTTCCATTACCCCTCAAACCACTCTTTACTCCTCAGCTGCCTCCTCACTGTGGATTTACTCTCCTGTCATCACTACTCTTCCACCCCAACAGAAACTTGGACTCCATTCCTTAGTCCAGGAGTTGGGAACCTTTGATCTTGAGGCTACATGTGGCCCCCTAGGTCCTCAAGTGTGGCCCTTTGACTGAATCCAAACAGTCTGGATACAAAGGGCTGCACTTGAGGACCTAGAGGTACACGTGTGACCTGAGAGCCACAAGTTCCCCAGCCCTGCCTTAGTCTTTTGCCTTATCTTGCAGGGACCCAGGACAAGTCTCCATATTGCCCCTTTAGGAGTGCCCTCTCCACCCTTTCAGGACCCCTTTAAATATGACTTTCCCTTCACCTTAGAATTAAACTCCTTGAGGGCAGAAACTGTTCCAAGCACTTAGCACAGTCCTTGTAATAATACCTAAATAATAATAAATAAATACCTAATAAACCAGCGGTTCTCAACCTTCCTAAGGCCCAACCCTTTAATACAGTTCTTCACGTTGTGGTGACCCCCAACCATGAAATTATTTTCATTGCTGCTTCATAACTGTAATCATGCTACTGTTATGAATCGTAATGTAAATATCTGATATGCAGGATGTATTTTCATTGTTACAAATTGAACATAACCCACAGGTTGAGAACCGCTGTAATAAACTTTTATCTATCTATCTAGATATCTGGAAAGGATCTCAGAGGTCATCTAGCCCAATCACTTCATTTTACCAATAAGGAAGCCAAGGCCCAGAGCAGTTAAGTGATTTGCCCAAGGTCACAGACAGGACACATCAGACAGAGAAGGGATTTCCCATTGGTAGGTCTTCTCACTGTACCACACTTGCCTCCCCAAGGTAGGCTACATAAGGAGAGCCAACTTTCCCCTCCTTCCCGCAGAGATGTACTAGAGAACACTGTTTCGATGGGGCTGGGGGACATCATCCCCTTTTGCTGGGCTGACACAATGTGTTCACAAGACCATCAGCTGACAGGAAATTCAGAGCCCTCTAAAGGGCGTTGTAGGTCCTTCCACGGAGCTAATGGGAATGAACAAGGCACGAGTTTCTTACTTTGTTCATCAGTACAAGAGTCATACAGGAGACAATGGGAAGAACAAAGGGCGCTTTCTAAGAAGATTCCATTGTGTTTCAATACAAAGGTATACCCATCCATTAGACTCTGATCTAAAGCTTACTGTCAAGGCTGGATTGAGGAGATGGCTCATTTTAGTTCTGACCCAAAAAGAACTTCACACAAGAGGCCTAGGGTCCAAATCGCCCCTCTTCCAAGGATCCTGAGAGCTCTCTAATCAAATTCAACACTGACTTTACTGAGTTTGAGAATGGCTTTCTGGCCATAGGCAGATTAATCATAGATCTAACATTAACAGGGTGGAGAGGCAAGATAGTTACAGAGGCCAGATTTAGACTTGAATCAGGGGAAAGCTTAACAACTAGAAGGCTGTTCAAAAAGTGCAATGAATGGATTGTCCCAGAGAGGTTGTGGGTTACTTCTCATTGGAGCTATTCAAGCAGAAGTTGTACAATCCCTCAGTATATCAAAGAAGATGGCCACTGATAGAATTTACAATTCAGACATTCTGAGATTTTGTAACTGATGGATATACCCTTCCCCA
>CM053580.1:553365733-553377068 GCA_028627135.1 Pseudochirops cupreus
ACCCCACAAATTAGGGTTCGAGTTATTGTTTTCCTGGTTGCCTAGACTTAAGAAAGTGATGAATAAAATTTGAATAATACAGATTTAACCTAAAAGTGTGTGCCTTGCTGAGGACTGGTGGTTAAAACATTTCCCAGTACAACTCAGCCTTAGACCCTCTCTGGACCTCAGTTTCCACCTCAGAAATGAGGGTATCAAATTGAATGAACCCTGAAAACTCTTCCAGCCCTGCAAGGGTCAGCTCTTCTGAAACTTCACCAGGTTACAAATCTTGTTTGGCCTCCTCTTCTCCAGTCCCAGCCTGGGTGCCCAACTCCCTACTCAAGGGTCCTGGACAATAAAATTTTGTGAGGTTTTCAGAGGCAATCAGCGTTAAGTGACTAGATCAGGGTCATATATCCAGTAAGTGTCCGAGGCCACATTTGAACTCAGGTTTTCCTGACTCCAGGACCTGTGCTCTATCTACCACACCACCTAACTGCATCATCAATGGAATTTTAATGAAGCTACCCCACACCTGGCCCCAGAACAGATGGGTTTGTATGAAGAAAGAAATCCAAAGTCAGAGAGAGGTGGGGACCCAATGAATCATATGATAATTGCAAAAGGGAAGGGTACCACTTTAGAATTGCCTCCCTCCCCTTCAGAGGATGGTGGGGGAATTGGAGAATTAATGGAAATAAGCTTTGTGTGCCTCACAAGCTGAGAAATCTGAGCTAAGTGCTCTCTGGGAGGCAGCTACTTGATGAGAACATAATGCTCCTCTCTCCAGCCCAATAGGGAGAGTGTGAAGGAAAAAACACGGCATTTTTGCCGCTGCAGGAGGGTGGGAGCTGTGGTTGCTATGCATTTAACCTGGCCCCCTTCTCTATTTCTTGGGAAGGAAGGCCTGCAGGTGATGAGGCCGCTCATTTAGCAGAAACCTGCCAGTGGGGGCAGCCACTAGTCCAGCCTCATGCTTTCCCCTTAATGCACTTTTTAATATCATGGGTTCTAAAAATATTAAAGACTTAGGAGTGGTCTGGGACAAGTTCTGAAATGGCAGCTGATCCTTTCATTCTGGGGCAGGAAGAGGAGGAATGGGGGGAGAAAGGAAGAGAGAGAAAGGTGAAAAGGAAGAGGGAGAAGAAGAAAAAAGGAGGAAGGAAGGAAAAGAAAGATGGAAAGAAGAAGGGAAGAGGAATAAGGGAAGGAGAAGGAGGATGTTAAAGGGTGGAAGACAAGGAATAAAGGAGGAAGAAGGGAGGAGGAAAGGAGGAAGAGAAAGAAAGGAAGTGAAAGGAGGAAAAAGAGAAAAATGGAGGAGGACGTTGAGTGAGTTGTCCAAGATCACACAGATAGTGAATCATCATAGGCAAGATATGGACACAGATGCTTTGACTGCACAAAGAACACTCTCTATACTGCACCACAGTTGGATTGAGTTGCTACAGAGGACAAAATGAGGATCAATGGCTGGGAGATACAAGGAGGTCTGTTGGAACTTAATATGAAGAAGTGTTATCTAATCATGAGAGTTACTCAATAATGAACTGTCTTAGCAAACAAGGGTCCCTCTCCTCTGTCTTTAGAACTGTTCCATCCAAGGTTGACTGGTTTCCTATCCAAGGTGCCACAGCAGAGGTTCTTGACCTTTTTTTGTATGATGGACCCCTTGGCAGTCTGGTAAAGTCTAGCAGTAGCATGACTTTAAAGGGATAATTTTTAAATGTCCTGGTCTTGACTTCCTCTGGACTTCGAAACCATGCTCCCTCTATTGCTGGGTCATCCTGGAATGTCTGTCAGTGCCAGAGCCTCCCCACCCTGGAACTCCCTACAGCCTGCTCACCCTGGCTTAGCCCCTCCTCAAGGACGGATTCCCTTCTCCTGTACTCCCAGAGCCTCCATTTGGTAAAGGGGCCCTAGTCAACTTTTTTCCAGTCCCTATTCCATGCTTTCCAACTCCTTTTTGCATGTTGTCTTCTCCCATTAGAATGTAAGCTCCTTGGGGGCAAAGACTTTTTGCTTCTATTCATATCCCCAGTGCTTAGCACAGAGCCTGGCATATTAAGTAAGTGCTTAATAAATGTTTGTTTCCTTTCTTCCTTCCATAAAATAAAATACATAGGGTTACAAAGGAACCAAATATATTGACATATAGTTATCAAAATATTTTTAGAAAACAAATTCACAAGTTAAGGATTCCTTCTATAGGCAGGGAGGAAAGTTATAGAAGACAACCTCAAAGGTCCCTCCTGGCTCTGAGATCTAACAGAACTAAGGATAATAGGACCAACAAGTCAATTAATAAACATTTATTAAGCTCCTACTAATAGGCATTGGGCTAAGCATTGAGGATACAAAGAGGTAAAGGATAGTCCTGCCCTCAGGGAGCTAGTAATCTAATACAGGAGACAAAAAGCAAATAAATAAGTACTAACTAGCTAGATATAGATATAGATATAGATATAGGTATAGATATAGATATAGATATAGGTATAGGTATAGGTATCGATATCGATATAGATACAGATATAGATACAGATATAGATATAGATATAGATATAGATATAGATATAGATATAGGTATAGGTATAGGTATAGATGTAGATAGAGATAGAGACAGAGATGGAGGAGACACATATATGATAAATAGTCATAACTAACAGAGGGGAAGGCATTGGAATAAAGAGAAGATGGGACAGGCTTCCTATAAAAGATGGGATTTTAGATGAGAATTTTGGGCAGCTAGTTGTCATGGTAGATGGAACACTGGGCTTGGAATCAGAAAGTCTCATCTTCCTGTGTTCAAATCCAGCCTCAGACACTTACTAGTTGTATGACCCTGGGCAAGTCACTTAACCCTGTTTTCCTCAGTTTCCTCACCTGCAAATACAAATGACAAACTGTACAAGTTCTATTTTGTTTGCCATTAACAAACCACTCCAGTATCTTTGCCAAGACAACCCCAAATGGGTTGGACATGACTGAAATGAATGAATAACAACAAAGGAATTTTGATTGGGACTTAAAGAAAGCCAGACGTAGCATCTGGTGTGCAATGCAATCCACAAAAGCTCTAGGACATGACTCTAGACCCATCATTCTAGAATTCCTGGTCCTGGAGAAGGTGACAGAACTCTGCCGACACCCTTCTTTCATAGGATGAATCCATAGGATGAGCTCATCAGGATGACTTTTCAACACAGAAGGAGAGAGCTCTGATGAGTGGGTGAGGGGGCGCCCGCATCTCAGCAGGTGACTGATGGCAAAGCCTGGCTCAGGGTCTCCTGCCGTCTATTATTTACTCTCTTATGTCAGTGATTTATGGAATGGTGGGCCTTTCATTATTCTTGTTAATTACCTCCGCTCTCTGCCTCCGCTTGTAAAATGTAATTGTCTCCAGCATAAATCTTGTCTGGCCACCATAGTTCCCCACCAGTAATGATATTCAGCCTGCTCTTATAAAATCTTTATAAAGTGTAATTAAAAATGCGTTGTCCAAGATTATGGTGTGGAAGTTCTGAGTCCCTCTCAGGGGAGAGACCTCGCAGAGGTTAGACCAATTCCTTCTGCCTCTAAAAACTAACCAGAGGGCTAGAAAAGGATGGGTTTGCAAAATCCTCCTTCCTGCCCAGGGCAGCAAATTCAACCACTCTACTGCTCTTTTCTGGCTAAGAGAATGCTTCTCAAGCCAAGATGTAGCCTATGACTGAGGGAAAAATGGGGCTCCAGAGAAAGATCTAACCTGGTGATATGATTCCCCCAATTAATTGGTGGCTTCCTTTAGCCTCTAGGACAGAAGTTCCTCATCTTTCTTTTGTCATGGATCCTTTTTGATAGTCTGGTTGAGCCTAAGGATATTTCCTCCAAATCATTTTTTTATACTGATAATTGAAGGACATGCTAAATTTCAGTTAGAGGTTAGTGAAAATAGAGATGGGATTTTTTTTCATCCCATCCAAGTTCAAACTCCCAGAAATGTATCCATAGACTGGGGGAGAGGGAAGAACCCCTGCTCTGTTGCGCTTTTGAAGCCTTATACGAGCTGGCCCCAATTCCCCTTTTCCAGACCCGTTGGACATTAATTGTCTCTCTCATACCCAATGGTCCAGCTAAACCAGCCTTCTCTCTGTTGTTCATGTGCAGCAATCCATCTCCCATCACTGTGACTTTGCATTGGCTGTGCCCCATGCCTAGAATGCACTCCATCTTTAACTCTTTCTCATATCCCTCTTTTAAATGTACCTCAAGTACCATCTTCTGCAGTAAGTCTTTCTTGTTTTCCCAAACTGCTAGTGCTGTCCCTCCCAAACTGTCTTGAATTTAACTACTTAATACATAAATTACATATATATATATATACACATATATATGAGCATGTATACACATATACGTATACACATACACACACATATACACATATTTATGTGCAGTGCATTTATTATGTAAAAAGAATAAGTCTACTATGTGCCAGGCACTGTACTAAGCACTTTACAAATATTATTTCATTTGATTCTCACAACTTTAGGAAGTGAGTGATATTACTATCCCCATTTTGCAGATGAAGAAACTGAGGTAAACAGGGAAGTATCTGAGATCACATTTGAACTCAGGTCTTCTTGAGTTCACGTTCAGTGCTCTATCCACTGCATCACCTAGCTGTCCTCCTAGCACATAGTAGGCTTTTTAATAAAGTCAACAAGCATCAATTAAGCACTTAATATATGCCAGGCACTCTGCTCACAGCAAGAAAACAAAGAAAGGTAAAAAACAGTCCCTGCTTTCAGGGAGCTCACAGTCTAAAGGAGAAAGCAATATTTGAATAATTGGACAAAGAGGATATATATAAAATAAATTTGAAATCATCTCAGAGGAAAAGCACTTGGATTAAGAAAGACTAGAAAAACTTCTTGCAGAAGATAAAACTTTCACTAAGACTTGAAACAACCTAGGCAAGTCAGAAGACAAAGATGAGGAGGGAGAGTATTCCGGGGATGGGACAGCCAGTGAAAATTCTTAAAGTCTAGAGATAGAATGTCCTGTTCAAGGAAGCCAATGTCACTGAATCTCAGAGTGAGTGTTGGGAGGGTAGGGGGAAGATTATGGAGAGCTTTAGATAACAAAGGGTTTTAGATTTAATCCCGGAGGCAACAGGGAGCCTCTAGAGTTTATTGGGTGAGGGATTAGGGGAGTGATCTGTGCTTCAGGAAAACCACTAGTGGCTGAATGGAAGATGGACTGGAATAGGTAGAGACTTGAAGCAGGCAGACCCACCAGCAGACTATTGCAACAATCAAGGTGTGAGGTGATTAGGGGTCACACCAGGGGGTGGCTGTGTCAGAGGAGAGAAGGGGAACTATACAAGAGCCGTTATGAACATAGAAACAACAGGATTTGACAATTGGTTGAATATGAGGAAGTGAATAATAAATCATTGTTTGGTTAATTAATTGATTAATTGGAAAAGGTTCAGCTTTCCTCTCTGCACCTTCTCTACTCTTAAGCAATCACTTCATTCTAGTTTCAAGCTCAAAAGAGGGATTGGAGTCTCACTTCCCCACCCACACCCCATGGCCACAAAATCATTATCTGATAATATGTTCCCCTTAAGTTATTTTGAGGAGATACATTTCTCACACTCACCCCCAGGTCCCTGAAATGGCTCATGTTCAACTTCAGGAGGGCCATCTTCCAATATGGCAGAAAGATTTAGAGTCAGAGCACCTGGGTCTGGATCCCAGCTCTGCCACCTACTAGATATATGACCTTGAGCAATCATTTTCCTTTCTTAGTCCCCGCTTTCCTGTCAAGAGAAGGGAAAAATTCTACTAGATGGTCTTTAAAGTCCCTTAGAATTCTGTCCTTTGATGTTTTAAGGTCCATTCTGGTCTGACATTCCATGTTCTAAGAGTCCTCCCAGCTCTGACATTCTGTGTTCTAAGGTACCATCTCCCTTCCCAACTCTGACATCCTATGTTCTAAAGGCCCCCCCAGTTCTGCCATTCTGTGTTCTAAAGGCCCTCCTGGCTCTGACATTCCAGAGGTAGTACATTCTGCATTGAGACAGCTCTAATTATTATGATGTTTTTCCTCATGTCTCACTCTTTTGCACCACCTTTCCAGTTCTCTTTTGTGTGTTACTTTTTAGTATTAGAATGTAAGCTCTTTGAGGGCAAGAACTGTCTTGCTTGCTTGTATCTGTTGGGACCACAATTTGTGCCTCTTCTCCAAGCTGCCTCCCTACTCCCCTAACCAGGCCTATCCTGTGTCTTGGCCTTCCATACCCCAGTACATCAAACAAGTTGAGTATCAGCTACAATTGTGTCTATGCTACCGACCCACATCCATTCTCAAAATGGCAGCCAGCTCATCATTCTCTATCCTGTCAGCTCCCAGGGCTCCTTGGCTAACCTCCCTTTGTTCCTCACTCAAGTCATTAACTCTGTCCTGTTGGAAGTACACAGGATATCACCTTGGAAGATTAACCTATCACCTTTGGGGGAGGGAGGAGAATAGTACCCAGAGTTCATTGGGGAGCCCAGGAAGGGTACAGATCATCCAATCTAATTGAATTAGAGGTTGGGGGCACCTAAGCCAGAGGGGGAGGCTTTTTGTATTGACAATGTGCTTTAGGAATCCTATAATCTTCAGGAGGAAGCTGGCAATTCTATGTGTACTAGGGATAAAAAGCCCAATTACTTACCACCATGATGCCTCCCCAGGGGACAAACCAGCCTGCTGGACCATAGGAAGCTGATCAACTAAGGGCCATTTGAATTTCAAATTAACTCAGAGCCCCAGTTTTCAAAAAGCTTTTCTGAAGTCCAAAGTCTGGGAGGTCAATTGAAACTTAATTCTCCTGAATTTCTCAAGGGGCTCAAGTTTATAAATGAGGAGCTAGATAGTGGATGCTTTCTGTTAAAGGATAGAACAGGAGGCAATGGAGGGGGCTTCAGAATGTGAAGGGTGGTGCTGAGGAGCTGTCCAGCCTGCCCTGTGATGGATGGGAAGAGACACACATCAGACACACTACACCTACACAGTGCACTCTATGGAATAATAACAATAGCAGTCATTTCTGTAGCATCATAATTTTTGCAAAGTACAACAATCCTGGAAAGTAGTCACTATAACTAACATTTAGATGGTAAAGCCCTTGATGATTGCCATGTGATTTTCACAATAACCCCATGAGATAGGTGTCATGATTCATCCCCTTTGATATATGAGGAAACTGAGGCTGAAAGGTTAAATGATTTACAACAGTTAGTAAGTGTGGGAAGCAGGATTCAAACACAGATCTTCCTAACTCCAAATTCACTGCTCTCTCCATTTAACCACTATAGAAATTATTATCCTTATTGTACACATAAAACCCCAGTCATAATAATTAAATTATTCAAAGCCTGGGGAGCAATATAATGGCCCACAAGGTCCACATGATTCCTTTCCCTTCAGTTTTAAGGAATTTCTTTTAGATGAAAAGTTACGACTTTAGTCACAATAGCTCCAAGCCCCCAGTTAGGACTGGGCTCTCTTCCTAATTTTACATTAATATCTATCTTTAGTCCCTGGCTTTTTAGTGGTTGGGGCAAAATATATTTTTCTGGAAACTGGATAAAAGATTATATATCTATGAATAGATAGGCACTGGGAGAGAAAATTGAGAAAAGGTCCAAACTCTTCTTGGGATTTCACTCAATCTGGGTCTTCTGCTCTGAGACACCTATAAGAGCCAATAGGCCCTCCTTGAAATCTACCTTTTCTGTCTCAGCTCAAAATGATCTTTGCTCTTCAGGAGTCTTTGGAATGCCACATCTGCTGCAGTTTCTGAAAAGAATCCTTTCTCAACTGTCTGGATAACTTGTAGTTGAGCCCTGGAGCAGACCAAGTGTTCTGGTTTATTACAAGGGGAGTCTTATGCAAAGTTAGAGGCCTTTTCTTATATAGGCATCTTATATACTACTTTAAATAGTACATGACTGAGTAAATCAGTCACTCCACTTTTACATACAGAGGAGGAAAATAAACCCCCCAGAGAAGGGAAGTCACTTGGCCATGATGACACAGAGCCATGATTCATAGATCATAATAAGGTCACAGAGAGCTGAAAGGAACTCCAGAGGTCATTTAGTCCAACATACCCATATTACAGATGAGTGGACTAAGGCATAGGAAGGTTAAGAGATTTGTCAAATATCCCACAGAGAGTTGATGTCAGGTTTGCGATGTGAACTCAGGGTCAGTGATTTTTCCAGGTGTTTTGATTTCAATATCAGCGCCATCCAATATGCTCTGTGTGGGAACTCTCCTAGGTACTGAAGATGCAAAGACAGACCCTGCTATCAAAGCTGAGGGCATTCCACACAGAAACAGGTAAGTATGTGCCTGATCACGTGAGGAATACAGAAAACACTAATCATGAAATGGATTAGAGAAAAGCCTCTCAAGGAGATGGCACAACCTGAGTTCAGATCTTGCCTCAGACATCTACTGGCTGTGTGACCCTGGACAAGACACACAACCTCTGTCTGCCTCAGTTTCCTTAATGGTCATGAGGTTCCTAATAGCACTTACCTCACAGGGTTATTATTAGGATCAAATGAGATCATATTGTAAATTATCTGGCACATTGAAAGTGCTTAATACTTATTGACTGATGACTCATCTATGAAATGAGGATAATAAAAGCACCTGCTTCATAGGGTTAGTGCAGGGATCAAAGGAGATAACATGTAAAGTGCTTCGGGAACCTTAAGGTGCTATAAAACTGCTTGCTATTATTAGCTGTAATAACTATTCTCCATTATGACTATCTAGAGGAACAAGTCCCAGAGCCCAGTCCAAGCAAACCCAATGAAGTCCAGCCCTTCTCAAGCTCTGTCCTCAAGTCCTCCCAGTCTGATACAGACATGTCAGAACATGTGCAAATGTGAAGGATAGCCATCCATCAATACAGTCCGATCCAATGAGCACTTCTCAAGGGTCTATTGTGTGCTAGCTACTCTGCTAAGCCCTAGGGATACAAGACAAAATGATAAATAATGTTTGTCCTTGAAGGGGTGGGGTGGAGAAGAAACCTTTACTAAACACCTACTGTGTTCCTGACACTGTGCTAAGCACTTTGCAATATTATGTCATTTGATCCTCACAACAACCCTGGAAGGTGGGTGCTAATATTATCTCCACGTCACAGTTGAGGAAACTGAGGCAGACAGAAGTTACATGACTTGCCCAGGGTCATACAGCTAGTAGATGTCTGAGGCAAGATCTGAACTCAGGTCTTCCTGACTCCAGTCCCAGTGCTCACTAATAGTGTAAGTTTATATTCTACTGGCAGATTGTGAAAAAATAAAAACAAGTAGCCAAGTGTGTGACTCTGGTGTCAGTTTGGTTTGGGTTTGCGCAGTTGGATTTGCGCAGAAGCAGGATCCCTGGACCAGAAGACAAGAGACCTGAGTTCTACTCCTGGCTTTGACAAATGATTTGCTGTGGCATTTTGGGGAAGTCACTTGCCCACTGGGGGCTTACCTTCTTGTTTATAAAATCTGGGGAGGGGATGGGAGTTGAACCAAAATCCCTGACAGCCCATTCTCAGCTTCCACCCTGCCTCCAAGCTCAGCCTGTCATGGCACAGCAGTGGCAAAAGCCAAGATCAGACGCCCAATAACAGGTGGAAGTACCCCCACCAGACATAAGGATCAGATAATGGTACATATACATACACACACACACAACCACACACAACCACACACTACTACATCACACATATACAATTCAACACACACCACAAATATATATGTATACCACACAGATCACATATATATACTTCCATATCACAAATATAACACACACAACTACACACATATGACATACACAAAGACCTCACACATCACATGCATACATATCATACACAAATACACTACCACATCACACATGCAATGTATACCACAAATACACAAACATGCCACATGTGCTATACACACAAATACCATGTGTGTGAACATGCACACATATGATATACAAATACATACCTACAACATCACACTGCACCTACACACAATACACTACCACAGCACACATAAAACACACATACCACAAATGCACACGAACACCACGCATACACAGACATACACACATATCACATACACTACCACATAACATGATATACATACGTACCACACACACACACACATACCACACACACAAACACTGGACACACCCTACATACACATATCACACATACACATACCCTCCCACATCACACATACAACACACACCACAAATATACATACACTCACAACACAAACTTCAACAGCCATTACTAAAAAGTTTTATCCTGATTAGTGCCATTATACCAAATGCTAATGAAATTAATAACCATTTTCTGCTTGTTAGATAGCACTGCCCAAAATGTTAACTCCATTTGAAGCAGCAAAAACAATTAGTCCTGGGCAATCTTCCGCATCCACCCCCACTCTCAGAATGTGGGAGCAGCCCTGAGATGGCACCTGTAGGACAATGGAGATGCTTAGTGCATGCCTAAAGAGACCTGAGGGGAGAGCACACGGAAGAAAGAGGGCTAAGGGGGAGGTGGAAGGAAGAACTGAAGGACAGGGAGATAGAGGGATATGGGTGCAACCAGGTAAAGGCAGACAGGAAACAAGGGAGGAACAGATGTGTGAAGGAGCAGATTATGAAGTAGCAGATGTGCAAAGGCTGTCACCAAGCTCTCTAGGTCTCCAAGTCATCCCTCACACAGGCTGCCAAAACTATCTTCCAAAATCTGACCATATCATTGCCCTCCTCAAAAACCTTCTCTGACTCCCTCTTTCCTCTAGAATAAAGTCTGTGCCTGGGCTAGGTGTGCCAGGCCTTCCACACAGCCTGCCCTCCCAGTCTGGTAATGCAGTGCAGTGGAGGGAAGGCCAGCCTCAGACCCAGAAAGTCTTCCTTTCTTCCCTTCCTCCCTCCTTCCTTCTCTCTTTCTCTTATTTCTCCCCTTCCCTTCTTCCTTCCTTCCCTCTCTGTAGTAGCAAGCACCCAAGATGGCCTGTTAGCACGGGTTCTTTGATCTGCTTTTCTGAAGGAAAGACCTTAAAGGGTTGGCGATCTTACTTTAATTAATAGACAGATAAGTACAGATAAGTAGAAAGAAATGAGCATCCAAGAAAGAATCCAACAGACAGGGCTCCAACTGTCTAAATAGAATTAGAAAAATACAAACAGGGGGGCGGAGCCAAGATGGCGGTGTAGCAGCAGCAACATATCGCAGCTCTCACATAGTCACCCCAAAATACCCATGGAATAGGACTCTAAACCAATCCTAGAACTCCAAAACGCACACAAAGAT
>CM053580.1:553377568-553403519 GCA_028627135.1 Pseudochirops cupreus
TGGTGGGTAGGGGAAAGAAGGGGAGAAAATATGTAACTCAAAATCTCGTGGAAATGAATGATGCAAACTAAAATAAAATTTAAAAAAAAGAAAAAGAAAACGACAAACACCACCAGACCAGGAGAGCACCAACATCTAAGTAGTTGGGGGAAGGGGGTGGTCTCTTAACAAATGGCTGCTTAGAGTCCCATCCAGGGAATCAAAAGATCCTTATCATGAGTGAACCCCCAAAGCAAAATACCAGCCTCCCAGTATATATATATTTCAACTAATAGGTTCAGAGCCAGAAGCCACCACAACCCTCTTGACTAAATTCCTAATTAGCTTAGTACCAAAAGGTGTGAAAGCCTTCCTACAAGCCTCCCTGTAAGCAAGATCCACCCTAAGCAAGCTCCTCCTTAGGCAACTTCCTCCCCCAATGGAGTCTATGTGACTCAGGATGTATCACAGCTGTGAAAGCAGCAAGACATCTGTCCTGCGTACCTTTAGACCTGTGAACACAGCTCCTGTTTCAAGGGACACATGTGGCCACATAGGCCTATTAATGGACAGGGAAGATCTTCCTGTTTCACTAACATTACACTCCTATCCCTCCTTCCTTCCTTTCCTCCCTCCCTCTCTTACTTCCTTCCCTCTGTCCTCCCTCTTTCCTTCCCTTCCTCTCTTTTTCCTTCCCTTTCTTTTCTTCCCTTCCTCCTTCCTTTCTTCCTTCCCTCCTTCCTTCCCTCTCTCCTGTCCTCCCTCCTTCCCTGTAGTTTCATATACACTCCTCTTCTTCAGTTCTACTATGGATATGTACAGATGTCCATTCTCTATGGTATTTGTTAATTTCAGATTTTTTTTCTTAAGACATCCAGCTTCAATATCAGGAAGACACTTATTTTAGCTATGGGACTTGCCTTCTACAGGAAGCCCTGCCTATTGTCCTTTAATTCTAGCACCTTTCTTCTCTTAATTATCTCCAATTTATACCAAGTAAAATCTATTTGTGTAGAGTTATTTGTATATTGTATTCCCCGCTGCAAGTTTCTTCAGAACAAGAACTATCTTTGGTCTTTCTTTGTATGCCCAGCATTTATGTGCCTGGCACACAGTAGACACTTAATATTTATTGACTAGCTGACTCTGCACAGGTCACTTAACCTCTGTGTGCCTCAGTTTCCTCATCTGTAAGATGGGATAATAGTTGTCCCTACCTCCTAGAGTTGTAATGAGGATCAAATGGGATGATATTTGTAAAGCATTATGCACACCTTAAAATACTATCTAAATCTGGTAGTTGTAGTTGTTGTTATTCTTAGCGGTTCAGGAGGTATTTCAGAATTACTCTCCTATAAGTATCCTCTTGGCTCTGTGGAAGATTTAAAACCAAGGATGGGATGAATCCACACTTAGCTGGCTAGAAGTAATGCCCTGATTGCAGTGGGTTATAATCATGAAGACCTACTTATCGAAGCAAAATTAATTTGTATGAAAAATGAATAAAGATGGTATTAACCAAGTTGCTGGTAATGTCACAGCAGGAAGCATCGGGGAGTGGGGAGATGGAAGCAGGGATATAGCATGTTGATAATGATGGCAAACTATATCAAGCTAGGCAGGGAACGCCACCTCCAGGTGGATTTCAGACTGAAAGAGCACTTCAACTGCCAGTCTCTGAGCTAGGTATCACGTCTGTTAGACTCTTAGCAGAAGAATGAAAAACTCTATGGAAAATTGTTGAACCTAAAAAAGTGGAAACTCAACCACACAACTTGGTCATTCTCTTGCGTATCCTGGAGGTCTGTGCTCTAATACTATAGAGGACACAACTAAAGTTTTTAAGCCAGTATGAATTCCATGTCCTCCCAAGGAAAGACAGTTCCGGACATAGCCCACAGGGGAAGGTAGAATATACCTAATGGTGATGGTGCAACAAGATGGCAGTGAGATGACATGAGAGCAACAATAATGAAGATAAAGTAAGTGATGGAGACAGATATTTCCTACCAGAGCCGTTTAGTCTACAAGGAAAGGTAGGACCTGCCCAATGGTGATAATGTGACAACATGATGGTGAGATGACATAAGGGCAATAATAATGAAAAAAGCAATGGTGATGATGGAGATAGTAGTGAAAATGATGGTGATAAAGCACAAATGAAGATGATGGTGATGAGGCAGGTGATAAAGATCAACGTGATTCTGATGGTGATCGTGATGATAAAGAAGATGAAGATAAAATGAATCATTGATGATGATGATGATGAAGAAGAAGATAAAAGATGAATGAAAACACAGATGATAGTGAATATAATAAAGATAGTTATGATGAAGGTAATGAAGATAATGCAAACAAAGGTATTACTAATGGTGACAATAATGAAAATGATGATAAAGAAGATAAAATGTTGGTTGTGATCAAAGTCATTGTGAGAATGATTATGAAAATGGTAATGATAATGAAGACAAAGATGATGATGATGATGAAGCTAAAGGGGACAATGAAGATGATGACAATGTGATGGATGAGGATGATGGTGACAATGATGGTAATGATGATGATGAAGATGAAAAAGAAGTTGCTGATGCACTTATCTCGCATTTAAATTATCTAGGTGACTCTTACATCCCTCTTTGGACCATAAGCTCCTTGAAGGAAGGGGCTGTGTCAGCCCAAATTTTGCATCTGCCCCAGTGCCTGGTACAAGACTCTGGTCACAATAAATGCTTATGAAAACATTGTTGAGAGGAACTGAATGATGGTGATGAAGGAAGTGATGGTGAAACCAACAACAAGAATGATAATGAAGATGGCAATGAGGATGACAAAAGATAAGAAACAGTAAAGGAGCAGCTCCTCAGCTTTAGGGACCAATGGCTTCTGAACATCCTCAGTGAAAGGAAATCTGTTTTCAGGATTCCATCATCCTCCGCATTCCATTATCAAATTTGCTATTACATTATTAATATTTAAACTATTATTCAAAAATCTTTTGCATTCCATAAAAATTCTCATAAAGCCAAGGGAGCATTGCCCTTCATTTGCATCTCATTTCATGTACATAGAACCATGGAGCCAGTGAATGGGCTCTTAAATGAACTCTTTCACCTTACTTTTGTTTTTTAAATTAATTTTCCCACTTGTGATTTTCATCCAATTTCTCCAGCATTTAGAGGGATACAGGGAAGCCTCCCTACTAAAGTTTCAGCAGCCTGGGCTAAATAAATCTCTAAGGCAGAAGTATCAAACACATAACACACAATATTGCCAAGTAGTACCTGAATCAGATTAATATGTAATTGAGAAATATTAAACAATATAAATTAAAATACAATGGAATATAGATAATGTTAATACGTGGTTTTCTAAGTCAATTTGCCTCTAGCAGGGATCTTCATCTATGGTTTAGTAACCCAGATTTCTATTGAGTTTGACGCTACTTCTCTAAGGGGAAACCAGACAGAATTGACCCAGGTCAGAGTAGCTAGGATGAGGCAATTGAAGTTTTTATTCTGAGCACTAAAATTTAGAAGGCCCATACCCAGCATTCATATTCCTTCAATAGCTAAGAAACATCTGAGCTTAGTACCCAGTTAGCAGGAATAATTCATTTAAATTGGAAATTACAAGATGGCACTTTCCTAGCAGGCCAAAACCTAGTAAGTAAGCAATTCCTGGCCCTGATAGCTCCCTGTTCCTAGTTCTCACTAATAGCAGTCTCCCAAGCAGTGACTTTATGGAATCTTAGGGTCTGTCTCTCCAATAAGCCTGTGTACCCCCAGGTTCTCTCTACCATCATCAACACTGAAATTGATTTTAAAAGTTAATATCAGGGAAGCTCTACATTGCCCATTTCAAACATGTTTTGTGAAAGTTTGTGCTGAGCCAAACACTACCAGTTATGATCCTGCCCCAGGGTTAATGTCACATACCTGGGTCCAGCCCAATCAGCACACATCAGCAGTGGCAAAGGTCACCTTCATTTCTCTACTCAGCACATCTTGTGCTATGGACCTGGAGAGTAGGGCAGGCTCATTACACAGACCATGGACTGCTCAGTTAGCCAGGTACTCATCTGTGAGAAAAGACTAGCACATGCTGAGTTAGCACCATGGCCAGAGGCACTCACCTTGTACAAGAGAGCCAGTGAGCAAGGGATTCAAAGAATAACTGATACTCATACATCACTTTAAAGTTTGCAAAATGCAAAATATTATGTGACTTCAACCTTACAACCTCCCTGAACTGTAGGTACTGTGGGTATTATTGTCCCCATTTTATAGATATGGAAACTGAGGCTCAGAAAACCTAAGTGACTTGTCCATGGTCAGCCAGCCAATAAGTGTCAGAGGGAAACTTGAACTCAGGCCTTGTTGACTCTAATTTCAAGATTCTATCCACTACACCAGAGATATCAAACATGCATCCCACAGCCCAACAAGATTGGAATGTAATTGGGAAATATTAGCAAAAATGAATGAATGGATGAAAAATGGTGCTCAAAAATTGGTACTCAGTCCCAACTCTCTGTGGCCTTATTTGGGGTTTTCTTGGCAAAGAACCTGGAGTGGTTTGCCATTTCCTTCTCCAACTCATTTGACCGATGAGGAAACTGAGGCAAACAGAGGTTAAGGGACTTGCCCAGGGTAACACAGCTAGTAAGTGTCTGAGGCCAGATTTGAACTCATGAAGATGAATCTTCCTGACTCCAAGTCCAGTACTCTATCCACTATGGTGCCACCTAGCTGTCATAAAACAGATGCTTAATAAATACTTGTTAGTTGATTGGTTGCTTGGAGTTATATTTCCTTTGCATTGTGATTGCAAACTCAAATGGAAAGGGGGCACTAAATGGTACATAAGGATTCCTGATGACTTTGTGTTGATTTAGAAAGCCACATATTTAACATCATCTCAGAAACAACACTTCTGCTACTCAGGATGCTTACTTTCTAACAGGGAAACAGCAAATACATTTAAATTGACCAAAAAATAGTTTTTAAAAATAATAATTTGGCAAGAGAAGCAAGCTTCACTGGGGCAGGAATTCATTTCTGCTTTAGTCTCTCATATTAAATGATCAAGTATTGGGCTGGGCACACAGTGAGTACCAGTAAAAGCTTGTCAATTAATTAAACACCCTTGTCCTTCAATAGCCATGCTCAATTGCCATTTCTCAAGGGAAATAATAAGAAAAACAAGCCTTCAATGCTTCTAATTTTATTTTTTTCAATCAAGAAGCATTTGTGTTTTCCTCTCCCTCCCTTTTCCCCCTACCTTTATTGAAAAAAAAAAGAAAAACAAAACCCTTTTAACAAATTTGCATAGTTCAAGCAAAATTAATTCTCTCAATGGCCATGTCTGAAAAATACATTGTTTGGTTCTGTCCTTGGTCCATCATCTCTCGATCAGGAGATAGATTCAATGTTTCATCCCTGGTCATCAGGTTTCATGGTTGGCCACTGAGTTCCTAAGTCTTTTCATGAATATGGACTTTTGGGAGAAGAGTGAGACTCCATTTTGTGATTTTTTTTTACCTGTAAGACACTGAGTGTACTGAATGTCTCCTTCAAGGCCTCCCCTTTCCCAATCATTTTATGGTTACAAAAGAAAACTCATAAGGCTTTGAATAGTTCTAGGAACTCACTTCTCTTTATTCAATTTAATCAGACACATTGTAGGAGCCTAACAAATGTTAATTAACTAAAGACCGATAAAGAAAATTCTGTTTTCTTTGGTCTGGTGTAAATGGCTATGCTATTTTTTTAAGCATCCTTTTTCTTTTCTTAAAAATGTACCTAATCCAGTCTGTGTAACCTACCTGATTTTACCCAAATTCTGGGCCATGTGGCTCAAGAGGAGAGACTATATATGTATGTGTGTATGTGCATGTGTGTATGTATGTATGTATGTATATATATATATATATATATATATATATATATATATAGTTCAGTGTGTGTATATATGTGTGTGTATACTCACATACACACACACATATATAGTTGGGTTGTTGTTCAGTTGTGACCAACTCTTTGTGACCCCATTTGGAGTTTTCCTGGCAAAGATACTGGGGTGGTTTGCCATTTCCTCCTCCAGTGGATTAAGGCAAACAGAGGTTAGTTAAGTGACTTGCCCAGGGTCACACAATTAGTAAATATCTGAGGCCAAATTTGAACTCAGGTCTTCCTAACTCCAGGTCCAGCACTCTATCCACTGAGCCACCTAGCGGCTTACACATAATAAGCACTTAATAAATGTTTGTGGAATCAAATGGAATTATGGCTAAAGTACACATTTTCTGTTACCCAATTTTGAGACAATATTCAGTTCTCAACTCATTTAGGCAGGTCTTTGGGCACCAGGTCCAATTCATCCTTGGGGCTTGATGGGTAGGATACCTGAAGCTTGTGCTTCACCACAATAATGTTGGTGACAAGGCCTGGGGGAGTACTTTAGTGGAGAACACAGAGGACAGAAGCAAACACACAGCTGGTAATAACAAACTTAGGGAGCAATGCATTTACAGCCATGGGCAAACACTCGGCTTTCATCCAGTCCATCAGTCCCTGGCAAATTGGTAGTTTGTGCGAAACTGTGCTGGGGGAGCGGTGTGCAATGATGAAGCCCCTGAAAATGGTGTTCGCTGACTCTGGCGGAATGAGCTGTAGCACTTAGACCATGAAATGCTAAGACCCAGAGAATATTGCAGCTGGAAGGGACTTTGGAGATCATCCAATGTTACCTCTTCATTTTAAAAAAGAAGACTCAGGTTCCAAGAGCTGAAGGGATGTGCTCACCAGGGTCAAACAGCCAGTTAGTCAGTAGCAGGGCTGCTGTTTCAATCTAGAATCCTTTCCACCCCCCTCTCCTGCCTCTCGTTTTTATACATCTCTTCCCAGGGCTAATTAACATTTCTTTAACATACTTTTGATGTGCTCAAAGTATGTAAAGGGAACAGAAGCCATCATTTAAATAAATGGAATGAAAAATCAAAGTTTCCCCTGGAGTAGCATGTCCCAAGACCTACGTGTAAGCTCCAGGGAATTGAGGCAATGAAAACCAAAACAGAAAAAAAAAAAAAAAAAAAGGTCCTAGTCACCCTCTGGGCCGGGCCGGTGAATCTTCTCTTTGGCAGCCTTAGGAGACTCCATTCTGAGGCTGTGTTAAGCTTCTATAGCTAATCCTGCCTGTCTTAAGTCCACGCACTTCAGTAAAGGGGAAAGTACCTCACCAGGAAGCAAGAGACCTGAACCTAAAGTCTCCATCCACTATGTATTGCTGCAGTACCAGAGACTCAGAGCTAGTTGCAGCAGAATCATGATCAGAGAGCATTCTGCAGCTAACAAAGTATTTTTCACAATAAGAAGTTTTGGGGTTGTTTATTTGTCTTTCTATTCACCTGTCCCATTTACAGCAAGCATATATAAAATGCAGACTAGGTGCTACTGGGGATACAAAGGCTGTCCCAAGAATGAAATAATTCCCACTCAAAAGGAACTTACTCTTAATGAGTGAGATAACAAGGGTGTATATACACACATACATATACATACACATATACATATATGTCTATATGTATGTATGTATTTGGTATGAGGGCACCAGCATTTAGAGGAGGGGGGAATCAGGAAAGGCTTCATGCAGAAAATGGAACACAATAGGAATAGGGACCAGGTCTGTGGTCTAGGGAATGCCTGGCTTAGGAACTCCCTCTATCAATACAGTTTGGCATTTCCTCTGATTTAGAGTGCTCAGAAATTCTGTGACTTGTCCAGTGTCACACAGCCATTGGGAATCGGAAGTGGAACAAGAACTCAGGTCTTCTCTGGCTTTCAGGGTGACTCTGTCTCTGTCTCTAGGTCTTTCCCTATTTGTCTCTCTCTGTTTCTGTACCTCTCTTTCTCTGTCTCTCTCTCTGTCTCTGTCTCTGTCTCTGTCTCTCTCTCTCTCTCTCTCTCTGTCTGTCTGTCTGTCTGTCTCTCTCTCTCTTGTACCCTGTCTCTCTTTCTGTCTCTCTGTCTCTCTCTCTTTCTCTGTCTCTGTTACCCTATCTCTCTCTCTTTCTATCTCTCTGTGTCTCTGTCTCTCTCTGTTACTTTGTCTCTCTTTTTCTGTTTCTCTGTATATGTGTGTCTCTCTCCGTCTCTGTCTCTCTCTGTCTCTGTGTGTGTGTCTCTCTCTGTCTCTGTCTCTGTCTCTGTGTGTGTGTCTCTGTCTCTCTCTTTCTGTCTCTCTGTGTCTCTCTCCCTGTCTTTGTGTGTTTTCTCTCTCTGTGTGTCTCTTTCTGTGTTACCTTGTCTCTCTTTTTCTGTCTGTTTCTCTGTGTATGTGTGTCTCTCTTTGTCTCTGTCTCTCTCTCTCTCTCTCTCTCTCTCTCTCTCTCTCTCTCTCTCTCTCTCTCTCCCCCCACCCTTCTTCCCTCCCTCCCTCCCTCAGTCTTTCCCTGTATGTGTCTCTCTCTGTTTCTCTTTCTTTGTCTCTGTCTCTCTCTTACACACACACACACACACACACACACACACACACACACACACACCCTATACCAAACTGCTTCTTCATACAGAAGAAGCACTTGTTAAATGCTCTTTGTTGAACAGGACAACCCTGTGAAACAAGGTGAATAATATTTCCATTTTAATGAATGGGAAAACTGAGGCTCAGTGACATAGTATGACTTCACTCAAGTTAGACAATGTCAATGAGAGCTTACTATCATTTAAAGAAGGGAGGCTGAGCTAAATGATGTTGTGAGTTTCCTTCTAGAGCCAAGATCTAGAATTAGGAGTGGGCACACAAACTTTAGACTGGCAGGAGAATATGGAGGCTGCCTGGGAGTCAAGAAAACCTTGGTTTGAGTCCTAACTCTGACACATGCTAACTGTGTGATCCCAACACCTCTGGGGCCTCCAGGCAACTCTCTAAAACTAAGTTGTGGAATGATACCACATTAGATTCTGCTCCAGCCCTTTATTTTAGCTCTATGTGTATCTTTCCAAGCCCTCTGCTCCTTTAAATCTTATGTGATCCTAACTGTGGTGCCATGATATTTGAATTATTTCTTTCTGGTACTTGAAGTATTTTCTCTTTGACTTGGGAGCTCTGGAATTTGGCAACAATATTGCTAGGAATTTTCATTTTGGTATTTCCTTCAGGGAGTGATTGGTTAAAAAAAGGCAAAGGTAGTAGTCATGATCTCAGACAAAGCAAAAATAAACCCAATTAAAAGAGATAGTTGGAGAAACTACATTTTGCTCACAGGTACTATAAACAATGAAATAATACAAAAAAATTTTATAACAAGTTTCATTTATAAATACCTCATTTCTTGAACATGTATGAGTACAAAACTGAGTCAAATTTATAAAAATAAGAGGCATTCCCCAATTGATAAACGGACAAAGGATAGGAACAGGTAGTTTACAGAAGTAGAAATCAAAGCTATCTATAATCATATGAAAAATGCTCTAAATCACTATTAATTAAAGAAATGCAAATTAAAATAACTCTGAGGTAACTCCTATCAGAGACTACAAGTGCTGGAGGAAATGAGGGAAAAGTAGGCACAGTAATGTACTGTTGGTAGAGTTGCAAACTGGTCCAACCACTCTGGAAAACAATTTGGAAATATGCCCGAAGGACTATAAAACTGTGAATAATTTTGACCCAGCAATGCCACTACTAAGTCATTATCCCAAAAAGATCAAAGGAAAAGGAACTATATGTACAAAAATATTTATAGCAGCTCTTTTTGTGGTGGCAAAGAATTGGAAACCAAGGGGATGCTCATCAATTGGGGACTGGCTGAACAAATTGTGGCATATTATTGTGAGGGAATGTTATTGTGCTGTGGGAAATGATAAAGGCAGTTTCAGAAAAACATGGCAAGACTTATATGAACTAATGCAAAGAGAAGTGAGAAGAACTGGAGAATTGTGTACAGTAACAGCAGTGTTATAATGATGATCAACTCTGAAAGACTTGGCTACTCTGATCAACACCATGATCCAAGGCAGTTCCAAAGGCTTCATGATGAAAAAATGCTATCTACCTTTAGAGAGAGAACTGAGGAACTCTGAGTGCAAATTAAAGTATAATTTTCTCATTTTCTTTATTTTTCTTGCTTTTTTTCAGAATATGGCTAATATGGAAATGTGTTTTGCATGATTTCACATGTATAATTGATCTCATACTGCTTGCTTTCTCAATGAGTGTGGGGGGGTTTGGAAGGGAAAGAGAATTTGGAACTCAAAATTTAAAAAGAAAACAGTGTTTAAAATAAATAACAAAAATTTGAAAAAATAAACACATTGATAGCTTTTGCTTTTACATGACATATTATACACATATATTTATATGTGTATATTTTACATATATATTTATATGTGTGTATCTGTGTATTATACACACACACACACACACACACACACACACACACACACTCACCATGTTTTTCCCCTAGGCCCACCCAGAAAACTTTCCCTTGAAATAAAATTTGAAGAAAGGAAGAAAGAGAAAAAATTTCTGACTAAACAACATTTTTTAAACAACACATTTTAAAAATGTTATATGCAATATCTCACACTCCAATTCCTGTTACATTCTCTGTTCTACTAAAGTTTTTTTAATTAACAGCAAGCTATATTTTTCTTCCAATCTCCCTCCCCAGTGATAAAAGAAAAAGAAAACTCATTTCATGTATGGTCAAGGAAAACATATTCCTTCGTTGACCATGTTTTTGAAAAAAATGTGTCCTTCTGCATCCTGAGTCTATCACCTCTCTGTCAAGAGGAGAGTGGAACACTTCATAGCTTGTCCTGTGGAATCACAGATGGTCATTGCATTGATTAGAGTTCTTATAGCTTTCAAGTTGTCTTTGTTATGTTGGTGTTGTTGTATAAATTGTGTTCTTTTGTTCTGCTCATTTCATTCTTCATTAGTCTAACATTTTATTATGACTCTCAAATCTACTTTTCCCGCCCCAATCTCTCTGCTGACCTTATCTCACATCTCCAATTACCTTTCAGACATCTCAAACTGACTGTCCAATAGACATTGTAAACTTGACATGTCCTAAACTGAACTCATTGTCTTTCCCCCAAACCCTCCCACTCCCCACCTTCCCTATTACTGTAGAGGACAACACCGTCCTCAAGCTCCCAACCTAGAAGTCACCCTGGACCCCTATCTGTCATGCCTCTTCATACCCAAGCTAGTACCTAGGCCCATCAATTTCACCCTTGCAGCATCTCTCATATACGCCCCTTTCTCTCCTCTGACATGGCCATCCTCCTACTACAGGTCTTTGTCACTTCACACCCAGATTACTGCAATAGCTGCTGATGGGTCTGCCTTCCTCAAGTCTCTCCCCATTCCAATCCATCCTCCAATCAGACACTAAAGTGATCTTCCTAAAGCTCAGGTCCAATCACATTAATTACTCAGTAAACTCCAGTGGCTTTCTGTTGTCTCAAGGAACAAATACAAAATGTTCTATTTGACATTCAAAGCCCTTCATAGCCTAGCCCCCTACCACCTTTCTAGTCTTCTTATGTTTTACTCCCTGACACATACTTTTCAATTGGCCTCCTGGCTGTTCCAACAAGACACTCCATCTCTAGCCTCCAGGCATTCTCTCTGGTTGTCCCCCATGCCTGGAATGCTTTCTCTCCTCTGCTCCAAATACTGACCTTCCTGACTTCCTTTAAGTCCCAACTAAAATCCTACCTTCTATAGTAAACCATCCCCAATCCCCCTTAATCCCAGCATCTTCCGTCTGTTAATTGTTTCCTATTTATCCTCTATATAGCTTGCTTTGTGTAAATTTATTTGCATGTTGTCTCCCTCATTAGATTTTAAGCTCCTTGAAGGCAGTAATTGTCTTTTGCCTCTTTTTGTATCCCAAATGCTTAAACATAGTACCTTAACATAGTAGGTACTTAATAAATCTTTATTGATTGATCATTCTTATAACTAATTGCATAATTCAATTCACTTCAACAAAGAGTTACAGAGCCCCTATTATGTACCCAGAACTGATGAGGTGGGAGAGTAGGGGAATGTAACAGTGGTTGATACTTTGGATTGTTCATACTGGGTGAGTGGAAAGTGTCCCCCATCCTGACAGACTGATGGAAAAGGACTTACTGGGTGGGTATCCTCCAACATTCAGAATAACAACTGACATTTTAAGGGAATATATCCATTGACATCCAGTTTGTTCTATCTAATTTGCTAAATGCCAATTAAATGCTTGAGCATTCCTTATCACTGGGATGTATTCTCTGAATCTCATTACCGATTTTTCATTGCCTATGTAACTATGACTTAATTACCAGGCAGCTCCATTTATCTTAAGCAGAAAGGGACTAACTCCCGGAAACAGATGATAGATCATCTCTATGTGACAGTCACTGGTTATATAAATTGTGAAATTACCAGAGACAGTTGGAAGATTTTGGAAACTATGAAGTTAAAAGAATCAAGTGTCTCCATGAAGTCTATAAGATGCCACAAAATATTACCTGTACTTGGAAAATCTTTCCTATACAGGGTGACTTTGAAGGAATCAAAATGGATCTCCTTTTTTTTTTAGGCAATTCGGGTTAAGTGACTTGCCCAGGGTCACACAGCTAATAAGTGTCTAAAGTTGGATTAGAACTCATATATCCAGGGTCAGCACTCCACTGCCACTTAACTGCCCCAGGTCTCACTTTTTACGAACAAAAATTACTCTTAAGAGATTTTTGTGTACTAAATGTTATCTTCCTGCTGCCCTCCATAAAAATTGAAGACAGGTTTCTGTGGCAAAAATGAGGGCCTTGAGACATAATAATATGATATTCAATAATTCAGACTTTTTGAAGATTAAGCCTCACTAATCTCTCCCAGACTAGGAGGGCAGAACCCACTCACAGCCCTGATCCCAATACTAGAAAGCGTAGAAGCCTTAAGCTGCTCTTCTTTTTCTGACTTGGGCCAGCTTGCCCCTCCTTAGGCAGCTTAGTGACACTCCCTCAGAGGGGCTCACCCTATTGGTGCCAGACTTAACACATTCATGCAATCAATTTTAGCCCACCTGCAGCTCAGAACTCCCTAGCTCAAGCAATCCACTAACCTCTGCTTCCTCCAGGAGCAGGGATGACAGAGGTGCACCACCAAACCCAGCAAATTCGGACAAATTTTAAAAGATTAAATATTTAAAAGAAAAATGTAACTGAATGATAAAATACTAATTAAGTCACTAGATCTGGATCTGAATCTGTCATATACTTACTAACTGTATTTTCCCAGGCAAGTCACTTCAGCCTCAGTTTCTCCATCTGTAAAATGGAAATAATAACATTGTGATACTGGGGCAAGATCACATGAGATAACACACTATGCATAAAGCATTTTGTGAATGTGCTACATGTCAGAGATTCCCACTACCATCATCAAAGAATCAGAGATTTTGAGCTGGAAGGAGACCTTAAAAGCCATCTAACCCAAACTCTCATTTTACAGATGGGGACACTGAGGCCAAGAGAGATTAAGTGATGTGCCCACATTTATACAGAGGGTACCTGAGTTCAGATCTTCATGACTGTCCCCATTGCCATGGAAAGAGCTCCCTGCAGCCAGAGGACCAGGGCTGAAATCTCACCTCTGATGTGCCCTGTCTATTTGACCTTGAACAAGTAATTTCACTTCCCCTGGGCCTCAGTTTCCCCAGCAATAAAATGAAGAGGTTTGGCTAAATGGCCTCTGAGGTCCCTTCCCAGCTGGAGATCTTTGATCCTAGGATTTATAATAAGCAATTTTATGATAATTTATACAAGTAACATTTATATAGTGCTCACCATACCAGGCACTGTTCTAAGTGTTTCACAAGTATTATCTCATTTGATTCTCACAACAACCTTCTTGCCAGGTGCTCTTATTATCCTCATTTTACAGCATTTAAGTGACTCGCCCAAGGACGCAGCTTGTAAGTGTCTAAGGCTGGATTTGAACTCAGATCTTCCTGACTCCAAGCGCTGTGCTCTGTCCAGATTATTTTCATGGCATGTTTAAAGACACACTGCCTCTCTACTCTCTAAGCTCTGTGGCTAGAAAGACAAAAAATGGCACAGCCTCTGCCCTCAAGAAGCTTATATTCAACTGGAGGAGGGGACATGAGTATGAAAATTTGAGGAGTTCCTGGCCTGGTGTGGTGACACTGCCATTTGCAGATGGAAGAGATAAACAGATAAGTATAATAAAAAATAGAATGTGGAATGGGCCGAGGAGAGGCCCAGACAAGTGTTCTTGGGAACCTTTCAGCTGGGAGCAGGTAATATCACAATCTGGGAGAACAGGCAAGAGATTCGTGCTCACGTGACAGTGACCAGGGGATAGGACTAGGCCCTGACCACTTTCACTGAGGTCAATGTCCCAGCCATGGGATGACCACAGTTACACCTCAGCCTGACCTCTCTCTTGCAGGCCGTAGGGACATTGGAGCTGGGAAGCAAAACCTTGCTCACTATCTGCTCTCTCCCTGCTACCTTCCACATAGTGAAAAGATAGCCCTCCAAGCTCAGGCTTGGGCAAACAGGCTACAAGGAGCCCATTGGGGCAACTCCTTGCCTCTGCAGGCCCCAGAACCTCCAGCCCTCCCTATTTGCAAAAATTTGCAAACGGCAGTGTCACCACACCAGGCCAGGGACTCCTCAAGTTTTCACACTCACACGTGGCTCCAAATCCACCTCTGGAGGTATTCTCCTACTGCAGCAGGGTTTTCTGTGGGTGCATTTTTAATTCATTTATTCAGGCAGGGATGTTGTGTTTGTTTTCAGTGAAAACCCTTCAGCTATAATATCCGGATATGATGCGGGAGTGCTGCCTTACATCCTTCAGCCACGCAGAGCTGCCTCTTATTCACATAATCTGGGCCATTTCTGAAGACGGTTTCATTGTTATGGAATGGATCAGCATAACTTGACTGCAGTGAAGGAGGAATGAGAGGGAGAGAAGTGATTACAGGGAGAGAGGTGCTCAAAGGCTTTGTAACAAAAAAGGAATGCAGGAGAAATTACTCATATTATCATTGCCTCTTCTGGGAGAGTTTGTGATCTCATTTTATTATTTTTATATATGTTTGCTACATAATATAATGATTACAATAAGTAACTGTAATTATTGTTATACAATCTTGTGATTATATTCTTGTTTTCATCTTTTTTGGTGGAGTTCAGACAAAAATATAAAGGGGACAGGTCACTATCCTGCTATTACTCCTTTATATTTAATGTTTTGCAGCCTGTTACACAAGTGAATAAAATAACTAAAGTAATTGGATAAAAGAGTTAGGATACTATGAGAGCATGTGGGCGGTGCCATAGTGCACAGAGCACTGGGCTTGGAGTCAGGAAGACTCATCTTCCTGAGTTCAAATCTGGCCTCAGACCCTTACTAGCTGTGTGACCTTGGTCAAGTCACTTAACCCTGTTTGCCTCAGTTTCCTCATCTGTAAAATGATACAGAGAAGGAAACAGCAAATCCCTCCAGAATCTCTGCCAAGAAACCCCCAAATGGGGTCAGGAAGAGTTGGACACAACTGAAATAACAACTGGGATGTTTTATTATTATTGGTATCATTGAAGCTGATTTAGAAAGCTGGCTTCGAAGTCAGGAAGTCAAATCCTGCCTCTGACACATAATTAACTGTGTAACTCTGAGCAGGTCATGGGACTTCTATGTTTCTGAGGCAACTTTCTGAAACTGTACGAAAGAAGAGAGGATGCCAATTTGCATTGGCAAAAAGAGCTTCCTCCCTGGGAATTCCCTATACCAAGGAAATCACAGGACCAGACTCTGTCCTTATTATTGTCCTCACAAGATCAAATAGCCAGAATTATACGCCAGATGCTTAGTTTTTCATAAACTGATAAAAGAAATCAGTCTCCATACTACAAATATAAGCACCAAAATGTCTTTGATTATTCAACAAATAACTGTTTTGGAATTGGAGTATTACTACTGTCCATCAATCAGTCAGTTCACAAGCATTAAGGGTTTACCATGTGCCAGACACTGTGCTAAGTGCTGGGGATACAAAGAAAGACAAAAATATGCTCCCTGCCCTCAAGGAGCTTACATACTAATGGAGTAAAAATATGAAAGCAGCTAGGTACATGCAAGATATACGCAGCTTAAATGGGAGCTTAAAGACAAAACTGTTGCTTACAGTATGTATAGACACACACCACTTGGCACACAAAAAAATTAAGAACTGCTTTTCTAATAGATGCTACCATACCAAAAACTATGTGGAATGAAAAGGTCTCAAAATATAGAAATCCAGTGAAATAAGTGAAAACCATATGAGAGAAAGAAGTACATAGCATACTCATCATCCTGTCTGCTCCTAGAGAGGATGTTTTCAGTGAGACTATGGAAGATGGGCTTACATTGGAACATCTTCATTCAATTGCAAAAATCATTCATTTTTATCTGTTATTGCTGTTCAATCATTTCAGTCATGACCAGCTCTCTTTGTGACCTCATTTGGGGTTTTCTTGACAGAGATAATACAGTGGTATGCTGTTTCCTTCTCCAGCTCACTTTATAGATAAGGAAACTGAGGCAAACAGGGCTAAGTAACTTGTTCAGGGTAACACAGTTAAGACGTGTCTGAGGCCATACTAGAACTCAGGTCTTCCTGACTCCAGGTCTGGTACTCTATCCTCTACTCTGCCTACCTGCCTCATTCATTGTATCTACCTGCACAACAATCCATCAAACACTGAACATAAAAGAATAATGTCAGTCTTCTGACACCTTCCGCCTTCTTCCCCATGTACTCTCTGATCCAGTGATATTGACCTCCTGGCTGTTCCTCCCACAAGACCCTCCATCTCTTGTCTCAGGACATGCCCTCCCTGCCTGGAATGCTCTCCCTCTTCATCTCCTCCTCACCTTGTTTCCTTCAAATCCTAGGTAAAATCTCACCTTCTACAGGAAGCTTTTCCCAGTCTCTTTTAATCCCTTTGCTAATTACTTATTATGTATCCTCTATCTGGTTGGTTTGTCCATGGGTGTTTGCATGTTGTCTCCCTATTGGATTGTGGGCTGCTCGAGGGCAGGGGTGGCTTTTGTCTTTCTTTGTATACCCAGCACTAATCACAGTGCCTGGCACATAGTAGGTACTTAATAAATGTTGTCTGATGGCCTATTGACTGACTGTCTGTCCCAACGCTGTTTTTATCTGAATTCTGAAAAATAGAACAAAATTAACAACAACAACAACAATAGTATAGAGACTGAGGGCTTTGAACTTGAATCCAAAGTTCACATTAAACCAGCCGATGAAGGTGATGCCTAGAAATGCCTTCCTTCATCTCCTCCAGGCAAAACACATCAAGCATAGAGAAATCAAAAGGAAGACTGAAGCTGAATACATTAAGAGATTTCCTGGCATCCCGAAATCAAAACTGAATGAGAACATGTTTAAAATAATTAGCACCTATGCAGTAGCAGACAATGAACACTTTCCTGATCTCCCCTCAGCAACCAGCCCAGTGCCTCCCCTCAGAGATTTCCTGCCCACTCACTTCATATATATCTCATACAAACAGCACTTAATTTTTTGCTTGCTGTCTCTAGTATTGCGATGTGAGCCTTCTAAGAGCCAGGATCATGTTTTAGCCTTTTTTGTATCCCCAGCACTTAGCACAGAGCCTAGCCATGCTAAGAGTTCATTCACTGACTAGATTGTGAAACTGCAAAATGAGCCAAGACAGATTTGGAAAGTAGTCTAACAAAAGTCTTTGCTAGAGCCCACCACCCTAAGGCAGCTGTAAAAAGACTAATACTTCCTCATCTAAATGGAAGAAGAGGATTGAGAGACATTTTTTGAACCCATTAGAAATAGCTCAAAAAACTACAGGACATCTTGATGGATAAATGCCAGTTAGGGGGACCCAGGAGGCTTGTGACATGAAGGAGGCAGTTCATCTTATGTCTGAGAGTGGTCTACAGGGGTGGAAGACAGATGGGACATACGAGCATACTAGGGATTGTGATCTTAAGCCTTCCAAGTCAGGTCATGGACAACTCATCGTTGGCAGCCAGTGGGCTTGGTGCCCAGGCTAGTGATAGATGCTGGGGAACAAACAAGCCCACATTCTCCTAGAAAACAAATCTGATCTAACAGATTGCCCCCTTGCCTTCCACCTAAGACATTACAGGGAATGGGACAGTGCCAGGGAATGATGAGCATTGGGAGGGAAGAGAGGCTGGGGATGGGGATGACTTTTCTCCAGCAGCATATTAGACTTTAAAGGGCTACTTCAGAGGGACTTTGCTGGGGAGGATGTCTGAGAGCTTCATTTTCATAGGAAATATCATGTGTGAGTACCCTCTTCAATCAATAGGAGAGTTACCTCCTCCAACAGAATTGCTTCCTCAGCTCCCTGAGGGTTCTGTCCTAGTGCTTTCCTCTCTATAAGAAGGCCAAGGGCAGCACCTGGGCTAGGCAGAGGGGGTGAAATCTCCAAAACAGAGGTAGCAAGTACCCAGCACACAGTAAGTAATTGATATATGCTCTTTCATTCATTTTATTCATTCGTCTTCAGCAACTCCCACTTCCCTTTCAACAGCGAGGCAAAGGCACAGGGACAGCAGATTCCAATGGAGACATGAAACCATAGGCACACAGAAATGGATGTCAGAGGTGCCCTGTATGGCCCTTGCTGGTCCAAAGAGCTGCTGTCCTCCCAATCCGCACATGGCCCTAACCTACCCCCAAATGTCTCCCTCTGGGAGCCAACTCAGCTTGCTCGTTACATATCAAACAAGGTGGAGGGGAACAGAAGACGAAACTGAACAGCAGAAAGTAGCATCAGCTTTGCCTCTTGGAAACCCTAGCTGCTTTCAAATGCCTTCTACCTTCTACCTTCCTCCCCATGTACTCTCTGATCTATTGATATTGGCCTCTTGGTCATTCCTCCCACAAAACCTACAGGTGGTCCTTCCTGATTGTTGGTCGGTCCTTTCAGTTATATCCAATTCTTCAGAGCACCATTTGAGGTTTTCTTGACAAAGACACTGGAGTGGTTTGCCATTTCCTTCTCCAGCTCATTTTACAGGTGAGGAAACTGAGGCAAACAGAATTAAGTGTCCTGCCCAGTATCACACAGTGTCTGAGACCAGACTTGAACTCAGGTCTTCCTGACTCTAGGTCTGACTCCCATGCCACCTAGCTGCCTCCTTCCTGATTCCCTAAATTATTAGTGCCCTTCAAAAATAGATTAGCTTGTACCAGTTTTGTATATATTTTAGAGAAGCAGCATGTCATAACAGATAGAGGGGAAATTTCAGAGTCAGGAAACCCTGGGTTTAAAACCCACTTCTGACATACATACATAAATATATACACATATATACGTGTGTATGTGTGTATACGTACATGTATGTGTATATGTACATGTGTGTATATACACTAGCTGTGTGATGCTGAGTAGGTCACTTAACGTCTGCCTGCCTTAGTTTCCACATCCATAAAATGAGAATAATTATTGCATCTACCTCCCTCAAGACTTGTCTTTAGGCTCAAATGAGATAACACTATATAAATGCTAGTTTTCATTACTATTAAGTTACTTCCCCATCTGAACCTCAGTTTCCTCATCTATAAAATGTGTGGAATAACATTTTCAATAACTGCGTCACAGGTTTGTGATAAGGAGGGTACTCTGTACACCCTGAAACTGACAATAGTGATGACGACTGCCTGCACTTGAGTCCCGCCTCTCCCACGTCCTGGCTGTGGGACCTGGCCAAGTTACTTAACCTATCAATGCTCTCAGGGAATTCTCTATGTCTGTTAAGTTACGAGAAAGATGCTGACTGCGGGAGTTCCTCACAGGAAGCTCCTTACAGTTTTGAAATTATGGGTCCTCCCCCCCAAAAAATTAATAACAGCAGTATCAACAATAATAAGGAGAAGGAAAATTAAATTGGTTCAAGAAGTGTTAGGTAAACTCCTGATTGCAGAGACATCAAGGTTTAAGGATATTTACAGACACTTAACCAGAGCAGATGTCATAGCTCCCGATTAGATATTAGCTTCTTCAGTAGGCAGGAACTGTATTCTTTTTTATGAATGAATCAATGAATAAGTCACTGGGTGAGTGAAAAAGCATTTATTAAGTGTTTATTATGTATGTTGTGCCAAGTGCTGAGGATACAAAGAGAAGAGTAAGACAGCCTTTATCAGGGAGCTCCCATTTTAATGAGGGAAAGGGTTCTGCTATAGAGAGACCAGAAATGGTCTTTATGATGGAGCAGCAATGCTGATGGCAATGCATCTTCTTTAATGTCACAGCTATTGAGCCATTTGACAGTGCCTAGGACGTTTGTCAGGAGAAGGTTCTTTTCTGGGTCTCCAGTAGCTGTCCATGATTCTGAGAAGGCAAGAGAAGCAGCGCCTGCTTCCAGGTCATGTTCACAAGGCTTGCTTCCCTTTGAGAATGACTACAGGGACAAGGCTGGATGCTGGGCCCCTACAGGTACATCTTTGTCTCCTCACTGTCCTTCACAGAGTTCCTCACACAGCAGCTCCTTACCATGGTTAGATTGTCAACTTGCAGGTGAGGAAACCGAAGCTTAGAAAGAAGAAATAACTTGCAATAGCAGTTTTGCACCAGCCCATACATTTGGAATTGATTTAAACAACTTCCACTGATATACAAGTTTTAGGGGAAGACAACCATTGTGGGATGTGAAGTCCACCCACATAGGGAACGCTGATTACCCATCATCCTTCCTACATCCCCCAATATACACAACAGATTCTTCAGGATACATCACTAAAGCCAGAGCCCCCCACCCTCCAGAGACAATCCTCCCCACCCAACCCTCTGCATTTTGTTCTACCGTCTATCAGTCAAAAGGAATTGGGTCCCTCTCCTGTTCTACATCATCGAGGCAGAAAATCAATGGAGAACTGAGCAGTCCCCATAGACCAACTTAGCTCAGGCTCTGCCACTGCATGGCAAATGCCCCAGGGAGTATCTTCCTTGGCTTTGTCTCCTCCAGAGACAAGCTCATTCTCTTGCTAGTTCCCACATGCTTGCTCAGGCATATACACATGCACAGTAGCATGCACATACCTAATTGGAACTGGAGAATCGTAATGGCACCCCACCGTCTCAAGGGACTCTTCAAAGGAAGGAAATGTGGCCCCATCCTTAGCTATAGCAGATGGCTTCTTCAAGGTGACTAATTTTATAGCATGCTGCCTGCCTGGGCCCACCAAGAGGGAAAGGCAGTTCTCAAATGGCTGACTCCAAGACATTTCTCAGAGCAGAAAAGGAAAAATATTTGGAGGCAGAATTTTCTATTCCAGTGACTGTGGAATTGCTCAAGCCCAGGGCCAAGAAGAGGGCTGACTCACCTGCAGGCACTACTCTATCAAAGCAACTAAAAGAAAAACTGTCTGTTATCCAACATATAAAGGACCAAAACATATAAACAAGCCATTCTTGGTTTTTTGTATGTTTGTTTTTTGGAGGGGGGAAGACAAGGTAGTTGGGGTTAAGTGACTTGCCCAGGGTCACATTGCTAGTAAGTGTCAAGTGTCTGAGGTCAAATTTGAATTCAGGTCCTCCTGACTCCAGGGCTGGTGCTCTATTCACTGCGCCACCTAGCTGCCCCTAAACAAATCATTCTTAAAGAAAGGAACCCAAGTTATCAACAACAATACAAAAAATTCTTTGGATCCCTAATAATGAAAGTAAGGTCATAGCCTTTGACACAGACGTTGCATTCTGGACCATATAACCCAAGAAGGTATTGATAAGAAGGAAGTCCCCATATATGCCTAGCTTATTTACGGCAGTACTTTTCTGTGATAGCAAAAAATTGGAAACAAAGTAGATTCCCATCAATTAAAGAGTGGCTAATTGGGGCCGCTAGGTGGCGCAGTGAATAGAGAACCAGCCCTGGAGTCAGGAGGACCTGAGTTCAAATTTGACGTCAGACACTTGACACACTTACTAGCTGTGTGACTTTGGGCAAGTCACAACCCCAATTGCCCACCAAAAAAGCAAAAAAAATACATAAATAAAGAGTGGCTAAACAAAATGTGGTAGATGAATATTACAAAAAACTTTTTAAATTATAGAGAGAAGCACTGAACAGATCTATGTGGACTGATATGGGATAAAGTAAGTTGAACCAAGAAAACAATATATGCAAGAACTACAACAATTTAAGTGGAAAGAACAGTCACATACACAAAAATTAAAAGTGAATGTTGCAAAATTGCAAAGAACAACCATGAACTGAAAAAAACAGATATGAGAAGACACTCAGAACCCACTTCTTTGCCAAGGTAGAGGTCCACAAATGCTGCACATTGAACATACTTCCAGACTTTTTCAATATGTTGACCAATTATGGTGATTTTTCTCTTGTTTTTCTTATTTTTGTCTTTAAAAAATACTGTTTGTTGTATGGTATTGTTCTATGGGAAGGGAAATGGAAAAATTGTGGTGATGTAAAAAACAAAAGCCATCCATTTAAAAAAAAAGTTAAGAGTAATGCATATTCTGCCTTGCAACTGCTAGATTGACAAAAGTGACAATAAAAGGAAAAAAACATTTTCCCCCAATTGTTTGACAGGCTGAGGGAAAGGAAGCACATTAAAGCACTATCGATGGAACTGTGAAATGATTCAGTCATTCCAGAAGGCAACACAAACTATGCCTGTAAAGCCACTGAATTTGTCTTATCCCAAATCAAAAAAAGATCTAGAATAAAAGGAAACCTTTGAAATACATATGCATGTTTGTGTGTTAGCTCTGCTTATTGCAGCAAAGAACTGGAAACTAAGGGGGTATCCATCAGCTGGGGAATGGCGGAACAAATTAGGGCATATGAATGTAATAGAATATGACTATGCTGTAAGAAATATTGACGGGGATAGTTTCAGAGAAATCTGGAAAGACTTATATGAACTGATACAAACTAAAGTGAGAAAAACCAGAATAATCTATACAATAACTACCACACTGAAAATGCAAATAGCTCTGAAAGACTTCAGAGCTCTGAACACAATCGCTAACCATGATTCCAAAGGACTGGTGAGGAATCCTGCTACCCACCTCCTGAGAAAAAGGTGACAGATTAATGGTACAGAATGAAAATTACATTTTTGGACATAGTTAAGGTGCAGATTTCTTGCTCATTTGTTTGAGCTTATTCATTACAAGGTTTGGGGGTCTGGTTTTTCAACAGGGAGATAGGATGTGGGAGGGGAAAGTGGACCAATGACAGTTATGTAACAAAGGCATAAAATAAAGGAATGGGAGTCATTGAACCATTATTAAAACGCACTGAAGAACAGAACAAAATTCACAAGGAGTCACAGACAAGCAAGACAGCTCTGAAACTAACATATTGAAATTATCATGTTTTTCTTTTAAAAACAAGCTGCAGGTAACAGAGATACATGGTTTCCTGTCCAATTCTCTTTTTCTTTTCTTCTTTTTACATAGACATGCTGAAGTCTGTTGGCATTTGTCAAGTTCAGGATAATAAAAATAATAAAAATTATTTTTGAAAATAAGGGTTATCCTACCAGAAAGTTAGTGGAGTGATGGGGGAGGACATAGGAGAGAGCAGATTGGGGGAGGGGGTATACGTGGGATCGCTGTTTTGGGGGGGTGGGTAGGGGAAAGATGGGGAGAAAACTTGTTACTAAAAATCTTGTGGAAATGAATGATGTAAAGTAAAAATAAACAAAAGTTAATTTAAAATAAATAAAAAATAAAAATAAGGGTTATCTGGCCAGGGTATAGAGGGGAAAAAACTATGTAAATGAATGATATATTCTATTTTATTGATATATTTTGGTTTACAACACTCTCATTTCCAAATATATTCCTCTTTTCTTCCCTCCCCAGAAAGCTATCCACCAAAACAAATAATAATTTTCTTAAAAAGTAGTTCAGAAAAACTCATTATTAACCAAGTCTTTCAGGGCTTAGTACAGTGTGTGTCACAAAGTGTGTTACATAATACTTGTTGTTGTTTTTTATTCTGAACATTAGAAATAAAACAAGCATTTCCATACCACAGTAAAATAGAAAAAAAAAAGATTGTACATGAAATTGTAAGTCCAATATGTACAGTTTACTATTCCTTTTAAACCTATGATACAGTTGTCATGTAGCTTTCTTTTCCCCCCCTATATTTCCTTCTCTCTCTCCTCCAAAGACAGCTACCGTTAGACACAAATACATGTATACACATAAAACCATTATCGGCTCTTTCTCTGAATGCAAGCAGCATCTTTATTCATATGTCTTTTGTAGCTAATTTGATATTTATAATAGTCAAAATGACTTAGTCAAAGTTGTTCTTAAAACAATATTGTTATTAATTTATACAACATTCTCTTGATTCTGCTCATTTCACTCCACTATTTCATGCAAGTCTATCCATGTTTTTCTAAGACCATTGAGCTCATCATTTCTTGTGTAACAGTAGTATTCTATCATCCCCCTATTGATGGGCATCCTCACATTAATAAATAATGGTTGACCTTACTTGACATGGTAGTAAGTTCAATATTCTATATTCATAATCCCCGACCTGTACAAAGAGAGAGATACATTTTCTCATCTCCTCTTTGGAGCTATAACTTTACCACTACACAGCATCCAGATTTTTGTTCTTTCCATTTACAGATGAAGAAACTGAAAAGGAAACAGGGTTAAGTGACTTGCCTAGGGTCACACAGCTAGTAAGTGTCTGAGGCCAGATTTGAACTCAGGAAGATAAGTTTTCCTGATTCCAAGACCAGTGCTCTATGTCCTTTCGTGTGTGTGTGTGTGTGTGTGTGTGTGTGTGTGTGTATAGGTGTGTATGTATATTGTGTGTATACATACGTACGTTTATACATGCATACATACATACATACATACGGCAGCTAGGTGGCACAGTAAGTAGAGTGTTGGGCCTGAAGTCAGGAAGACCTGAATTCAATTCTAACCAAATCTGGTCTCAGACACTTACTAACTGTGTGACTTTGGGTGAGTCACTTAACCCTGATTGCCTCAGTTTCCTCATCTGTAAAATGAGCTGGAAAAGGAAATGGCAAACCACTCTAGTATCGCTGTCAGGAAAACCACAAATGGGGTCACAAAAAGCCAGACAAGGCTAAAATTACTGAAAAACAACAACAAAAACACAAACATTTACACAGAATTATAGAGTCAGAATTTTAAGGTCACTTAGAAGTCATTTAGTGTAAACCCTAATTTTATAAACAGGAAAACTAAGGTTTGGAGAGGGACTTGCCAAAGATAAAACTTCATGGAAGTGTGTGGGGGTGTATGTGTATATATGTGTGTATACACACTCATATAGACACATACGTGTATATATGTGTAAACATACACATATTTATAGATAGAGCACTTTGAAAACCTTAAATCACTATACTAATGTTATTATCATCATCATCTCATAATCTCCTAATAACCCTGGGCAGGAGGTGGAGGTCAGGACCTGGGCTTTCATCAGTATAAGAAACTCCCACTGAGAACATTCCCTCTACCAGAATGAGACATCTGCACATATTATAGCTTTAGAGTGTTGTCTGGGGTGCTTAGAAACACATTGCTTGCTCTTTTTGTGGTGGCAAAGAATTGGAAACTGAAGGGATGCCCATCATTTGGGAAATGACTGAACAAGTTGTGGTATATAAATGTAATGGAATACTATTGTGCTATAAAAAATAATGAGCATGCAGATTTCAGAAAATCTTGGAAAAGACTTAGCTGAACTGATGCTGAGTGAAGGGAGCAGAACCAGGAGAATATTGTACACAGTAACAGCAACATTGTGTGATGATCACCTGTGACAAACTCAGTTCTTCTCAGCAATACAATGATCTAAGACAATTCCAAAAGATTCATGATGGAGAATGCTATCC
>CM053580.1:553404019-553419867 GCA_028627135.1 Pseudochirops cupreus
GATACTCTGAGTTGGCATTTTGCTTTGGGGGTTCGCTTTTTAGAAGAAGGATCTTGTGATTCCCTGGTCAAGATTCCAAGTGGCTGTATGTTCAGAGTTCCCCAACTGCTCAGGTGTAAAGGCCCTCTCCATCCAGGGATGTATGTGAAGTATATAGTTGATTCAAGCAGTCAGAGCCCTGTCAGTCTTTATTTCTCTGCTTGCATTTTCTGCTTGTATTTTCTCTGAATTTCAGGGTGCTGACTTTTCCCCTGAACTAGTGAATGTAATTTAAAAGATTGTTTACCCCTTAAAACAACTATCTTTCCTAGTAAAGCAGATCTAAGAACCTGTGCAAGCAGCCATCCTGGGGGTGCCAGTTGTGGTTGCCGCTACAACACCTTATATATTGAAATGCTCCTTTTATTTGGTGTTTAAGTTCAGAATAACATGAAATGAATTTTTTTTTTAAAGAAAATAAGGCCAGGTCTCTTTCCTAAGTCCACTGTTTTTAATATTTCATGATCCATTTAATGAGGTGCAGGCTCTGGGACCCCCCCTTGAGCTGTCCTTGAATCTTTGAAGTACAGGCTCTGGGAAACCCCTTGAACTCTGACTGAATCTTCCCACTTGATGAGACATTTGCAGAGGACATAAGCTTTTCATTGTGGCTCTGCCCAGACCTCTGTTATTAGCTTAGCCCTCCATTGTCCATCTACTTCACACCCTTGAGCCTATCAAAATATCAATCCACCCTTGAACTGGCCTAGCCCACCATTGTCTGTTGGCTCCAGGTAGCCTCCAACAACTTTCCACCCTTAATCACTCATTGACCTTATTAACTCTTCCTGAAGACCTTCCCCAAACTACTTCTCCAGACCACTCCTAGATTCCTCCTACAACCTTCCTGTATATAAGATCCCTTCTTGCCCCCATGTGTGAGAGCACCATAGAATGGCCTAGTACAGACTTACTCTGTGACAGTCTTACTCTGGCCTGCTTGTCCAATGCAAGCATCACAGATACCTAGGCTCCTTAAGAGTCTGTCTAATACAAGTGAACTTTTAATAAAGTTTACTTTTCTTTGGCTGAGAAAAGACTTGAGTCGAATTCATTCGGCAGGACCCAGAGCGTTGGTATTTTGGGGTACAGCAACCCTAACCTTAACCACATCACATTTTTATATCAAAAAGTGTTTTCCTCAAACTCCATGAGGCAGGGAATAGAAGTACTACCTCATTTTACAGATGAGTAAACTGAGGAATAGAGACATTATTACTTCCCCCTGGTCACAGAGCCACCAAGTATCAGAGCAGGGATTTGAATCTGTCACAAGTTTCTGAGGGATTTACCTACCTAACGAAGACTTAAAAGAATGAAGGTCCAGGTTTGATACAAAGATTCCCCAAATACTGCTTTGGGGACGCCCAAGAAGCAATTCTGGCTTTGCTAATGTTGTTTTTTCTAGGCTTTTAAGGAGCAGAGTTTTTGGTACACACCCAATTCCTAAGCGTCTGACCCATTATTCTGTGCTGGTTGGGTCAGTGGGCAGAGGGAAGCTAGGTGGGACAAGCAGTAGAAGGCTGGACTCAATAAGACCTGAGTTCAGATATGATCTCAGACACTTACTAGCTGTGTGACCCTGGGCTAGTCATTTAACCTCTGTTTGCCTCAGTTTCCTCATCTGTAAAATGAGCTGGAGAAATGATAAACTACACCAGTATCTTTGCCAAGAAAACCCCAAATTGGGTCAGAGAGAGTCAGACAGGACTGAAAATTACTAAACAACAAGGAGTTAGATAAAGCAAGAAGATCAATTAAAACACACATACCCTCCATATCCATTTTATGGATGAAAAAACTAAGGCCCAAAGAGATTAGTGGGCTTGCTCCAAGATCACCTACATACAACATAGAAGAGCCCAGGTTTCAGCTCCAAACCAAGTGTAAGTCAAATGCTCTTTCCAATATACACTCCATGCTGTCTCTCTTCTAGAGATCTCCTACACTGAGGGAGACATGAAGTCAGGTGAAAATTGTTTGGGCACCAGGGTCTTTGGGCACCAGGAGTCTTCAAAGTCTGCTGACACCAAAGAGCAGAGCCTTATAAATACTCACTCCAGGCCTGTAATAAATTGATTTTTTTTCCCATGGGAATAAGGATTACTCAACCTCCTGCTATCAAAGGTGGACATTCATTTTTTTTCTCAGTGAAGTAATGGTGAGCCAGCTGGGGACTAGCAGAATGATTTCATAAAACTCTTAAGGATTTATGCTGATGCCAGGACCACATTTCATCCCCAAACTCCCAGCACTTGAAATCCTCAGCATAAAACAAGTCAAGCTTCTCGCTGCTCTCTGAGGCTAGACTCTGGCCTTGTCAGTCACTAAGAGGGGCTGATGTCCTTAAAAATACTCAGGGTATGTCTCTCTTTGTTACCACCCCTCCCCCAATCTCCACCCAGAAATCAGACCATTCTGAACAGTCAGATAGCCTTTGGTCAGGGTGGGGAAAGCCTTCCTAGAGTGCTGAGGAGGGAAAGGAAGAGGGGTGGTGGCAGCCTGAGGTTATCTCCTGAGGTCTCTACAGCTCTCAGGTAGACATTGAAACAGCAATATAAATCATTATATAGATAGAGTCTGAATAAGCATTGAGACAAAGAAGATAACATCCTCCAAAGAACAAAGGGGATATCACACAGGTTCACAGTAGCTGTGTGAAGGCCAGGGAGGAACTTTGAAGAGCAGGAATTAAAGATATCATTGAGGAAATGCGTGATAGGAAGATGGGCAGGTGGAGTATTCCAATGGTAGGTACCCTTGGAACATCAAGAGATACTAAGAAGAAACTCCAGCCTGGTGGATGAAGTCCACGTAGCAAACAGTGAACAACACGGACAGAAGCTGCTTGGGATGGACAAACATGAATGGACCAAAGGAAATCCCAAACAGATGAGGTCAGAGACTCAATGAAATGGCAGAATATGGCATTGAGACCAAATGTGATACCCATTTCTGAACTGACTCAGTCTCTAAGGAAATCCCAAACAGATGAGGTTAGAGACTCATTGAAATGTCAGAATACGGCATCAAGACAAAACTGATGGCGTTTCTGAACTGACTCAGTCTCTGCATCTGCCCACCAGGCTTCAGGGCTGCTAACATCAGGGCTGTCGCAGGACTGACTGAAAGTAAACACTCTTACCAGCCTATATGGTTAACTCCTTCCAGCAGAAATCCCACCTGCAACCCCCAATGGTGTTCTTGAGAGCTGCTGTGGACCAAAAGAAAAGTATCTGAAAAGAACTGAATGATGGGTTTCTCCCAGCTGGGCCTCAGATGGCAATCATCTAGTTATAGAGTTTCGACGGTCAGCTCCATTGGCATGACCCCTTCACGAACCCACTCACCTCCCTCCCACAATCATAGGACGTTTGCGGATGCAGGCAGCCCCAAGTCTGAGGTTCAAATGACTAAATTATCCAAACTTCTCATCAAGAGTTGGCTGTAAGACTAGGGAAGGAAGATCTTACAGGGCTGGCCTAGATTTGAGGTTATTGCTTAAAGACCGCATCTCCTTCCTTGCCTGCCCCCACCCACACATCGATGGACTTTGGTGACTGCTACACAAAGGGAGAGAAGTGGGACACGTGTGTGTGTGTGTGTGTGTGTGTGTGTGTGTGTGTGTGTGTGTGTGTGTGTTTCTCCTGTCATTCCCAGGGGGCATATAAGACACAGTAAAAAATAGTATTTAGATTTGTTCTCACTGGCAGCACAAGCCGGGTGATCTACTTGCCCTCAAAATAACTTTCTATTTATCGCTTTTGCAAAAATGCTGCCAACAACAAAGAGGAGACAGACGGGCAGAAAAACTTCTCTGCCTGCTTTTAGATCAGAGTGTGGACAAAATGAGTCCGGCAGAGACGATGCTGTTATACTGAGTAAGCACTTTTGTACAGGCCTTGAGGGAAAAAAATTACAGGCAGCCAGATGAAAATGAGATCCTTCCCTGCCTGCTCACAGGGGCTGCAACCTTTCAGGCCACACCATGGGGACCAGACCAGGCATAGGAGAAGCCATCTCCATCTCAGGCACAACATGGCAGGGCAAGAAGGACGTTGCAAAGTGCCAAAGAAAGGGAACGAGCCTTTATATAGTATGTACTATGTAATACATGTTAAGCACTTGATCATGATTATCTCACTGGATCCTCACAACAATCCTGGATGGCAGGTGCTGTATGACCCCCATTTTATAATGAGGAAACTGAGGAAGACAGGAAAGTGACTTGCCCAGGGTCACACAGCTAGTAAGCCTGAGGTCAAACTTAAATTCAGGTTGCCACCTCGCTGACTGACTTTTGACAAGGTTATTTTTAGTCTTAGAAAACACTCCTGCCCATAGCATGTGGGCACTCTGTGGCAAGCCCCATTTGTTAGAGAGCGATCTCAAAGCCCCCCATGAAGAGTTAACACAGATTCTTCTGAGCCTTACCAAGGGCACACTATCACACTCCCAGCTAAGAGATACACCAAGTCATTCTGTAAAAAAATATTTAATCCCAAATCTGGGGGCTACGGGAGTTAAGGGAGAATGCAGTGAAAGCGAGTATGTCAGTCCAGGGCAAAGTATTCTCCAGAGAGGTCGCCTCTCCGGCCAAGCAGCCCCTGTGGCTGTAGGAACTCCAGGGGGATGGGGCCAGATTCCTCCTTCTTAAAGTCTTTCTCAAAGATCTGGAGGAGAAAGAAGTTGTAGAGGTGTGGTGACGCCAGTAAGGGGAATAAGAAGGTCCTATACCCACTGAGCATGCTGCAAACCAATGAACAGCCGAGGCTGGGTGACAAGTGGTGGCTCTGGCCACCAGGTGTTGTACACTGACAGCCTTGTCATCCCTGCACTTTCAGGGCAGAGCAATCACAGCAAACATCAGGCCACCCAGCCTTGCCTTCCCAGAAACTTCTATCCATGACCACACCCACACCCCATTCCCCCAGGAAGCTGAATGGCCATGGGGGGCAGGAATACACACATTTGCATATGTGTGCACACATGCATACACATGCAAACACAAACACTCCCCTCCACATACCTCATAAGGGGAGAGCTCTAGCAGCTGAGCAATGCTGACTTCATGAGGGGACAGGGCCTGGTTGATGGCCATGGCTGCTCTGGCTACCTCAGGATGATAATGTCTCTGAAGAGTCTTCAAAAGATGAGATCAGAGCATAGTTAGAACTTCCATCTGACCAGAACCACAGCCAATTCACCAGCTCATCATCCACCTCTGCCTTCTGCTAAGAAGCCCTTAGTCTGATGGGAGAGCCCAGGCTTTCCCCTGGAAAAAAAATGGGCAGCCCCTGGCATGAAGAGGGGGCTTCCGTGCCTATCCCCTTCAGTTTCCAGCCTACTGCTCCTTCTGGCTGGGATACAGAGGGACCAGTTTCCAATGAAAAGGCTTGAGTCCATTCACCTTGAGCTCCCACAGGCAACTTTCCAGGGCATGACTTTTGGCTGGATCTTCTGTCTTCATGTCATAAGGGTCAGCAGTCAGACCTGGGGACAAAAAGTCAGGTGTCACAGAAACTCTACACTCCTAGAGATCATGGACACAAGGCCTAGAAAGAACTGTGATTTGCTGGTGGCCAGAGAAAAGCTAACAGCAAAGTCAGGCCTAAAACCTCCTGCCTCCCAGCTCAGGGGTCCTTGCATGGAGCTCTGCAGAGAGCTGAGAGAGCATTGGCTGTTCCCTGTGCCCAGGGAAGTGGGCTGGGGGAGATGGAAAGAGGAGCAGGAGGAGGTGCCTAAACCCACACACACAAATCAGGAGGAGCTGCAGGTTCTCTTCCACAGAATCTTCCAACACTTAGTCCTTCCCTCTTGCCTTTTACCAAAACACCAATTTTTCACTTAGAGGAGTTGGTGGTAGAACAGCCTCACATCAAGGCATATCTTAAGCCTGATAAGGAAGGGCTCCCTTCTCACTAAGACTGGCCTTGCCCTGCCTACCGCCCTCATCGCTGACCTCCCCCAAATTGTGGTATGCAGTTCTCATGGTATGATACAGCCACTATCTGGGGTGTCCTGGGAAGGGAGAATCTTATTGGACTTAAGCCCAAAACGTATCATTTGGCTGCAGGAAGAGGGTTTCTGTCTGTCTGTGCTCAAGGCCAAGGCTCAGGACCAGGAAGTCTCCTGACTCTCCAAGCATATGGGAAGCCCAAGGCCACTGGCCCCTCCTCACCACTGGCCTCGGCGCTGGGGCGGTGGATCAGGGCCTTGCAGGCAGGATGTCTTCGGAGCAAGTTGCAAATGAAGGGAATGACCATGAGCAGGGCCTCTGGAGGGGCAGTCAGGGACAGGCGGCACAGGCGTTTGGCAAAAGCAGCCACCAAGTAAGCAGGTAAGTGCCTGTCCAGAAAAATGCAGTTAGAGCCTAGAGGGGGGAGGAGAGAAGCTGCCCAGCTCCCTACCTGTAGAACCCCAGGAGGCCCACTCCAGTGAGAACAGGTGAACCATGCACTAGGAAAACCTGATACTCTAAAGACCTTGTATGGCAGAAACCAAAGGCACTTTATGTAACAAAAGAATTCACCACAAGACTATTTTGGTTCATTTAATGTAGGTTTGATTTATAAGATTTTCCATTTAAAACGGTATCTCTTGGCTAAAATAAGATAGACTGATACATGTCCTTTCTTTCTTCCTGTGCCTTACTTGTTCACATTTGGCATTAATGGATTTTCTGTCTCCATGGCCTCTACCTGTGACCAGGCCTGTCTGGGGCTGGCTGGCCATCAGGAGCCCTAGGCCAAATCCAGCTGTGCCCCTACCAATCCATTTGCTCAAACAAACTAAACTCTGTATACCTCAGCTTTATCACTTCTAAAGTAAGAAGAATAACTCCCTTCCACCTCTAAAAAGTTCTCCTATCAAGAGTCACAAGGTTAACCCTATACAAGTCAACTGCTTTGGTTTTGTTCCATGGCCGAGATGGATCCCTAACCCCAGCCAGCAAAGCCAGACATGTGATGGCTGCAGGGCCAGGATCAAATCTATCTCCTCCTCACAATGGTTGGCTTCAGGCACCCTGGATCTTCTTCTCCACAGCCACATTAAGACTCTGTGATGACAAGGCTAGGTCCCTATCCCTCTCTGCCTCTGCCACATCCTCCAGACTGGGTCAGCACCAACCCACTCATTCCCTTCTGGAACCCCACCGCAGAATGGTCAGTACAGCTTCCCAGACTCTCCTGGTTCTGCCCAGGCCAGGGAAAATGACCTTTAGGGATTGGGAAGACAATTTCAGACTCTCACATAACACACCCATGGCATGCTCAGCAGGGAGGGTAGCTAGGCTGGGAGGGCCATTTCTCATGCTCTTATGCTCCCGGGACATATACTCACGAGGAAGACAAGAACAGGTCTGCCAGATGGAAAAAGCGTGCTCGGTACTTCACATGGAAAACAGACGGATCCAACAGGCTGTAGAGCTTTCGATAGAAGTCAGGGTACTCGCTATAGTGGAAAGGAACAGAACAGGGACTCAGGAGACCAGGCGAGCCTGGCTTCAGGCCCCTTAGAACTGGGTCTGGTCCCCTTCTAGGAGTCTACTCTCTCTGATCCTCAAAATACCTCCCACATGGGAAAAAAAGAAAATCATCTCCCTTAGGAAAGAAGAAACTGAGGCCTGGAGAAGTTGTCCTAAATTAGATGGCAATCTCATGGGAGAATGACCACCCATACACAGACTTCCCATCCTCCCAGACCCTGGACTCCTAATCATTCAACTCTGCTTCCAGCACCCAACTCTCAAGAACAGGGCTGGCAGCAACAGACATCTTGAGGAGAGAGACAGGGGTACAAGAAGGCACAGTCACAGATGATGACATGTAACTGTGACCAGAGAGAAAGGGGGAAGGCCACACTCAGAAGGAGGTGGGGCAACTCAAACTTCAGGCCCTCAACTACCCCTGCCAGCCTCTTCCTCACCAGCCCCACTCACAGATTATGCTGATGAATCAGGATGAAGAGCCCATGCAGGGCCAGGAGGCTTATGGCACCACCTGCAAGAGACGGACAGAGGCCATCAACCCACATCAGCCTCTGACCAAGACACAGCCATCCCGACCCCAAGCCCTTCCTTCCCCAGAGACAGTTCTCACTCCCCCCAAGATATGCACAGGAATCCCCAGACACACATCACATCAGACATCCAGACAACCCGCCCAGACATCCTGACATCCTGCCTCCAGACATCCAGACAGCCCACCTGAAAACACCTAGACAACCCACCCTCAGATATCCAGACAGCCTGCCCCTAGACATCTGGAGAACCTGCCATCCAGACACACCCCCCAGACATAAACAATAAAACAAGCTGATACTTCTATAACATTTAGGTTCACGAAGCACCTTCCATACATTATCTCTTTTGTTTCTCACAATAACTCTCCAAGGCAAGCAATTACACTATCATCCCCTTCTCACACATGACAATACTCAAGGTTCAGAGAGGGGATGTGATTTGCCTGTGGTCCCATGCCTGCTATCAGAGGCAGGATTAGAACCCAGGCCTTCCTGACTCCAAGTCCAGCACTCATAACACAAAGCAGCCCCTCAAACACACTTTCTGACCAAGAAAGACACACACACTCCTCGCAGACATGGACATGGTCATCCCACCCCAGCCACAGGATAACTCCCCCACTCCCTGACCGCCGTGCCAAGCCTTGTACCAATGTCGTAGGCACTTGTGAGGAAGTCGATCATGAGGCTCGGCTGGCTCATGTGGGGCAGGATGGAATCATGCATGATCATGAGCACCTTCTTATAGAGGCTGACAGGCAGCTGCAATGGGGACAACACCAATGTCTAGGCTACCTGACGGCTCCCCAGTCCCACCGTGCTCTGGGCCTCATCAGCACCTTTGCTCCGGCAGCATCAGAGCCCTGGCCATAGGAGCAATGCGGCCAGAGATAAGGAGCGGACACCCACCCTCTTCAACCCCATGACCCTGCCCAATCCCCCACAGACCTTCACAAGGAACCATAGCCCAACCCCGGCCCACAGCTTCAGTCCTACCTTGTGCTTGAGAAAACTGAACCACATCTTCTCAAAGACGTGTTTGTGCTCCTGAAACACAAGAACAGGGCAGCAATTCAGAGGGTCTCACTCCCCAAACTCTACTGCAGGGAAAGTGGGGCAAACAGCCCAAAAGTACTACTGTGCAGGGCGGTCCCCCAGTCCTTCCTCTCCCAAACCATACCTTCAGCTGAGTGACCTTCCACTTCTCCAGCACCTCTGTAAGAAAAAGAGATGGGGAGACAAAGTCAAAAGCTGACAAAGTGTCCTAAAAGTACAAACAAGCAGCAGCCACAAGGGAGAATACAACTTGGGACCCTACCAAGCCCTTATTTCCCCTTCCACATGACCTAAGCACATGACTCAGGCAGGACTCTCAAGGCCTCATTGAGCTCACATAAAATGATGTCAATACTGATTGATGGAGAGTCCTTCCCAGGAGACCAAAAGCCTTTCATGCTCACTTCTCCTCTGCCTCTTCCCAAACCAAGGACAAGCCCCTTCACCACTCAAAAGTCAGGCCGAAGGTATAAACTCTTCCTACAGGTTCCCTCCCTATTCCTAAAGACCCTCACCTTTGTGCTTCACATAGAAATTTGAGATGTCGCTCTGCTGGCGTGGTAGGCTCACAGCCGAGATCAGGGTGAAGGTGTTGCTCCAGAACGTGGAGGGAACACCCTGAGGGAGAGACAAAGTCACCAGACTGAAGAGAGCTGGGGCAAGTACCAGACCTCTCTATTTTCCTTCAACTCTAATCTGCATCCCTCTTCTGTTCTCATCACTCAAGCTCCTGGATTCCTCCTCCCCAGCTCCAATACCACTTCCTTGCTTGTGGCCATCTAACTGCCAGCTCTTCTGAAAGGATGTGATTCACAACAGCTGGATTTCAATCACCCTGGCTCTACCTCTCAGCCATGAACCCTTAAATGCAGTTATATACATAACAGACCCAGGGCAAAAAGAAATCCAACTACAACCCTAAAGAAAACCAGACTAAAGAAAACTCAGATCAAATAAAGATCTGAACTAAGACTGAAACTATGGCCATGCTCATGACATTCAGAGAGAACCCCACCAACCATCCATCACCTGTTGGTGTGTGTCTGTGACCCTGGCCACCAAATCCACAACAGCCTGCATCGTATGGTACCGAACATCATCATGCTCCAGGTACTCCTGGAACCGGGAGATCAGCAGAGATGACTCCGCCTCTGTCGGAATGAGGCCTTCCACAACAGACTAGGAATCAAGACAGGAGACAGAATCAGTGACCAGCTCACTCTCTGAAAGGCCCCACAACCAACAAGAATCTCCCTGCTTTCCTCTGGGCTATCCTGCTGTGAGATTAGCTTTGGGAGGTTGGGGAGAAGGTTCATCCTTTGGGGAAAGGACAGAGACAGCCCCTTCCTTGGTCCCTTTATGGGGTGAAATGGGACAGGGAAGCATTTAAATTCTCACAATCTCATTGGGAAGGATAAAAAGAATTTCAGGGGATTGCCTGGTTTGATCTGCAGTGTGTGTAAAGATTTGATGAAGGAAGAAAGAAAAGGATCCGAATTCATTAAAACAATAAAGCAGGGGAGGCTAGGTGGCACCGTGAATAGAGCACCAGTCCTGGAGTCAGGAAGACCTGAGTTCAAATCCAGCCTCAGACATTTAACACTTACTAGCTGTGTGACCTTGAGCAAGTCATTTAACCCCAACTGCATTGGCCTCCAAAAAGTTTTAAAAAAACAATAATGCAAATTTCCATTATTTCCTCTGGGATTATCTGAGAATAACTTTTAATACCTGGTCAGCTCCCCTTCCCAGCTCCCTATCCCCAGTCTCCCACTAGCTGGTATATGCTTAGAGAACACAAACTAAATGAGACTGAGCCAAACCACAAGGAGAAAGTGTCTAGCACACAGCCCTCAATAAAAACTTGCTAAATGAAGACTAGACCAAAATACATGTCCTGTAAAACCAAGCAACTGATTTTTAAACTCTCTGTCCCACTGCTTGCTTCCTCATTTACTCAGGCCTCCTTATAACAAAGATCCTCCCCTACTTAAGCGGCCCCACAAACACCATACCAAGAGGAGGCTTCGAGGGAAAAGATAGTTCCCTTCCCATTTGGACTTTTCCAGCGGGTGTGCCCCCTCCAGCTGCACAAACTTCATGAGTGTGCAAAGGGCCAGTTCCTAAGGAGAGAGGGAAGAGAAGAGAGACATCAGTGAACACCTGGAACCCAGAAGAGGGCCAGGGAGTGGGAAGCAGCCAGCACCCCACCCACAGATCCTCTAAGCCCCATTGCTCAGCCCAGACCACAGTGAAGTTTGCCCTCAGTAACAAGAATGGCTGCTTGGGGGAAAAGGGAAGGGTGGGTGTATTCTTTATAACTAGCTGAACTTCTGTATACCAAGGTTCCAGCCTCCCCTTTTTATTTGGTCCTGGGTATGGATGGAGGGCCTGTGGTCAGCCTGCTAGGTGGACTAAGGGAAGATGCCACTGGAATTCACTACACAGGATGACCCAATCATGTTTTCAGTGTTGGGATTTATAGTTATGTTTGTGCTAAAATGCAGAAACTGTCCTAAATCCCATTTAAGGGCATTTGAAACTATTAGGACAAATAGCTGTTTTCAGAAAAACAGAATATGGCCCTTTCATTCAAAAGCTTCCAATGGGCCATAGATTTGTTTGTGCTGCCTAACACTAGTCAGAGATAATTTGACACCTGCATTGCTTATATCGGTTCACTGTCAATGGCCTGGCATGTTTCCTCTCATGTGGATAGCTCATGAGGGGGTGATATGCAAACAGTCACATCCAATTCCATGTTTTCACACTTGGGCCTTAAAAAGTCAGTCTCTAAAAACCATGCTCTAAGTTTCTGAGAGAGAAAGAGAGAGAAAGAGAGAGAGAGAGAGAGAGAGAGAGAGAGAGAGAGAGAACAGTGGGGAATCCAGTGAGAAATGATCCATTCCAGAACAATGGGAAAAAATGCTCTGAATCTACTGAGGAGAGTGGGAAGTGACACGGGCCCACATCTTCTATCCCATCCAACCCTCCCTCCAACCCACGCACCCATTTTGAGGTCCAAGCACTGGCAGTTTTGTACAGGTTTGTAGTTTAGCTGAAGACAGGTTGGTAGTGAATGGAAGACGGGAGAGAGAACGTGAAGCTAAAGGCAACTTGATGGTAGAAGCAAAGAATATGCCTCTCTAACTCCTAAACTCACCTTGACCTTGAAAGAACGATGGCCCAAGAGTTCCGAGAGGCGTTTGCAGCAGCTGTTATATCGGTGTCTCATCCACATCTTATACTTCCGAAGGGCACTGCCAGAGCCTAGGGAGAAGTATTTTTCTGCCCTAGAATCTCTCTCATCCCACCCATATTCCAACTGACATGCACCCCACAATACCCAACAGGCAACAGCTCAAGCTCTTGGGGCAGAGTCTAAGAAATCACTCCAGCCATACTGGCGTAAAACTTCACAAGCACATGGGAAATTTCCCCAGCAGCCTCCCGAGTATTCACTTGAAGACAACATTCATAAGGGTCCTAGGCCCAAAGGCTACAGTCAAACCAAGATTAGGTACTTTCTGGTTCTTTTACAGGATAAGCGATCACCCTCTCTCCTCCAAAAAGACCACAAAATATATTCTGAGGCCAATTAGGGAAAAATGTCTGATTACTATGCAGTATATAACTTTTCTTAAAAAAAAATAGAGCATTAGACTTGGAAGTCAGAAGACCTAGATTGGAGTCCTGACTGTGCCACTTATATTATCTCTGTGATTCTAAGCAAGTCCCTTAACCTTTGTGACACTCAGTTTCCTCTTCTGTAAAATGGGGACAATACATCACAGAGTTGCTACAAGGAAAGTCCTTAAACAGAGAAATGTCACAGAATCACAGGCATCATAGAGAAGGGGCCAAACCGAAAGTGGTATTGTACAGTCTGATCCCCCATAAACTGTACTCCACAAGCAGTACAGCAATCCCGCCTCTACTGGGAGATCTCCAATAATGGGGAATCTTCTTCTCAGGTACCCACTGAGAGACAACTCTAACTGTTACTCGGATTGTTCCTTACATCAAGTCTAAATCTGTGCCTCTGAACACTGCTCTGGGTCTAACACCTGGGACACAAAGGAATCACTGACATCCAATTACATGGCACATTACAGTTGGCAAAGGATCTATCTATCAACATATATCCATGAATCGTCTAAGCCCTGTCGCTCAGCCCAGACCACAGTGAAGCTTGCCCTCGGTAACAAGAACGGCTGCTTGGGGGGAAAGGGAAGGATGTGAAGGTGGATGGTGTGTTCTTTATAACTAGCTTAGCTTCTTTAAACCAGGTTTCCAGTCTCCCCTGAGAGTGGATGAAGGGTCTGTGGACTAGGGTGCTGCATTGGGTGGACTAAGGGAAGATGCCACTGGAATTCACTGCACAGGAGGATCCAAGCATATTTTCAGGGCTGGGAGGTTCAGTCAGGCACTAGTCAGCATTATCCCCACTCTACAGCTGATGAAACTGAGACCCAGAAGGGAAGGGTCTCATCCAGTGTCAAGAGACAAGATTTGGAGCTAAGTCCCCTGCCCCTGAGCCTGCAGCACACATCTCCCACCTTCCACCTAAATCTTCTCTTCTCCGGGCTAAACAGCCCAGGTTCCTTTAGGAGATTCTTGCAGGGCAGTATCTCAAGGCCACTGACCATCTCAGAGACCTGGCCCTCCTCTGGACCATCCCCAGCTTTACAACGTGCTCCCTAAATGAAAACGGCAGTGGCTAGGGAGGAGGCATCCACTGCGCCTTCCACGGCAGTGTCTGGGGAGGAGGCACCCCACTGCGCCTTCCACCGGCCAGGGCAGGGACAGCCAGAGCCAGGCTGGTACCTGGGGGGCGCTGGACGAGGCATCCTCACCTGCCATGGCTGCGTCCTCTTCAGGGAGGTGACCCACGAAGAGCTCGCCTCGCTCCAGCAGGGCCCCGAAGAGTCGGCTACAGGTGTGGACAGCACTGAGCACGTCATCTTCCTCATCAGACTGGGGGGCACAGGGGTGGCAGAGGTCAGTAGCAGCTCCTCAGCTGCGCTACGCTTCTCAACAGATGAGTCACCGAAGCTGTCCACTGCCTAAGACTTGAGTGATTCTCTTAGGCCACGCACAGCTCAAAACCCGGTTTTTCTAAGCTATACGCTGTCCGTGGCTCAAAATTGACTGACGTTATTTAACCTAACACCAGGGCGGCTGGGGGCGGGGGAAGGGGCGCCCCAGCGCTGGTCCTGCAGCCTCGAACACTTCCTGGCTGTGTGACCCTGGGCAAGTCACCTAGCCCTGCTTGCCTCAGTTTCCTCTTCTGTAAATTGCGCTGGAGGAGGAAATGGCAAATCGCTCCAGTGTCTTTGCCAAGAAAACCCCAAAGGGGGTCAATGAGTCGACTGAGACACGACTGAACAGCGAAAAGCTAACAACAGCTTAGCACTTAAGAGATTGAGGTGAGCAGCGAACAGCTTAAAACGCGCTGAACTGACCGCAGGCACTGAAGCCAATCCTTCACACCGCGTCAGGGCTGGGGGGACACCGCGTGTTTTCGGGATTTCCTTTTGGGGAGGGCTCCACATTCTTCCCGGGCTGAGAGCTCCCCAAACCGCGCAGGGCGCCCCGCCCCCTCGGGCCGCTCACTGCGCTCCCCGCCCCCCCCCCCGTACCTGCAGCACCCCCAGGATGTCAAACACGGCGTTGGCGCCGCTCCGGCTCTTCAGGACGGCCTCCAGCCACCGGCCCAGCTCCGCAGCCCGAGACTCTGACTCCATGTGGCCTGACCGAAGCGGAATTCAGGCCGGCGTGGGCGGAAGAAGCGGAGTGGGTGGGGCGAGGGAGCCGGCCCCGCCCCCTCTCGTCGCGGGCAGCGCCGACGCGTGTCGTGACGTCATCTCCCCGCGCCGTAACCCTGTGCAGAGCGCCCTGAGTCGCGTGGGGAGAGCGCCGGGGCCGGGCCGAGCGATGGCGCTTTTCCGGATCGCCAGGTAAGCAGGGCGCGCTGTAGGGCTCACTCCGGGTGAGCCCGGCGCTGTGGGTTCGGGAGTCCGGCTGCCGCCAGGAACGTTCCCTGTTACCGGTCCCCCACCATCACCCCTCCACGTTGGGGGAGGGGGCGGAGCCAGGGAGGTGAAGGAGCAGAGGCTGGGGAGGGGGAGAAGGGAGTGTTCAGGAATGGGGAAATGGGCGGAGCTGGGGGGAAGGGGCGGGGCCAGAGAGGGAGAGAGATGGGGCAGGGACTGAATGGGCGGGGCTGAGGCCAGAGACTTAATTAAGCCATGTATAAACTACCCATGGGTTAAAATTTATTAACATTATTTAATAATGCCAGAGAGGGGGCCAGTAGGGGTAGGGATGGGAAAGGGGGGTGGGGTGGGGAGAAGGGGCGGGGTCATAGGGGACTAGTAGGGGCAGGGATGGGAAAGGGGGGCGGGGTGGGGAGAAGGGGCAGAGCCAGAGAGGCTCCGGGGTCTATCCACTCATTGGGTCACCTGGCACGCCTTGGGCAGGGGGCTTCACTTCTTCACTTCACTTCTGCACACTTTCCTCGTGTGCAAAATCGAAGGAATCAAACTGGGTAGCCTCCAAGGTCTCCTTTAGCCCCGACAATCTGTGTTACAGAGAGAGGTTGTGGTTAGACCAGTTTGGGGATTGGGAATAGATAATGAGAATGTGAATAGGGCTGGGAAGGTGGAAAAGAAGGGACTCGGTGACAGACACAGCGAGGACTTGTCGCTCCAGGGTATCTTTGGCCC
>CM053580.1:553419967-553497852 GCA_028627135.1 Pseudochirops cupreus
TCAGGAGGTTCTTGCTGCCCCCCCCCCCCACATCTCCAAGGAAAGCTTGAATGAGTGGCATCAGGAGTGGTGGCGGCAGAAGGGCAGGGGTCTTGTTTGGATACAATACAGCTTGGACTTGATGGCTTCTGAGGTCCCTTCCACTCTGTGAACCACAGAGTGCTAAAGGGACATCGGGGTGGAGATGCCCAATAATGAGCATTTGGAAATAGGACTCTCGGACTCAGAAGAATGCTTGGGGCTATAAATGTTGAATTGGGAGTCATCTGCAGAAGAGGTCAGAGGTAAAACTATAAGGAGGCAGCTGGGTAAAGTGGAAAGAATCCTGGCTCTGACGTTGGTGCCTGGACCTGGGTTCAAATCCCATCACTTGTGTGACCTCGGGCATGTGACTTTACCTTGCTTGGCCTCAGTTTCTTCATCTGTAAAATGAAGAAGTTGAACTAGATGGCCTTTGGTCCTTTCCAACACTAGATCTTAGTGGAAGCCAAGGGAATATAGAGAGAGAAGTGGACCGAAGGTCAGCCTTGGGGACCATCTACTATAAGCACATAGGACACAGAGAACAAGGAGATGGCCATATGCCAGAAACCAAGGGAGGAGAGAAGATGGAGAAAAGCCAGGAGGGCACACAAGTATCAAATGCTGCAGAGAGGTCAGAGGATGAAGATGAGGTCATGTGATAGACACAAAACTCGTTGGACCAGGGGATCTTGGCTTTGTACCACCCAATAATGTTGGCAGGTCCTGGTGCTTCTCAAGCCCTTTGTTCCCTCATCTAGAACAGGATGGAGAAAAGGAGGAGATCCAGACAGAGGGATCCAGGGAAAGGCAAGGAAGGAGTCAGGAACATTAGGGAAGGCTTTATGGAGAAGTCTGTGCCCAGGAATGGCCTCAAAGGACCAGAAGGATTTCAGTAGGGGGGAATAGAGAAGGGAGCAGAGTGAGACAGGAGGTGGCTGATAGGCCAGCATCCTGGTGGCTTCTCCTCCACCCTCACCCACAGCAGCCATTCAGTAGCCAGGGTCTGTCCGTTCTGTCTTTCGCCCTTTTCTCCATTCACAGTGCCAGCCCTCCCAATTCAATCTCACATCCCTTTTCCCCTTAGACTAGTGGAATAGCCTTTTAACTGGCCTTCTCACTTCCACTCTCCCTCCACTCCAATTCATCTTCTAAAGAACTGCCAAAGTAATGCTTCTCATGTGCCAGTCTGGTGGCATCATTTTCTCCCTCCAAAACTTTTCCCACAGCATTTTGTCTCTCCTTTTATCCCCTTGGTACTTTGCCTGGCATTTTTTTTAACCCATGGGGCATATCACCCCTTAATGATTTACTTGCTCCCTAAAAATGGAGACTGCCATTTCTCCTTATGTGCCATGGCCCAACCAGCATGGATGGGCTATACCCTTCACTGGCAGAGGGGTTGCCCAGCTATATGAGAGCCATTGGAGCAATGCACGCATCTGACCACTTCACTCCTCTGCTCATAAACCTTCTGTGGCTCCCATTTCCTCCTTGAGAAAATAAATCCTCAGCCTGGCATTTAAGGCCTTCCACAAAATGGTTTCCTCTTACCTTTCCAGCCTTATTTCATTCACCTTACCCTCCCCCCATGCACTTTCCCTTGCGAGTACATTGGACTGCTGCCATGCAGATACCTAGCCTATCCCTCCTCCATGCCCAGAATGTCCCAACTCATCTCTACCTGTCAAGATCAACCTCTTCTTTCCAGGCTGAGCCCAGGTGCCAGCCTTCCCTGATCCCCCTACCTGAAGTTCTTTTTTCCCTCCAAAACTTTTCCCGTGGCGTTTTGTCTCTCCTTTTGTTCCCATGGTACTTTGCCTGGCATATTTTTTTTTAACCAGTAGGGCACATGACGTAATGATTTACATGCTCCTTGAGGATGGAGACTGCCATCTTTCATCATTGTGCCCTCCCCGGCACCTTACATGGGCCCTGCTACAGAGTAGACACCATCTTTGTTGAACTGAGTCTAAAGGAGGGTTGTGGAGGGAAATGGGGAGAAATGGATCTGGAAAACAGGATCCTCATGTCAGACATTGACATTGCACAGTGCACAGTGACATGTAGGGTGGGCACGTCTCCTTTGACCTTGTAGCATCCTGGGGAGGTTGGTGCTACTCATGTTACATCCTACAGGTGAGGAAACTAAGGCCCAGACGTGTCTGGTGACTGGCCTGTGGTCACCGAGTTTGCAAGATTCAGAGCAGAGTCTCCCCTTGCTCTAAGCCAATGCTCTCTCCTCCAGGGTGCCTTGAAAGGCCTTGAAGGCTAATTTTGTTCCATAGATATTTGGAGCAGAGGAATAGATGTGGTCAGCCCCGGGTGCTTATTAGATCACTTTGTCAGCTGTGTGAAGGATGCATTAGAAGCATTAGAAGAGGGCAGAGACAAGGAGGGCCAGCTGGGAGACTGTAGGAAAGGGAACAAATAGGAGAGGAGGGGCCAGATGTCAAGGTAAGACTGACCAGACCTGATGTCTGCTTGGATGTGGGAGGCGAGGAAGAGGTCTAACTCCTTTACACTTGGAGCCCTCCAGCCTGGAACATGATGAAGGGGCCCGGAGGGCCTCAGATGTGGCCTGGTGCCAAGAACATCCAGGCCGCTAAGCCTTCAGCAGGACCCTGGGCAAGCCTTCTTACAACTTGGAGCTTCGCGTTCTTCCTCTGTAAAACAGGATGTTAATCTTTATACGCACTATCTTAGAGGATTGTTGGGAGGATGCCTTTTATAAATGAATATGGTTAGATCATCCTACAATTCTCTGTGTTTGAAGGTCATGGGTTTCGTTGTGAATTGGGTGTATTTGGACTTATTGCTGTGACTTCATTGTTGAATTTAAGTTTGTGACACTTTATTTAAAAATAAAAGATGTGGGAAAAAAGTTAGGGTAAGAGAAGAGCAATAATTGACTAGATAGTGCCAAGGAAATAAGAACACTTCTCTCCCCACACCCACAGGGATCCTGGGTTTAGGGCCTGGCCCAGGCACTGATGATTTCCTTTATCCTAGATATGAGGAACAAGAAAAAGCAAGTAGTACCAAGGACCAAGCCCAGGTGCTCCTGCAGAGGCTTCAGATTCAAGCCCGGGAGCGGCAGCTGAAGAAGCAAAAGCAGCAGGAGGCCAAGGCCGAGACCACCTCGCCTGGGGACAAGACCCTAGAACACCCTGGGCCTACAAAAACTAGCCCAAGTTCTCCAGCCCCAGAGGAGTCTAAATTAAGAAAAGCCAAGAAGAGGAAACGGGGGGATAGGAGCCCCCACAGGTTAGAAGAGTCAGAATCAGGGGCAGACCCTGAGTCCAGCCAAAAAGGGACCAGCAGCCCCAGAAAACCAAAGGGAAAGAAGAAAAAGAAAACAGGGAAGAAGGATCCAGAAGCTGCTGCAGGTGAGAGAAACCATTCAAGATGGTGCCAGGAAGCTAGGATTGCAGCATGAGCAGCATTACTGACCCTCACAGGCTACACATGTTATAGAGAAGGAGTGATACCGTCCATCTCTCTCACACCCCCTCCCCCCAATTCTCCCTTTTCCAGGTAAAAGCAGTGAAGAGCAGGAAGAAGAAAAGGGCTTGATAGGAGCCTCTGATCCCTCGGGAGAGGCCAGTGAAGCCCAGCACAGCGCACTCATTCTGGGAGTGCCAGACAAGAAGACCCTTCCAAAGGTAGGCAGTGAGTTCTCACATCCAGGATGTTCTGCTCCCAACACAACTCTGGCTTTTGCCAAGGGTCTCCTGGTTTTAGCCAGCAAAGTGAGGTTTGCAGGTGATGGTGCTGATTTGGTGAAGTGCCTATGATACAGGGAGTAGGAGGGTGCCTCTTAACCCTGTCCCTGGTCTTGGCTTTATTTCCTACACCCTTCTTTACTGATCTGTCACTTTTTTCACAGGTCCAGCCTTTCTTACCCAAATGGCTTGCAGAACCCAGCCGGGTCCAGAAGAGCGTCAAAGATGATCTCATCCCAATCCAGGATATTCCTGGAATCCATCCTTGCCTACAAAAGAAATTAAAGACCAATGGCATCTTGTCCTATTTTCCAGGTAGCCCCAATGCTAGGATCTGCTCCCTCAGCAGCAAGGGCCCCCCCTAGTGTACTGTTTCCAAAGTGATAGCCCCTAGACCTGCGAAATACTGTCCTTCACACCCTGACATTCTTCTCTGAGACCTCAGGTTTTCTCTTATGGAAAAGTAAGACTCCACACAGCTGCTTTACCTTCCCTGAAAACATAAGTAGTAATCTGAGGCAGCCCTGACCTCTTACCCTTTGGTTGGCCAGTGTCTTTGTGGCCCATGGCAGCCTCAAAACCTGCAGTACGGTGCAAGAGAGAGTCCCTCGGGCAGGGGCCCTGACCCAGAAGGACATTCAGCCTGGGGAGACAAGGTGCTTGTGTTTCTTCTGGCCCTGATGGTGGCCCCCTCATGGTTTGGGGCGAGTTGGACGTGGGCCTTCTTCTCTCCACCAGGCCAGAGCAGTAAGTTGACCTTGGCCACATCAGTGTCTTACAGCTTCTCTGCCATCTGCTTGATCTGATGCTCCTTGGCCTCCTGTCTGACCTGTCCTGTGTATATGGTGATGTCCATCCTTAGAGAGGTGTGGCCTGGTGTAATGTTGGACCCCCCTCCAACATTTAAGAGCAGTGGGGCAGGCACCACCTCACACAACCCCTCTAGTCCACAATCTGTTTCTCTAAAACAGTTGTGCTGTTACCTATGGTGCCTGCTTTGTGAGAATCATAGGAGACAGGATGTACTTACAGTATTCTGCGGACATTTAGGTGACGGAAAGTATCAGCTGTTGTATTTCTGTGCCTTGGTGTTAGTCCCTACTGAGCCGCCGTCTTGTTCTCTGCTCTGTCCAGTCCAGGCAGCAGTGATTCCTGCCCTCCTGGAGAGTGCATCCCATGGGTTCCTGGTGGGGAGGGGTGGCTACCAGCCCAGCGACATCTGTGTGTCTGCTCCAACAGGCAGTGGAAAAACACTGTCCTTTGTCATCCCCGTGATCCAGGTAAACTGATTAGGACAGAAGGGCAAGGAGCTATGCTAGTCCAGGGGGACCTGCCTCCAAGGGGGTGTTGAGTTCTTCCTGTCCTCAGGCCCTGAATGAACAGGGAAGAGCCCAGCTGGGGGGTCAGCAGGAGGGCAGCCTCTTTGAGGCAATTTGGCTGAAGAAGCCTCTCTGGATTTGTCCCCAGGTCTTGTTGGAGCGGGTGGTGTGTCATATACGGGCGCTGGTGGTGCTGCCAACAAAGGAGCTGGCCCAGCAGGTTGGTGGTCCTTTGTTTTCTCTGGTTTGCTGTGGTGCCTCAGGACAGGCAACTCCAGACTGTGGCCCGAGCCATTGGCTCAGAAGTCCTTACTCCCTCCAGTGCAGGGGTTCCTAACCTGGGCCCAACTCCCTTGGGGCTCTATGGTTAGGCTTCAGGGAGTCCCTGAAGTTGGATGGAAAAAAGATAATGGTTTTATTTCAGTATCATTAATTTCCATTGGACTCCTGTGTATCTTATTTTATACTCTAAAAATATTGTGAAAAGGGGAGGCTTCACCAGACTCCCGAAGGCGTTCAGGCCATACGCTCTTACTGTCCCTGCTTATGGCATCACATGGATGGCCGCTTGGGGAGGGAGCTGAATGCTAGTAGCATTTGTCTTCAGGGGACATTGTGCCCGCAGAGCCCAGCTGCTGCCCCTGCTACCCCTGCCTAGCTCTCATTCACAGTCACCTTTTGGGGACACTAGACCTTAAGCTGGTCCATCCCTCAGCAGCTTGGTACCGGGTGCTAGAGGTGTGGAGGAAAGATTAACAGACCCTATTTCAAGTAGCTCGCCCTCCATAGAAATGATCCTGGATATTTGCTAGTGCCACACTCTGCTCCTTCCCTTCAGGTGAGCAAAGTGTTCAACGTGTATGCCGACGGCACACCTCTGCACATCGCCCAGATCACTGGGCAGAAGTCTCTAGCGAAGGAACAGGAGATCCTTGTCCAGAAGACGTAGGTTTTATTGCATCTGTGCTGACTTCTTCTGTCAGGCCCTTTGGACTGGTGGAGCCAGCCCTCTGTGATTGATGTTGGCTAGGGATGTTCAGCATGTCTCTGGCCTTTTCAGCTCCAAAAAATGAGTTCCTGGCACCCAGCTCCCTGCCTGAACAGTGAACTGTTCCTGAACAATGCCTACACTCTTCCCACAGGCAGGAGGTTGCCCCTCGTGTGGCCCATCCCACAAGAGACCTCCCTGGTCTTCCTCCCACACTAAACATGCTTCTCTTTGTCCATGGCCCTATTACCAATGCCAGACCCTTCTGGGATTCCCAGGGGCTGTTGTGAGACCTGTGAAAGAAGGTGCTTAGATTGTGCCTCTTCAGGGAGAGGTTCAGGGCTAACTGGTGGCCTTTCAAGGCAAGTAGGGAGGAAGAGGGAAGTTCCTCCCATCTTGAACCATGCTTGGCACCAGTTACAGTGGTGTTTTGTGGTGTTGCAGGGACTCTGGCTACTGCAGCCTGGCAGACATTGTCGTGGCCACCCCTGGCCGGCTGGTGGACCACATTGATCAGACACCAGGCTTTAGCCTGAGGCAGCTGCGTTTTCTGGTAAGTCAGCCCAGCCCGGGACCTGCCCTGTCAGCTGCAGACCTAGCCTGGGTCAGTGCCTGGGCATCTGTCTGCTCACTGGGGTGTTCTAGCTGAGTATAATGACCAGAGTGGCCACTGGGGCACTGAAGATAGTATTCTCTGTTGGTTGTTTGCTGGGGGGGAAGGCATGGGGTGACCAGGGGACCTTAGTGTTTGGTAAGCTGCAGCTTTCCTGGGAGCAGGGGCCTGTCAGTCAGGAGCTTCCCAGGGGTTCCTCTGAGCATGGCCACCCACCACTCTACAGATCATTGATGAAGCCGACCAAATGATTGACAGCATGCACCAGTCCTGGCTGCCACGAGTGGTGAAAGCTGTTTTCCAAGATGACAGTGCCCCAGGCTCCAGCCCACTCCTCCAGAGGGTGGAACCCCGAGCTATAACTGCTGCCAGGTACTGGAACTGGACTAGATTTTTTTCTACCCACTAATTGTTCCCCCATCCTACCTCCCACTCCTAAGGAGAACGGGACCGTGATTGGTCATTTCTTTTGAATGACAGTTGTCACCCATCCCCTTTCAGGAAGGAGCCAGGCTGGTGGGGAGAGAGGAAGGGAAAAGGTGCACGTGCCAGCCAGCCATCTCATCCTGCTTGTGATAGATATTTCCATTGTGAGCATGGGGGGGACTTCGAAGAATGACCCAGAAGAGCAAGGATTAGCCTTATTGCTATTTCCAGACCCAGCAGGCAGTGGGCTGCTGATAGCATCCTTCCACACCGCACATGGACACTCTGCTCTGTCCTTTTCAGCACGAGCCAGCCTCAGATGCCACTCCAAAAGCTGCTTTTCTCAGCCACACTGACCAGGAATCCTGAGAAGCTTCAGGAGTTGGGCCTCTACCAGCCCCGGCTCTTCTCCACTGGCCTGGAGAGCCAAGGATCCACAGCTCAGCCAAGGACTGAGGAGGCTGGGGAGGGAAAGTATACCTTCCCTGCAGGGCTCTCGGTGAGAATGGGGCCTCCCAAGGCCCAGGGGAAGATCCTGAGGGGGAAGGAGGGAGGAGCAAAGGCTGGCTGGGCCCCAAGGGAAAAGGAATCTGAGCAGCTTCAGGTCCCCGACTTAGAAGAGTGGGTGTTATAGCCAGCTCTGCAGCTTCCTAGCAGGTCACCTCGTGGGTCTCATCAGGCTCTCTCCATGTCTCCCACAGCACTTCTATGTGCCCTGCACCCTCAACTCCAAGCCACTGGCCATCCTGCACTTGATGCGAAACATGAAGTTCTCCCGGGTTTTGTGCTTCACCAACTCCCGGGAGCATTCCCACAGGTGAGGGCCAGAAGACACAGCGGGAGGTGCCCTGAGGTGAGTATTCTCCACTGAGCACCTCTTTCCCTTCTCTCCAGGTTGTTCCTACTGGTCAAAGCCTTTGGGGGGGTGCCTGTGGCTGAGTTCTCTTCCAGATTCGGACCTGGCCAGAGGAAGATGATCCTGAAGCAGTTTGAACAGGGCAAGATTCAGCTGTTAGTATTGTGAAGGGAAAGGGCTGGAGGATAAAGGGCAGAGAGCACAGAAGGGTTGGGCCTGCAGAGAACTGGCTGCTGGGCTGGGGATGTTGTTGGAATGCAGGTGCCAGCTTGGCCCTGTTCACTTGCTGTTTGTTCTTAGACTGGCAACTGCCCTGGACCCCTCCATGTGGCAGAACAGCCCAACACGGGCCCAGTGAACTCGGCCTCTGCCAGGGAATGCTTAGTGTCTAGCCTAGGAAGAGTGGGGCTGTGAGATGGGGCAGATCAACCAGCATTTGTTCTCTTGACCTTGTTACAGGCTGATCAGCACAGATGCCACTGCTCGAGGCATCGATGTGAAGGGAGTGAAACTTGTTATCAACTACGATGCCCCGCAGTACATCAGGACCTACGTGCATCGGTGAGGGGGTGTGGGGCCACTGGGAACAGGGTGTTTCTGTCACTCTTCCTTCAGACCCCAATCTTCAGGGAGCTCTGGTTTTTGTGTTACTAACCTAACCCCTGGGCACCTGCCTCCATGTTGTGTCTGATTTCAGGGTTGGCAGGACAGCCAGAGCTGGGAACACAGGGCTGGCATTCACTCTACTCCTGAAAGTACAGGTGAGCCCCAGGAGGATACAAGTCCTATTCCCATCCCTGCTGCCTTCCCCGCACATGCCCCCAACACAGTGTGTCAGGGCCCTGATCCTGGGAGAAGAGAACTTATTCCTAGTGGCTAGTTACCTATGAGGAATGGCTTGAAGGAAGGCTAACCCCAGTTCTCTACTGGCGGGAACTGTTCTCTTCCCCAGGAGCAGAGATTCCTTCAGATGCTGAGAGAGGCAAGAGCTCCAGAGCTGGGAAAGCATCTAATCCGGAGTGAGCACCTGAAGTCCCTGGTGCCACAGTATGAGGAGGCGCTGTCTGAGCTCCAGAAAACCATCCGGGTAAGGGCTCAGGGTGGGTGTATGGGCCTCAAGACCCCAGCTCTTCAGCAGCCATGGGGCTGGCCAGCTCCCCAGGCTATGGAAGTACAGAATACAGTAGCCACAGCTTCTCATACCTGATAATGACCAAGTAAGCAAAGCCAAACCAGGGACTTAGGCAGTGTACCTGAATGACACACTTATTTCCCAGCATGCCTTTGGGAGTTTAACAGTAGCCCAGCTGCCTAGGGCTAAGAGCTTTAGCTACCAAGGTGCCCAAGGTCTGGGGTCCTAGGATTTCAGCAAAAAAAGGGAGCACCAACCCACAAGGTGATGAATGCCTCAGGAGGCCATGTGAGGAGAGCCACAAAGACCGTGCATTCAGCACTGCTCAGAAAGAAGGGCTGGTCTTACCCACCTGGAAAAGGCCAAAGCAGGAGAGGTAGCTCCCCAAGGAGAACCACCATCAAAGGCAACAAGATTGGTCAGCAAACCTGCTGGGTTAGTCTCCTAGGCAGGACGGTACCCCAGCAGGCAATGCCCCCTCCCCCAGTCTCGAGCATGCTGCTCTGTGGAGACCTGATCCCTGCCCTCTTTTCTCACTCTGGCTCTTTTCTTCACAGAACGAATGGAAACAAAAGAAGGCCTGAACCTGGCAAGAGATGGCTGGTGTGTGCTGAGCTAAGCCCAAGGGGGCATTGTGGGAACAGAATACAGAGCTGCTGATCCACTGGGCCTTGGGGACTGGTGTGTGCCTGCTACCACAGATAGGCGTGGTCTGCGGACTTCATCACTGTCCAGAACTGCCTCCTGAAAATGGGCCACCGAGCCCAGTAATTGCTGGGCCACCAATCATAGTGGGGATGGGATAGAACTTAATTTTTAAAAGTGCCATGTTTCTATCAAAACAAGTACTGCACTCAAGTGAAGAGAGAAAATGAGATCTATCCAGGCTGTTTCTGGATGAATGTAGAGGAGGGGACATTCTCTTGGCCAAGTATTGGCATATAGCCTGAACACCTAAACTTTGGATATCAGTGCTGCTGCGGGCCAGCAGTTACGGAGGTGGTCAGAGACAAAGTCAAGGGGCTTCAGAAAAAGACCCCACATCCGTCCTATTGGAGATGAAGAGAAGTGACTGAGGCTATCAGGCTGGATTCAAGTCAACTGTCAACCCATGTCAATAAATGCCTACCATGTGCAGAGAGTAGCAGGATGAGGGGGAGGCAAATATTCCATCTGAGTGAATCCCTGGGTGCCTCTAGGCTGCTTATTCATTACAAGTTTCTAAAGTTATCAATTTTACCACACACACCATATTAAATTGGAAAGAATGCCACCGACTATAAAAACGTACACTTTATTACACTCTCTGTTTGGTAGGATACATCACAATTCCATACAATCCTACAAAGCAAGTACAAGCGCCCACATTCATCAGTAATTTATACTTGGCCCTGCCTTCCTAGTACCAGCTGACCACTGGGGGAGAGAGATTTTTTTTTTAAAGTTAAGAAAGGTGTTTTCTGTCTTCGCTGATTGATGGATGGGCCACAGAACCAGCTGCCTCTGGCAGATCATGCAGTGTTTGTGCAGGACACAGCTGAATGTTCCAAAGGAAAAATAAGCTAACTTGGCATGATTCTGAAATGGGCAGCAGTATGCCAGGGATGCAAAAGGTTTTTTTCCTTTTGTTGCCAAATTTAACAAACCCAAATGGCACCTTGAGCCTACCTCACTGTCCATCTGAAAAGTCCTGAAAGATAAATAGGTAGCAGTGGTTTCACAGTCAGGGAAATGTGTGAGCTGAGGGACTCAGTCCAGAAAACAGCCCAGTGCTCAGAAGACCTAGCAGTTTTGACCTAGACCAGAACCACCAGACATGGTATTTCCCACTGGAAACTGAGAAGCTCTATCTCTTGCATTGCCATTACATTTTGCCTTATACCAAGAATGTTGTCATATCTTTAAAATTGTTTAATAAAGTAAAAATGCTTTTAAATTTTTAATTAAGCTACCACCAAAACATCAATTAATCCCACATTGCAGAAAAAAATACTTTAAAAAAATCCACTGTATGAAATGTAATGGAAATATCCCCCCTAGTTACTGTCACATGAGCCACAACCAAGTAAAAGGCAGGACCAATTTAAGAGGGGCTCTTTGGGCCTCTTAAGTAAGCGAGCTTTATTTTCAGAAGGTTCATGTGGGTAAGTCTTAGGACCATACATTATATTGTATCATTTCTTTAAAAATGAGGCAAGCTCCTTTAGGACAGTAATAGACTGTGACCTCATCCTCCAAACATCTACCTGAATATACATTCATTATTCTCATTCACTTTAGTAAAATAGTCATATAAAAGTGTATTTCTTTGCACAATTCAGAATGAATCTTGGGTTTTGTTTACTTTCCTCTCTTCCCCAGCTGAAGGCTGAATAGATTTTTATACTGAACACGGAAACATCACAAAAGCAAATGAAACTTAAATTAAACCCCAGCAGTTAAAAATTCTCCCAAACTGAAGTATCAAACTAGACAAATAGGAAATTCTCCAAGATACAAAGTGAATACTCCTTTTACAAAAAGGTTACAGTTTTACTATACATAGAACTAGAATCAACACACTCAGTACATTCCAATATAACCATTATCACAAAGTGAAGAATGAGAGCAGACGCGCATACGCACACGCACACATACATACAGCTTCAGGAGATGTACACAGAACCAACAGTTCAAAAGAATTACGAGAACGGAACATGAGCTTTTTTCAAAATCTTAACTCTACGTCCAAATTCAATTCAACAAACATTTATTAGGCACCAACTAATGTGCAAAGCAGTGCTAGGCGCAGATGGTCACACTGAAAGACTACGGATTTAAGAGACCACATGACACCCAGACTTGTCCTAGGCGGGACTGCTTGTGTAAGGGGAGGGGGTAGTTTTAGCCAGAAAGCTTGCAGCCCAGGCCAGTCAGTCCAACTTCTGAACAGACAAAATGGCCTATGATATTAGGGCTGCCATGTTGGACCATCCACTTTAAGAGGACAGAGTCTTTCTGACAAATGAAAAGAACAGAAAGCTGACATTCTTTATGTAGTTTGCATTAATGCTCAGAAATGATGGTCCAATAAGAGCAAGTCATCTTTTAAAAAGTAGGATTTCGCCGATTGTGTACAATTATAGGTAAAATGTAACTTCTTAAAGGTGCTTTATAACATTAGATAACCTTTCCCTGGCATTTCCAAATTCTGGCTGGCGGTGTTCAGGCACCCCTTCAGTTGGTTTTAGGCACTGCCTTTAATCTGACAGCAGACATCCGCATCTGTCCTTTGGATTGCTGACTCTGCCCTTCCGAGGCTGGAGGGACCTGTCCAGGGTTCGGTCCCCCTGGGACCTGCAGCTGTGGTGTGGCTGGGGTCACGACTTGTTGCTGTACAAGTTTTTGCTGAACCGCCTGAGGAGCCACTGTTGTTGCAGGAAGCACTTGCACTTGGTGTGGGCCAGCTGCAGTCTGGGACATTGTCACAGTTTGTGGCTGAGGCTGAACCTAAAGATGGGAGGGGACAGGACAAGTAGATGGTTCCATGTGATAAGGTTTAAGCCCAGACTTCATTTGCTCCCTCTGGAGAGAGAACAAAGGGCAGTCACTGCTGTCATACTGCCTGAGGTCCAATCCCACTGAGTAGACCTCACACTTGGGTACTATTTACCAACAGTTAGGAGGATGACGGCACACCAAGAAACTGGGCCCCAACACTGGCTGCCATTGTCTCCTCACTCAACCCCCCAAATAATCAGGGGCTTTAACTTAACTCCAGGTGAAATTCCTGGCATTCCCAAGATGAATTGAGACTGTGCCTATCTGCTACTGAATTTATTTTTGGATCTGAATGGCCCACTGATACAGTTGATTAGATCTCATTCACTTGTCAAGATGATAAGAACATCATACTGATCCAATCTACTGTTCTTCACCATTTAAGACACAGCCTACACTGAAAATAACATCTTAAAAAGAAATCTGGGCAAGCTGACCTTAACAGTGTTAGCAATTGTGCCTTCTTTGACAAATGGCAGCAAAACAGCCCTGGATTATTAACATGTATTGAATATCAGTACTAGGCTAGATGCTGTACAATAAAAGCCATGATTCCTGTCCCAAGGACTTCCAATCTACAGCAGAAAGACAAAACAGAGACAGAAGACAGACAAAACAAGTAGAGTCCAGCAGGAAAACAAATGGAAGGAGGAGCATGTCCAGCAGCCCAGAGTCCCCATCACTGACCATCTTCGGAGAGTCTGTGGCAGCCCAGGAAAGCCTTCCCCAAAGAAGTTTTGAGAGAGAAGCAGTTTGTCAGATGGGAAGGGGGAGACTATTCCCAGAGAAGGGAACAGCATGCAGGAAACAGACCCAAGAGTGGGAGAACAGAGCCAAGGCTCCGTCTGAGAGGCGAGAGGGGAGGTGCGAAGGCTGGGAAGGAAAAGCATGGAACAGCAGAGTGACCAGAGACAACTAGAACATGTACTGAGTTTCAGTAATGGAATGAATGTTGTGGACAAAGACAATGGTCAGTTACCTTCAGTCATGTCTGAAACTTACCTGCTGGGAAACAGAGACCATCTGCTGAATACTGGCCACCGTTGTTTGTTGCTGAACAACTTGAGGAATCTTTGCAACCTTGAAGAAGTATGAGGGCAGGTTAATACAAGAGAATTGGAATTTCAAAGTAAGAAGGGACTTCAGAAGCCAATGAGGCCGCCCTATGCCACAGGAACAAGGGGCCATCCAGCCTGCACTTAAAAGGGTGATGAAGGACTTCCTTACAGCCTCATCCCCTCTGCCACTGCCTCTGAACCTGACTTCCCCATCTTCATCCTGAGATGCAGATCTCAAGGCAGAGGGAAAGGAGGAGTCCTTAATTCCCTGTGACTGATACAGCAAGAGTGAAGAGGAGCAGGGCAAAGTCATTCCAAGAGGTATAATTTGCCCCTCGATGGCACATTGGCCTGACTGTCCTTTGGAGGTGTTACCTTTGAGACCTTGGGGGTGCAGAGATACCACTGCCCTACCTGTATCGGGGCTGGCACATGCTGGGCTCCTGTGGGCTTTGGGGCCTGGGACAGAGGTGTTGTCAGGAACTGAGTTTTAATGTTGGGCTGAGGAGCATAAGCCACTTTCTGCTGCTGGGCGTGGACAGTGACTTGCTGCGCACTGATCTAGAGAACAAAACAACTGTCTGCAGAGGAGGTTCTGGGAAATATGTCATGTAGCAGTGACTGTAACTATAGGCCAGGGAATCTGCTCAAAATACTGTCAAATCTGTATTTCTAAACTAAAGACTAGATTTGGAAAGATAAGGTAAAAGTCAGAAAATATGGCAAACATCAGTGAGAGTTATTTAAACTCTGACTCTATACAAGTGTAGTGTAAATATCCACAAAAGAGAAGGTAGGAAAGACAGAGGGAGGGAGAGGGTGGGGTAAAAGAAAGAAAAGGGAGAGGAGAGAGGAAGAGAGAGAAAAGGAGAGAGAAGAAGAGACAAAGAAAAGGAGAGGAAATGTGAAAGGAAAGGGAGAGCAGTGGGGAGAGAGAAAGAAGGAAAAAGAGGAGAGAGAAGGAAGAGAGTAAAGAGGGAGGGAAAAAAGAGAGAGAAGGAGAGGCAGAGAAAGAGGGAGGAGAGAGTGAAAGAGGGGAGAGAGGGAAAGAGACTGGAGAGAGAGAGAGAGATCCTCAAGGGGCCCAAAGGAACGCTGCAGGTTTTCCTGGGAATGGTACAAACTTCCCATAATTTACAGCCTTTATAGTATGTAAGAAGTCCATACCCCGTGCCCATTAAGGGGCTCAGAGAATGACCCCTACCTTCTGCTGGACAGTTGCTTGATTTTGAGGCTGAATGACTTTCTGTTGCTGGTGGTTTTTGAGTTTCAGAAGCTGTTGGACATGCAATGGCTGAGCAACTACTGTTGGTCCTATACAAGAAAAACAGCAATGGTATTTAGTATGCAAAAATGCCAGTCACTATTACAGGAGGTAGATTTTTTTCTAGCATTTCATTCATCTGTTCAGAAAATGAGAGTTGAAACCAAACAGGAAAGCAAATAGATCTTCCTCTCTTCCCCCACTTCCCTACCCCAGTCCTGGGCTTTCCACTGGTTAGACTCAGATTCTCCTTTCACAGGAAAATGCTTTGGTTCTGTCTCCCATTCTTAGTAGAGCAAAGGCTCAGCAGGCCAAGGACTACAGTTAAGACCATTCAAATAAGGGCCTGCGATGATGAAAAAAACAAAACCAATACACTCCACACTGAAGGGCTTTAATAGGCCTGATACACATCATGGAACTGAGTCACTCCACCTCTTAAAACTAAGTGACCAAAATGCCTAAAGGCTCAGACAAGTACCTGTGGCTTTCTGGGGCTGGCTGAGAGCCCCCCCAATTCCTGTCCTGGTCACTGGAAGGGCTGTGACTACCGGCGATGATGCCCCAGGAGGTTTGGCAGGAGCTGTGGGGGCAGTCTGTCCAGGAGCTGGAAGCTGGGAAGTGGCCACACGGGTCTACACGGGAAGAAGCAAGGGCCATGTTAACTTCCCAATGCTTTGAGTCTGTCCTGAGTCTTTAAAGGTTGGAGTCAATCAACAAGTATTCTTGAAACATCTACAACATGCCAGGCACTGGGCTAGCTTCTGGGGACGCAAGACCAAAGACTGAAACAACCCCTCCTCCCAGGGAGCAAATGTTCTGACAGGAGAGAGAACAAGTATAATCACACATGTACAGCATAAAGGTGAAGTTAAGTACAGCTATAGGCAAAGCAGCTAGATGAAAGGCTGCATGAGAGGGCGCACGCTAGTGAGTGGGCAAAGACCTGGTCTGCAGATGGTGACCTCCTCTGAGGCAGAGACCAGGCGTCAGTGCCATCAGACACATGGAATAATGGCCACTGTAAAGGCCCCGATAGACAAGGCCAGCTTGGCCGGCATCAGAGTCTGCTTGAAAAGCTACTCTACACATGATGACGGAGAACTCACAAGGCGAGCAACCTGAAGATTGGCCACGGTGGTGCCGGCCAGTACTGCTCCCGGCCTGGGGCTCTGGACACCAGCTAGCTGGGGGGAAGGTGCTGGAGGCGGCAGCAGAGGGGGTATGGGAGGAGGCGCTGGAGCTGTCTGTGGTCCTGGCGCAGGCGGCTGCTGGGGCGGCAGCGGTGGCTGAGAGGCAAGCGGCACTTTATGCTTCTGCAGCTTGATCAGGTGCTCCTACAGGGAGATGACAACATTCATTCTATTCTGCTTTACTGAGAGCTGCCAAGGCTTATGTAACTCTCATCTGGTTACTGATGGACACTTTGAAGGCTGAGAATTCAGTAAACTGATCCTTGTACCCACAATTCCATTTACATACATACACATACATATATATATATACATATAAATATGTAAAAGACACCACACATGTTTTTACATAATGAAAAATACAGACATTAAGACAAGATACTATATTGCTACAGCTACATTGGCCTTAATATCATGAGACAACTAATATTCATGCCTGTCTTTAATCAGCAATAGTCAAAATAACGAATGAATATTTTAACTGATTATGGAGTTTCAAATCTATTCATTCCCTACTGGAATGAAATTTTTAATATTTGGGTAAATGTATCTAATTTGGCTAACTAATAGCTTAATACATCAATTTTTTTATGTATAGGAAACCCTCAATCAAATGCAAGCCCAGCCACACTTAAAATGTCAACAGTACTTCATTTTATACAAACTTATTTATCATTAATCATTTTGGTTTTAACCAGTATTTTTATCTATGTTATCAGCAAATAATTATTTATAAAAATGAAAGGTTTTCCAGGGCTCCTTGTGTAACCTCCATTATGATCCTATTCTGATGGCTCAGTGTAGTGTGGAGGTTTTCCAAGGCCATGCTGGTAAATGTTTAACAATCAACTTTTCGGGAGTGGAAGGGGGTCAGAATGTACTCACAACATACTTCTAAGGTTAATCTGCATTATTAACATTTTTCCCATCACTGTCTTAAGTCTAGACAATCAACAAAGCAATAAATCATGCCCCGATTTGTAGCATTTGTTGATTTCCAAAGTGTAAATGCTGACACTAAAAATTTAACAACCAGCTGGCACAAGCTAGTTCCAAGACACCCCTGAGGTCACCTCACCAGCTGAGAGCATGTCTGTTGGTCCTACCAATCTTGAAAGGCTTCGAATATGGGTTCAGTGACAAATTATATGTCTATCATCCAAGGACCAGCCTCACTAAGTTGGGAGAAGCTCGTTACCAGGCTGGCTGTCGAGAGTGATGCATTTTCCTGCCACCCCAACGCACACACACAGAACTTCTACCAAATCATTGTGGGGCTAAAATATGTGTCAGTGAAGGAAGCACCCTAAATGATGACACTATGTACTCATGAAGCACAAAAATAATCAGAAGATGGAGGGCATCTGGAGGGCTAAGCAAAGCAAACAAGCTGACAGGCTCCTGGTTACAATACCCAGTTCTTTAATATGCTGTTAGCAAGTGCTTAATAAAATACTTTTTCTTCTATTTATTTTGTTTGAAACCTCGTTATCTTCCCATCATCTTTTCCTTCCCTGTCTACCCCAACAGTTCAGAAGTTCAGGGGTTCATTCTATCTCCTAAAATCTCTTGCAGTAGATGTACAATCCTCTCTCCTTCCATTTCCACCACTTTTTGAGTACAGGCTCTCATTAACACCCACTGGACCTCTTAGCACCAAAGCCATTCTATCGACAACAAAGACTTTCTAAGTTAGGATAACTTTCCTACATTTTTTATTGGGCCTGGAAACTTCACCAGACTCTGACTTGCCCTGGCATAGTGGGATCCACACCTGGGTTGCTGCCTGCTGCTGCTGCTGCTGCTGCTGCTGCTGCTGCTGCTGCCTGAGAAGCTGAAAGTGGGCAGGAGTGATGGTTTTGCTGGAAAGCTGAACTCCTGAGGCTGTCCCTGCAAAGAAAAGAAAGAAGTGTCCAAATCCAGAAAGAAAAAAGAAAAAAAAAAGAAATCCTCCAGTCTATATTTTGAAGAATGATAAAATTAGTAAGTTTATAGGTAAAACTTCAGTTTATGACAGGATTCTATTCTAATTTGTATTTTTTTTGGTGGGGGAGAGCAGGGCAGTTGGGGTTAAGTGACTTGCCCAAGGTCACATGGCTAGTAAGTGTTAAGTGTCTGAGGTTGGATTTGAACTCAGGTCCCCCTGACTCCAGGGCTGGTGCTTTATTTACTGCACCACCCAGCCACCCGCAATAGGATTCTATTCTAAAAATTCTTTTTATTATATTGGAAAAATTTGGAGATTTTGAAGTAGTTTAGAAGGCACAGTCATGTGCTAAGGATAAAGAAAAATAATGTCCACATAAAAGACAGTTTCCCGGCTTCCCTTTATCAAACCTATACATACAGCAATGAAACCAGTACACAATGCCTACATTCTGCTGCAGATACAATGAAAGTAAATGATCTGCTCAGCTAATAAGTAACTGTGGGCACTGTGCATGTTAAAAATGAATGCTGTATATCTGCACAGCCCTTTTTAAATAAAAGCCCTCCCAGTAAAGGAGTAAGAAAACCCAGTTGTTACCTTGTGTTACCTGAGCCACTAATGACCTTGTCTGAGCCTGCACAGGGGTCAGGGTGGTCATGGCCACAGTGGACGCTGGGACAGGAGTGACTGCTCGCACCCCCTGCGTGGATGCACCAGAGAGCAGCTCTGCAGAAGCAGCAGGTGTGACAGCTGGCCGAGGCTGGCTGTGAACCACTGGAGCAGGAGTGCCACCTCCTGAAGCCTTTTTTAAAAAGAATACAAGATGTGAAATTTTCTTCAATACAAACCAAACATTCTTTTTAAAAAGTTAATGCCTCTCAGCTTGTTGTGAATAGTAAATGCTAAAAGGGGTACAGGGGCTTTCTGCCACTGATGGCTACCTGAACAGTAAACAGACCACCCAGTTCACACCAGACTGAATAATGATCAAGCAATCCAATGAAAAAGGACAGTAAGTGACTTCTTCCACCTAGAACTACTAAAAAAAAAATTTGCCTCCAAGTCTGGCGTGACTAGAGATGAGACACGTGGCCTGCAAGACTGCCCCAGGAGCACAGGGTTGCCCTAGATATGCCCAGGATAGTCTGGAAGCCTCGGGTGGGGACCTTGGAAACCCTAGAGAGGAAGCTGCAGGCAGCAACACGGTGAACGGCACGGCACTGTGGTACTCAGATCTAGAAAAGCCAGGACCTGGGGTTCGGATATCCCAGACACGTCCTGAGATGCCAAGGAGTCAGACTCCAGGAAGTGGAGGTCAGCACAAGAGCCCAGGGGGTACAGGGCATGACCATGCAGGGAACCGAGCCTGGCTCTAGCACAAATCCTCAATTCAGGAACTAAAGCTAGAGAGATGAGTCAATCAAAGAAAATACCGGCCAATTATTGCCCATTAAAGTGCAAATCTAGAGATCCAGAAAAAGCAGAGATTAAGTCCACAATAACAACAATAAGAGGCTTAAAGGAAAAACAAACTTTCCACAAAGAACACACAAGCACTGAGAAGAAACTGAGCCAGAGATCTCTCAGAAATGAAATAAAAGCTCCTGAGGAAAGAACTGGGAGGACGGTGAGTAGCTTAGAAGAGTAATCTTTGAAAACTAAAATAAACCAAATGGAAATCAATGACTCCACAAGAAATACTGCAATAAGATCAAAAAGCTGAAAAAATATAAGAAAATATGAAATATCTAATATCAAAAACATGGACCTGGAAGAGAAGTAATTTAAGAATCACTGAATCCTCTGAAAAAATATGATTTAACAAAAAGGAGGAGGAAGAGGAGAAGGAGAAGAAGAAGAAGTAGCAGTGGTAGGAGCAGTAGTAGTAGTAGTAGTAGTAGTAGTAGTAGTAGTAGTAGTAGTAGTAGTAGTAGTAGTAGTAGTAGCAGCAGTGGTAGCAGTGGTAGTAGTAGGAGCAGTAGTGGTCTGGACTCTGTATTTCAAGATATCATATATGAAAACAATCTAGAGATATCAGAGGGTAAAAGTAGATATAATCTATCAATCTCTTCCTGATAGGAACCCCCAAAGTAAAATTCCCAGGAATATTATGGCCAAAATCCAGTCAAAGAAAAATACTGCAAACTATATAATCAAAAGCAGTTCAACTCCCCATCAGTCAGGACGATGTAAGGCCCGGCTACTTCTACTAAGACACAAAAAGAGGTTTGGGGATACAGTACTCCAAAAGGCAGAGGACCTGGGCTAATACAACCAGAATAACTTGTCAGCAGAGCTGGGGTATATTCCTAAAAGGAAGGAAAATGGACCTTTAGTGAAATAAAGAACTTTCAAGCATTTCTGATTAAAAATAAAAACCAAACCTTAAGTAGGACCACTGAAAGTACAAACACAGGAGAATGAAGAAACCTAGAAAAGGAAATTTATTTGAGTGAGTGGAAGGAGTTATATGATTTCTCACAACTGGAAAGCATGAAATGAGTATACAAACATGGAAAAAGGGGTGGAGCAGTGAGCATGAGATGAACCAACTCACATCTGAAATGGACAGAGGAATGTTGAACACACATACACACAAGCAAAATAAGCTTCCTGACCCTGAAGTAAGGGTTAAAAGAAGGGTGGGAATGAAAGAACTAATCATCCAAGAGGGTGCCTGAGATCACTTCTTAGACAGGTGGAGAACAGCCAACAAAATGAATGCAATGGAATGTGATTTTCTTCCATGAGAAATAATAAAAGATGATATCAGAGAATCCTGAGTAGTAAGTTCAGGCATGGAGTATAATGAACAGAACCACGAGAGTAATTTATACAAGGACAGTAACATTATACAGAAAAACAACTCTGAAAGACTTCAAAACTCTTATCAAGGCGGTGATGGACCACTCCCTGGGAGGACCTACAGTGAAGCACATTACCCACTTCCTGATGGAGATGTCATGGACAAAAGGTGCCAAGACATACATTTTGGATATGGTCACTGTGGGTTCACATTTTGCTTGACTTTGCTTAGGACTTTACAAATATAATCTCATTTGATCCTCGAAACAACCCTGGGAGGCAGGTATTATTAGGTAGATATTATCCCCATTTTACAACCAGGGAAACTGTGGCAAACAGCAGTTAAGTGACTCATCTAGGGTCACACAGCTAGTACATGTCTGAGGTTACATTTTGACTCTGGTTCACTCTATCCACTGTACCACCTGAGCTACCTCAGAAAAGCTAAAAGCAATAATTTTAAGAGAAGATATACTCTCTATGCAAAAGAGAACATATTGATCTCAAAGAGAGGATGTGCAGAGACTATTTAAGGATTATAAGTCTCCCAGAAGAATACACACCAAACACCTAAACATCCCAATACGTGAAATAATACAAGAAAATAGCCCAGAACTTCTGACCACAGAAAGAAAATGCCAATTGAAAGAATCCAGAGAGCATCACCAGAAGAAGAAAACCCAAGGCTGCAAACTCCAAGACATACACTGTTTTAATTTAATTAATTTCAATGACAAACAGTAAATTCTACAAGTGACAGGAGAAAGAACTTCAAATGAAAAAGAAAATGGAATAACCCCAAGATGATTCTGCACCCACCAAAAACCGTAAGAGGGAACAGAATAAAGTGTTCCAAAGAGCAAAGGAATTCAAGATACAACCTATGGTGACATACCTTGCAAACCTGAGCCTAATCATCAATGAAAAAAGATGGACATTCAATTTCAAAAGAGAAATTTGAGGCATTCCTACAAAGAAAACCAGATTTGAACAGATGATTTGCTTTGCAAACACTTCAGACAACAAAAATACATGAGAGCTAAATACAATTGTGACTAAATTACCCCCTCTCCCCTCAGAAAGGGGAAATAATAAAAAGGGCAGTCTGAACCCCAGACAAGTAAGTCACTTCGTCGCTGCAATCCTCAGTCTCTCTTCTATAAAAGGGGGCAAACCTGCACTCACAAGGCTGTTGGGACCAAAGCACGTTGTGAGCCTCGAAGTGCTACAGACAGATAGGGTGTGGCTGTTGCTGTTATCATAAATATCCATTAAAGTTTTCCTCCAGTGCTTCATCATGGTATGGAGACCACCCAGAGTCCTCCAAGGCTGTCAGCAAGTTCAAGTTCTGGCAGGTCCCGTGAAGGTAGAAAGGCTTCCAGTAGAGGCCAGCCCATGCACCATTATGTTAGGTGATAATCACAAGGTCATGGATTTTGAGCAGGAAGAGACCTTCAAGGTCATCTAGATGACACCTCTCATTTTAGGCCAGGTTAAGTTGGCAGAGGCTTATCTATCACCTTGGAGCTGACTAACTCATGATGATGATTTTTGGCCAAAGAATTTCAAGAATCATGCAATGAGGCATGGAAGGCTTGTTACCTGCTGGGGTAGAATAAGCACCCACACTGATGAAATCATGCATCTGTGAAGAACTGAAGAATTAGAAAACTTAACAAAATTATAGCTAACATGTACAAAGTTCTTGGCATACACCATCTCATGTGACCAGGTAGATACCCCAGTCACAAGATTAGATCTCTCCTTTGGGAGTGGTTTGGACTAATTACACCACAGCCAATAAGACTCTCAGAAAATGGGATCTGTGCTGTGATACCTGGAGTGTGGGCAGGAAAGAGGACAAGCCAATACTTACTGCCAGTGGTCCAGGCATAACTGATGGGGCAAGACGCTTATTGAGGGGCTGAAATGTAGCTGCTGGAACTCCAGCAACCGTGTTCACGATGACATTTCCATTCACAGTAGCTGAAAACAAATCAAAGTCAGGAAAAACGGAATATAATTAAAGGCTTTTGCTGGTTTCTTTACGAATCACAAAATGCTTTATGACAAAAAACTCTTACCTGTCTGGATGCTTGTACCTGTGACTGCAGGTTTGATTGTTCCAGCCTGTGGAAAACACAGGTTCAATCCTGGTATAAGCTAAAATAATATCCAACATTGTGCACAACACATTTTATTTTTCTGAATTAATCTGGAGTAGAGGCAGAGTGGAAAGAGTGATAGATTTGGGAGTTGGAAGACCTGGACTAGAAGTCCAGCTCTGCCCTTGGTGGCTAGCATTGTGACCCTGAACAAGTCACGTGCCCCTTCTGCTCACTTCACAGACACAGTGGGACTGAGCAGCCTGGGTAAGGCACAAACATGAGTGATACTATCATTAGCAGACACTAGTGACCACATGAACAAAATGAAGAAAGAGATGAGGACCATGGGGGAAAGATCACAAACTAGCATGAAGACATGAGAGAGAGAGCAGAAATGAGACACTTCACTTACCTGGACATGTATACCCGGGAGCTCTTTCTCTACCAAAAGTAGATATGCTAACAAATTCTTGGCCTGCCTTATTATGCTTGGAGTGAGGGAGGGAAATGGGAGCTAACTGCCAATGGGGCTTCCTTTTCAGGTACTTGATGGTCTATGACTAGATGGTCACTGAGATCCTTTTCAACTATGAATCATTGATTCTGGGATTAATGCTAATCTCATCCTTCAAAAAGATGGAAGAACTGACAGGGAGAACTGTCATCAACAAGAGGAACTGGTTTCTGGGAAGGGAATGGTGGCATCCAGTTTGTAATACAGAAGAAAAGGAATAGCTGGACATGCACCTCAAAATTTGGGAGGGCAGACTTCAAAGTGCTGAAAGAAAGTATTTGTTGTTGTTCAGTAAGTTTGCAATAATGTTGACTCTGGCTAAGACTAAAATTCTACAGGCTAAGTCATCCCAGAAAAGAAGGGAAGCCCAAAAATGGAATTCTGAAGATACAGGGAAGTTCTAATGAAGAGGAAAAGTCTCTTCTCCAAAGAGATTGATACAGATACCCAGGGAACTCACAGACCAACATGGATTCTACAGACGTGTACAAAAGATGGAAGCAAAGGGGCAGGTCAGAGAATGACAACAAACCCCTGGTGTGATCAAGGAGCAGAACCAGAAGCCTCAAGGCTCAGACTGGGCCACAGTCACCTAGGAAAGTTAAGGACAACAGAAACCTTTTTCCAAGCTATACTAGAGGAGAGGGATTATCACAGAAGGCAGAGATGGGGGTGGGGAGCACAGCTCAGGGGAGAGAGGAGGAAGAGGACAGACTGCAGGAAAAAGCCTGACTCAACTTTGGCTTCTGCTGCTTTTGCCAAGGAGAATAATCTTTCAAATGAAGAGGAAATAATATAAAATATATACATGTGTGTATGTATGGATACATATATATTACATACATATGTATTCACTTGTATGTATTATACACATACTATGTATGTATATGTGAATGTATATGGATACATATATATGTGTATATGTGTATGTATACATATATATACACACACACACCTACACAAAGAATGCATACAAAGAAATGCAAGTCTTGGAAGGGAAGGTGTGGACACATCTCAGGGCATCAGGGCATGGGAAGGGAAGAGGGGAGGGTAGGAGTAACAAGGTCAGACATGTACTTTAGGAAACTCATTTTGGCAGTTGTGTTATGTAGAGTTTAGAAGGCAATGAAACCAGCTGGACAGTCCAGGAGGGAGAAGATTAGGGCTTGAACCAAGTGGTGACCATGTGAGTGGAGAAGTGAGAGATGGAAGCTGCGAAAATAGAAATGACACAATCTGACAAGTGATTGGCTATGCAGGGTGAGAGTGGGGAGTAGATAAGGGCCCTGAGCTGCAAACCCAGGTAACTAGAAGGATGCTGGCCTCTAAACAGTAAGAGAGAAGCTCAGGAGGGGAGTGAGCTTAGAGCAAAGATAATGAATTCTATTTTGGAGATTTTGAGTCTGAGGTGCCCATGGAACATCCAGTTCAGAATTTCCAGTAGGCATAGGATGAAGACTAAGCTTAATGGGAGTCAATGAGTGCTACGGCCACCAAAACATCCAACCCAATCTTGTGCTCCAGGATGAGAGAGGTCCTAGTCATGCTATTCTCATCATAGCCAGAGCACACCCGAAGTATTATGTTTCGTTCTGGGTGCGACATTTTAGGAAGGGCAACAATAAGCTGGAGAGTCTTCAGAAGATGGTGACCAGATTGGTGAAGATCATCATTCAGCTCAGCAGGATTTTCTCCTGACTCCGTGCCTTTCACCTGGCTGTCCCCAGTGCCCAGAATGCTCTTGGTCTGTCTCCTGGTTCCCCTAGCTTCCTTCAAGACTCAGTTCTAATCCCACCTTCCACAAGAGCCCCCTTCCTCCACACCCTACCAGCACTTCCCTCTGAGGTGATCTCCCACTTGCACTGAGTCTATCTTGCATGCACCTGGTTATTTACACGCCGTCTGTCTCCTTAAGGACAAGGATAGTGCTTCTCCCTTGCTCTGTATCCCCACAGCAGGCACAGAGCCTGAACAAAGTAAGTGTTAAAATAAAGTCTGGCTGACTAACCGTAATATTGAACATCTAATGTGTACCAAATGCGGTGCTAGGCTCTGAGGATGCAAAGACAAAAGTGAAAACAGCTCCTGCCCTCAAGGAGCTTTCATTCTAGCTGCAGGAGACAGCACATACATGTTCACATACATGCAAAATAGATGAGAGGTAATTTGGTCAACTGGGGAAGGCGCAAGCAGCCACTGGGGTCCAATGAGGCCTCAGAAAGGCCTTGCTATGAGCCTTAAAGGAAGTAGGGCTTCTGGACGATGGAGGTGAGGAGGGAGGACACTCTAGGTCTGGAGGACAACCAGAACAAAGGTGTGAAGGCCTGAGATGTCCTGCCATGGATGAGGAAGAACAAGAAGGCCGCTTGTGGCTGCATCAGAGTGTATATGGAAGATAACTGAAAAGGTGGGTTGGTTGTGAAAGGTATTCTTTGCCAGAGAAGTTCATATTTGATCCTAGTGTGATGCAAAAATTCATTAGGACAGGCTGACCTTGCTCAATATGCCTGCAATCTGACTCTATTACTAGCCAGAAGCTGAAGGACTGTTTATGATTTTTGCTCCCAGGAAGGGTTGGCCACCCCTCCTGAAACCAAGCATTTCTAAACAGGAATGGTCTCGAGGAGGTCTTGAGAACAGCTCCTTTCCTAGTGATCACACACTTAATTGGTAAAATGCCTTCTTGGTTAGAATGAACTACTAAAGGCAGGAAGTCCTGAGCCATCTTTTGAGTCTCCCCTGTGGGATGGACACATTACCTGGGATCTTCCCATCAGGACTCTGGAGAATGGCCCAGGACTCCCCAGCTACATGACCCAGATGTCAATAACTCCCCTGTCAGTGCTGATCAATTGTGATAAGATTGCATAACTACTGGGGTTTACTGATTATGACATAACTATTTAGGGTTTACTGATTGTGACATAATTATTGGGGTTTACTGATTGTGATCTATATTATTGTTTTATTAATAAATATTAGTACTATATATGTATATATGTATACCTATATATATGTATAAAACTTGAGACTTTGTGTCATTTCTGAACCAATCCAAACTGAAACTAAATTAAGCTGCAGCAAATTGCTTCAAAATGTACCTAGAGATAATGGGAGGCCACAGAGTTTGTTGAGTAAGAGAGTGTTATGGTCAGGTCTACACTTCAGGAAATCAATGGGGCAGCTGTGTGCAGGATAGATTGGAGAGGGGAGAATCCCGAGTCAGGGAGGTCAATTAGGAGAACACTGCACTAGCCCAGGCAGAGGAGAGGAGGACCTGAGCTGGGTGATAGAGATGGGAGTGGAAAGAAGTGGACAGATGCAAGAGATATTGTGGAGATATAACAAGAACTGGCAACTGACTGGACATGTAAGATAAAAGAGAGAGAGAGACTGAGAATGACAACAAGCCTGTGGACCTGACTGGGCCAGGAGGAAGTTGATGCTCTCAACAGAAATGAAAAGTTCAGAGAAGGTTGAATTTGGGGATAAAGAGGAAGAGTTCGGTTTGGAACATGCTGACTTTACATGTCTACATAAAGGTGTCAAGCATGTGACCTATGGGCCTCATGCAGCCTATAAAACGCCCAAAATATAACTGGGAAATATTTAACAAAATAAATGAAAAGACAATAGAATGCAGATAATGTGAATGTGGGATTTTCTAAGTCAATATGCAGCCCACAGAAATCCTTGTAAGTGTTAGTGGTTCTCCTTTCTGACTGAGTTTGACACCTCTGGTCAACAGAACAGCCTGTAGATGTGGGCCACTGTGACATATGAAGACAGGATGGAGGTGCTGAAAATGTTCAGCATGGAGCAGAGAAGACTTAGGAAGGATATGGTCACTGCCTTCATGTATTTAAGGAGAATTAGGCTTATTTTGCTTTCTCTCAGAGGGGAATACTAGAAGTAATGGGCAGAAATGGCAAAGATGCTTTTTGAGGCTTGATATAAGGGGAAAACTTCCTAACAATCAGAGGCCCCCAAAGTGCTGGGTCCTCTTCCCAAGGCAATGGGCTCTTCCTCATAAGAGGTCTCATAGCAAAGGCTGGGTTGGCTGCTCCTCAGCTAAGTTGAAGATGGAATTCTGCTTAGGAATGGTCTATGCTAAATGCCAATGAGCTCCCTTTGGGCCATTAGACTTAGGGATTCTGTGAGTCTTTGATTCAGTGATTTTACTTGGATTGTAATTAGTAATTATCCACAGAAATCTAACCTTCAACTTTAAAGTTTACTCATCTTTATTCTCGGTTATTTGTATAAAGTCACTCCAATAACTGACTTAAACCTGGTGAATTCAAGTGAAACCTAATACTCACCATTCATGCTTTTATGGTACTCTCTCTCACTCTCTCCTTCTCTCCATCGCCCTCCCTGTCCCTCTACTTCAAGTGTCCAAAGTACTGTTTGGTCATATGGCTATTTCAGCAGATCTGAACAATGTCCCTTTAACAGGTTCCCCAATAGACACGGCACTGGGTATCACAACAACCAAATAAAGGAGGGGGCACATGGGAACTTTTCTTAAAATATAAATACAGAAGAACTATAGCTTCTTGTCCATTAAGTTCTTACCAAGACTGCAGGGTTGGCTACAGTAGTTGCTGAAGGCTGCACTAAAGTTGAGGGTTGCTGGACCACCTGAGGCTGAGGCTGAGGCTGAGGCTGGGGCTGGGGCTGGGGCTGGGGCTGAGGCTGAGGCTGAGGTTGAGGCTGGTGCTGAGGCTGGTGCTGAGGCTGAGGCTGAAGCTGAGGCTGAGGCTGGGGCTGGGGCGGGGGGTGGGGCAGGGGCTGGGGCTGGGGCTGCACTTGAGCCTGAGACTGCTGCTGCATCCCTGTTTGCTGCTGGGCTCTCTGCTGCTCAGCCAAAGCCTAGAAACAAGTAGGGGAAAACACCATCATTTCCCACATAGCTAACAGGAGCATCTGCACTCAAGTCTGCTATATTATAGCATATTGGGATATCCCTGGCACAGAAACCAAGCTTTATATCTACAAAAGGAAAAAACAACAGAACACTACAGAGGGAGTCTAATGACAGTTTCCAGGAGGGCTGGAAGCATCATAAAATGCTTCACTATGGAATCACGCCACACAAGGATCTCTTCTTCTTCAATGTGCAACACATGAATTGTTAATATGAACAGTTAAGAGGTCAGAGACTACTTTCTTAGTGGCTACTTTACCTTCTTCTCCTTAGCAATACGTTCAGCACGCAGGGAAGCAACCTGAATTGGAGGCAGGGGCTTGTCATAATTGATTCCACTAGAAAGAGAAGTAGAGATTTATAGCAAAATTTCAGAGGAAAAACTGCTCCCCATAATTGAGAACTGTTATGAATTCTGGAGCCCTACCTTTCAGCAAACACTGATGCATGTTTGGGATTCTTCTGGAAAGGATTCATCCCAAGCCTAAAAATGAAGCAAATATTACTATTGTGGTAGCTACTACTACTGTTGCTGTTGTTAAAAAAGCTGTTGTCCAAGATAAACATGCCTAGTTCATTCAACAGATGTCATACTACACATCTCCTCACCTTCCTGGTCAGCATCCTCTAGATTTATTCCAGCTTGTCACAATCCTTCGTAAAACATGGTGCCCACAACTAAAAAACCTTTTGGCATCATATTGCTGATTCAAACCAAGCAACTAAAAGCCTAGGCCTTTTTCAAATGAACTGCCTTAAGATACAGCTCTATAATAATTCTATGCTTGTGCTGTTTAGTTTTTGAACCTAAAGGCCCAACTTTACATTGATTCCACTAAACTTCATCTTGTTAACATCGTGCTTGATTTCTGGGATTTCAGACCTGAATTCAATGCATTAGCTATCCTTTCCAACACTGTGTCATGTGCAGATGAAGTAAGAATACTCTCTCTATCTTCATTTAACCCCAGAGTTAGTTCTTAACCTGGGGTCCTCAGAGCCCTTCAGGGGGCCATGGAGAAATTTCAGGGGTCTGTGAACTTGGATGGGAAAAATATGATGTCATTATTTTCATTAGCCTCTAAATGAATTTAAAATTTCCTTTAATTATGAATTTTTTAAAAAAATTATTCTGAAAAAGGGTTCATAGGCTTCAGCAGACAGCCAAAGGGGCTCCTGACACAAAAAGATTACAATCCTTCAGTCTAAGACATTGATAAAAATGTTGACTAGAACAAAGCTAAACCTTCAGTGCTCTGCTAAAGCCTTGCCTCCCATGAACACAAATACATTAATTATCTGATCTAGGAACAAGTTCTAACAATATATCTATTAACCTGACAAGAAGTCTCTCTCATAAATCAATTCCTCTTACCTGTTTGGAAGCCCTAAACCCTTACATTTCTCCCATCTCTCAGGCGTGCACACACACACACACACACACACACACACACACACACACACACACACTATACATACACACATCTGCCTAATATCTCCATTCCCACTCACCCTGGTATTCCTAATGGAAAGGTCTGAAAGCTCTTGTGCCTGCAGATGCCCCCTATCTGCCAACTCAGCTCAAAAGCTAATTAAACAAACAAACAAAAAAGAACAATCATAAATAACTTACAGGGGCTTGCTCAGGGGACTTCTCTTTCCTGCAATCATTTTTGCCACCTCAAAGTGACTGATATAAAGCTGGGTGCGGGTGGCACCTTCATCTTGAGCATAGACCTGGTTAATGCGAAGTGGACGACTATTCTTGGTCTACAAAGGAACACAAGGGAAAGGTATGAACAATAATCTCCCATTTTATTCTGTTTCGCTATTCTGTGGCCCAATGCAGTAAGGCTCTTAAACCCAAGACAAAGTTTGCAGACTCTCTTCTGAAGACTAAAACACCAAGTGTCAAATCTTCTAAGGTCAACAGAGCCTTCAAGTGAGGATGGTCACATCCTGGAGCTGTAATATGCCCCAAATCTGAAAGCATCCCCAAAGGCACAGAAACAGATGGCCCCAAGTAAATATCATCTCCAAATGAGGACCAATCATGGTTTATGGCAAGGATGGCGCTGATCCTTGCAAAGGAGTCAACTGTTACCTAGAGTATCTAAATGTGATGGGGTAATGACTACAAGACAAAAATATGACCTCAGTCTATGAACAGAAAAAATCATGGCCCTTAGCAGAGTTCAGGCATAGATCCATCCCCCATAGACCATTTCCCCTCATAAGCTCTTAGCACTTATATTTGAAGGACATACTCCCCATGAATGCGGAGAGGTTCTAATGTATCTCCCAGGTTTCTTTCTTCTAACCCATCCTATACACTAGTGCTAAAAAAATCATCCTAAATCATCACTGCTTTAAGGACACGCACCCCTGCTGAAACACCTCCATTTGTCCTCCTCAGCTTACAGAACAAAGTCCAGACACCATAAGCTCTGACGTCAAGTCCCTGTACATTCTGGCTGTAACCTATCTTTCCATCCCTACATGACATTTAACTTTTGCTCAAACCAGACTTATCTACTTACCACGCCCTTAAGATCCCTTGTGCATTTCTGCTTTGATGATGCTTCTCACCTTCTTCCTACCTAATCACCACTGAAAAAGCCTCTAACCCTACATAACTAACTCTACATAATCGCTACCCATTCTTTAGCATCAGATCAAGTCCTATCTGATCCAAGAAGTCTTCCCAAATGATCCCCACCCACATTCCTCCCCTAAACTTTATTCTTTTCACGGGCTATCTTGCCTATTTAGCACACAGACCAACAGACAGATAACTATGAATTAATTATCTCTTTGTGTATGCCTTGTCTACAAGTCAGGACTCATATCTTATTTAACTTCATGGCTCCCTCAGCACCTAGGATATGACCTTTCCCACAACAGGTATATCACAAATAGTACTTCTTGAAAGATACACATACACACAAATACACAAAATTCACCCAGAAAGACTGCCCAGAATGTTGATGAAAAGACTCCATAGAGAAGAAAACAGACAATGTATGTCCCTGTTAGGCAAATATAACTCCTCTATCAATGGGCTGGGTATAATGTAAGAATTTTTTTAACATAATACCTTACCAGTATGACTCCACAATTAGCTCAAATAATTCTTTTTAAGACATCTGATAATACCTACCTTATAGATGTTTTTGGCCTTCTTTTTAGGGTTTGCTTCAAACACGAGCTGTCAAATAAGGAAAATCAATTAATATCGAAAAGCAGTAGATTTCATCTGAGCTTTATTTATAAAAGGGAATTTGTTTTCTCAAGTGTGGAAAAAGACATAAAAATAATTTAGAGACAAGAAAATATTTTTCATAATCTCCTATACTTCATAGACAACTCTGTAAAATATTATATGGCTAGGTTTTTCTTCTGTATAATAATAGCTAACATGTATATATTATCAAAGTTTGCAAGACACTTTACAAATACTATCTCATTTAAGCATCACAATAACCCTGTGAAGCAGATGCATTTATATCTTCAATTTGCAGATAAGGAAATTGAAGCTGAAAAAGATGAAGTGACTGGCCCAGGATCATGTAGCTAAATAAGTCTCTCAGGTAGAATTTGCACTCAGGTCTTCCTGACTCCACTTGCAGCACTCTGTGCATCCATTGGCAACACAATCCCCCTCCCAAATGACAGCAGAACTAGGACTCCCAGCCTATTATCAACTCTTGTTACTCTTAACAATAATCACAATGGCCTCATCTCCCATTGGCCTAGTGCTGTGCTGGGGATGAAGCAGCTTCATACAAGCATCTATAGAGCAAACGTTTGCTTCTTTGAATTACAGATGAGGACAGCCATGTGCCCATGGTCACAAAACTCATCAGGGTCAAAAGCAGAACTCAGAACCCCATCTCCTGGGTCTCTGGTCTAGGACCTTTTCCTAATGGCACAAAATGCTATCCCATAAATCTTAAGAAATACCATGACACACCCCTAGACTTGTGAGCATTTTAAAGATCAGCTCACCTTCCCTTCTTCCCTTGGAATGATGACATTTTCATAGCGGTTTCGGCACTGTTTGGGAGAGCGGTAAACTCTGCTACAGGAGTTGACAACATCACTTACAAGATCCCAGTTAGGGGTGTGTGCTGGTGACACAATAGCAAGATTTAAAGGAAGTTCGAGCAGCTGTTTTACAGCCTAAAAGGGGAAAAAAATCATCATGTTTAGACACACCATTTCAAATATAAATATCCAACACAAATCACAAGACTGGAAAATCTTCCCCAATTTAAAAAGAAAAGCAGAAAGCATCATCACAAGCTACTGTTGTCTAGAGAATCTGCAATACGAGTCCCTCACCTGCAGCAATGCCCAGTCTTCACTAATGAGCCACTCGGGGCTGTCCTGCCCAGTCTCTGCTGCTGGTTTGACCCCTGTTGGAGAAGGTTTGGCAAACTGATTCTGCTGCTTCATCAGAGTGTTCTTCTTCTGCTCTCTCCCCTCACGGCGCATCTTAGACATTCCCGGAGTCACCCGGTCAAAGAGGGAACGGGGAGGAATGACGACCTCCCCGTGCCGCTGCTTCTTCTTCCGTCCGACAGCTAAGGAGACAGTAGAGAGAAGCATTAGTAAAGGCAAGCACAAGGAAGAGAGAACGCAAAAAGCCTAAAGAAAAATCCAAGGGCCATCAGGCTGATGAGCTTCTGGAATACCACCTAGACACCTATAAATGTTCCACTATCACTCCAGATAGTGGCTGCTTTACAACACCTTACAGACATAATAGCGTCACTCTTCTCCATATTAACTTTGAGCAAAGCAACAATGAAAAGCTGATCAGTAAAATCCCACAGGGCTGAAACCATGATGCGTGTCCACTGACGATGAACAAGATTAAGCCTGAATGCATAAATGAGCACCCTGATATCTTACAGCGGGTCTGCCCAATAGCTGCATCCCAGTTGCCACATGGCACCTCTTGTATGACCTAGGCCTAGCTCATTGTGTTTGTGTAGTTGTGGCTCAAAGGTGGTCTCTGTTGGGCACCAAGTCAATCCCACCCAATCTGGGTGCCAGTATGCCAGGGCCCTAAAAAGCTACAAGGTACCCAGAACTCATGCCAATATTTCACAGAGTAAGGAAAGGTAAGAAAGAAATATGGCTAGCAGCAAACTCTGTGCAGCCAAGAGGATAAAAGATTTCTAATCTGAAGATAATCTGTCTTTCTATGACTAAATTGTCAATGGAAAGCCTCATTACCAGAGGGCTCAGCTTTGGGTCGTCTGTGCTCCTTTCTCACATACACGGGTGGCAGCTTGGACTCCTGAATGGGCGTAGCTTCATACATTAGGCACATGACAGGATCGATGTAAATGTCATTGTCGTCCTGAGGGGGTGTGGGAGGGGTCCAAAGCTGCAAAATGGTAAGATCACGCTGGTGACACAGCCTCTCAGCACATGTGCAGGACTATACTTCTCAGATATAAAAAGGAAAGCCTGTAACTTACTGGCATTATCTCAGTTTGTCCATCTGGACCTTCAGAAACATATTCCTGCATTAAAGACACAAGTTCTTAGAGTCAGATGGTTATAGGCAACATGTGGTCCGCTGCTAATGGAGAAATCACCACCAACAACTGAGCAATTCTGCAATTCCTACATCACAGTCCAATCCAGGCAAGTTTTCTATCCACAGCTAAATCTGACAATGTGCAACGGAGGAATCAAAGCCACAACGACTGATGGAAAGCAAGGGCTTGGGACCCTCTCAAGCTAAGGGTGCCTTTCAGAATAAAATAAAAGGAGCCCTTCATGCTCAGTTAGTGTTTTACCTCATAGAGTTCAGGGCACATTCTAAGCCAATACATTTCAGCAAGCTGAAAAAAGGTTATGGGTAGGTGCTATTTTTCTAAGGGTTAGAACGGTAAAATGATTCTAGTGACTTATTCTTACACTTTGCACTAAAAGTCCCTTCAGTAAGTGACAAGTGAATGCAGTTTATGTGGAAAAGTATTCAAGGGATTCATAGACAGACAAGCTTGTCCCCCCTACAAAAACAAGAAAGTAAAGCATGGAAAACGGGTTCTCTCCCTATCTGGTGCCCTGCCCAGTTCACACTGGATAGATAACCCTGGCTTACAGTCAACTTACTCTCTTAGATGCCTTAAACGCTGAAAACTTTCAGTAGCAGATTTTATTGTCCTATAATGTAAGATATCATATATTGCATTTATGCAAGGATAGGTACCTTATTATAGGCATCTTCCCTCGTGTAAGTCAATAACTCCTCTTCCTCCTCTAGAAACATGCTTTCTGCTTTTTCCTTCAATTCTCTCATATGATGGAGTTCCCAAATTTTCTTCACATTCTTCAATTTCCTCTATTTCAAAATTGAACAACAAGGAAGCTTTACATTTTTAGATTTTTTAAATATTCATTAGTAGAAAATGACTGTGTCATTTGAGTCCTGGTAGTCAAGGGGGCAAAGGAGAAGACCCTGGGGACACAGTGAGATATAAACCCTAGACTTCAGGAAAGCAGATTTCAAAAGTTTAGAAAAGCAATAGGCATGATCTCATGGTCTATGACTCTAAAAGAAGAGACAGCTCAAGAGGGATGGGACTGAATGAGTTCTGACACTAATCATAAATGAATCTGATGAGGAAGAGAGTCTGAAACCACCCAAAGTGACCAATGTGACTACACATGGAAGGAAGCTCCCTGAGCAGCTCAGAGTTGAAAACAAAGTATACAAAAGTGAGAATGAGAAAAGACACACAAAAGGCTGGTCTAGAGCTATAACAATAAACTCTAAGGAAAACTACTCAGGATGGGCTGAGACTTGAGATAAAGACTAAGGAAAACAAAGGGCATTCTTAGAAGTCTAGAACAGGAAGAACAGGGAAGGAGCAGGTCGCTCCCTCACATGCAAAGTGTGTCATTACAGGATAATGAAGAGACAGTCAAACTTCTTAATTACCTTTTGCTTACAACTTCTTTACTAAGTTAGAGAAGGCCCTAAACAAACATGGATGGTTAAAAGAAAGCAAAGCCCAAGACGGATGAAAATGGAGGTAAGGAAACCCTCAGCAGTACATCACATGAGCAGAATTAAATAAGTCCTGGCCCAGATGAATGATGTATCAGGATGGGGAAAGAATCTGCAGATGAAATCACTGTAGTGAAGGAATTGTGGAGATGAGAACAAGAGGAATATGGAGACAAGGTCTGATTTTCAGAAAGAAAAGGGAAATCATGCAAACTACAGACCAATTATATTCACCACAAATCTATGGCAACATTTTAGAAGGAATTATCAAAAAGATGTTTTGTGAGCTCTTAGAATGAGAAATGATGAGAAAATAAGCCAGCATACTTTCATTAAATACAAGCCATTCCAAGCTAAGATTTTCTTTTTTTGACGTAAGGAATTTTTGCTGCTGATGAAATTTGACCCAAATAATAATAATAATGGTAATAATAAGATGAATGACACAAGTAAATGACAGCAGTAGTGAAACACATCATTGTGGGTTGTGAATATTTAGTGCCAGCCGAACACATCCCCCTCATGACTAGAATCACAGAGGTATCTAGGTAGTGCAGTGGACAGAGAGCCAGGCCGAGAGTCAGGAAGAACTGCATTCAAACCCAGCCTCAGTTAGCTAATATCTGTGTGGCCCTGGGCAAGTCACCTGACCTATGTTTGTCTAGGCTGTTGGGAGGATCAAATGAGATAATATTTGTGCAGTGCTTTAGCACAGTGCCTGGCACATAACAGGCACCATATAAATCCTTCTTCTCTTCCCCTTCGCTTATGCCCTGAAGCTCATGATCTTTCATGGACCAACTGAGGACAAATACCCTGTACACCAAATACAGTCTTCAGAATCTTTGGGAGAATTCTACTAATGAACAATACTAGAACAGACTCATTATCACAGGCCATACGGTTGTCTACAACTGCTGAGGCAAAACGTCAATCCATAAAAACTTAAAAACAAACATTTTTAACAAATGTCACCATACCAAGCACTAACAATCTCCAAACCATATGGAATAAAAAACCTTGCAAAATACAGAGACCTAACAGAGAAGATTCAAATCACGTAAGAACAGGATGAAATACAAATCATCACTGTGGTCTTGTCTGCTACTCGAGTTGTACTGAGAGTATTTTCAAGGAACCTCCAGAGGATAAACTTGCATCCTACTACTTTTACTGAATCAGGAGATCTTTCATCCACCCATTCTATAGTTTGTAGAATATTAATTATTAAAAAAAAAACAACTATCAGGCATAGCAACCAGTACTGGAAACATTTCCATCTGAACCCCATCAAAACGGATGAGAACAAGATGATGATGAGGATGTGGATGATGATGGTTGACATGTATGTATCACTTTAATATTTACAAAGTAGATACTATTATCTCATTTGATTATCACAATGTCTTGTAAGATAGGTATTCAAAATGTTAGTGTCTCCCTGTTCCAGAGGAATGAGGCTTTGACTAAATGACTTAGTCTTGCTCATTAAGGGCCAGAAGTCAGATATGAACCCGATACTCTAGATTCTAAGCCCAGCATTCTTTCCACTGTACCATGAGATCAATGTAAAGTCCAGAGTTTAGGGTCAAAAGTAAAACAACACAAAACAAAACAATTGTACAAGGACCAGACACAAAATGAATGGCTTAAGGGCAGTTCATCTGAAAAAAACTTGAGGTTTTAGTTGACTATCTACTTGATATGAGTCAAATATTTATTTGATAAGCTCGACCCTAAAAAGCTAGCCTTTCCATTGACTCTAGCATGAGAAGAAGAGCACCTAGTCTCAGGGGAATGATGGTATCATTCTGTTCTGCGCTGCTCAGACTACACATGTGGCAATGCATTTAGGTCTCAGCACCACAGACTCACACACATCCAGAGAAGGATAAATGACTCTCTTCAGGAACCACTGAAACACGAGATTGTTGGAGGGTACAAGAGCAGCCTTCTGATATCTGAAGACAGATTGCTCCAGGGGACAGAATTAGGACCAATGAGTGGAAGATATGGGGAGGTAGGTTTTAACTTAAAGAAAGAACTTTCTAATATTTAGGAGTGTGCAATGATGGAATGGGCTGCCTTTTAAGATAGTGAGTTCCTATGGTTGAAATGATAGTGAAGAATCTCCCACAGATCCTGTAGAAGAAATCTCTGTTTCTGACTGTAGGTTACATGAGACCTCTGAGATTCCTTTCAGCTCTGGGATTTGGTTATTCTAATATAATTTTCTAACTATTAATTAATAAGCATAACAATAATAATTTAGTGAAACTTCCTCATAGATAGTGGAGTGGATAGAACACTGGGCCTGGAGTCAGGTAGACCTGAGTTCAAATCCAGCCTCTGACAGCAACTAGCTGTGTGACCCTGGGCAAGTCATTTAACTGCTGTCTGCCTCAGTTTCTTCATCTGTAAAGTGGGAATCATAATAGTACCCACCTCCCAGGGTTGTTGTGAGAATCAAATGAGATCGTGTTTGCAAAAAGAGCTTATTACAGTGCCTGGTACAGCATAAATGCTTAATCATTGCTCATCCCCTCCCTTTCCCTCATGGGATTTAGAGCTGGAGAGGACCTTACAAGTCATCTAGCCCAGGGCCCTAATTTTACAGACAAGGAAACTGAGGCTCAGACAGGTTAGACAAGTCAGAACTGTAAAGCCAGGATTCAGATCAGGTCCACTGACCTGGAATTCAGAGTTCTTCCCACTATTACACAAGAATTTGTTTTAGCCAGAACAGACCCCAGAAATCATCTAGTCCAATTGCGTTTACAGATAGAGGTCAGTAATCATTTCTTACGCACTCAGTTCATGCCAAGCACCACCCCCACATCACGTGACTTGTCTAGGTGTGCTCGGAGTGTGCTTCAGGTCCCTCCTATGCTCTTTCCATGGGACCGTACTATACCTCTGCACAGTCAACAGAAACAGCCAACTACACAGGTACCATTATAAAAATGTCCCTGTGCCTTATGGAATCTGTCTTATTTTAGGTACTCTGCTAACTGGAGCAATAAGCAGTCACTGAGGGCATAAGTAATAAATAGTGGCTACATGGCTCATATTAGAGTCAGGAAGACAAGGATTTGGGTGTAGCCAAGGGCAAGTCACTCAGCTTTCAGCTGCCCCAAGACAACATTCCGATACTATTAAGTCCCAGACATGTTTCCCGTCTCCTTTGGTGGAGGGACTTTTCCACTCCAGGAGACCCTCCCATGGATCGAAGTTACAGGTCCAAATAAAAAAAAAAAAAGAAACTGATGAAGTTTCTACAAAGTCCTTTATACTTCTCAGTTGTGAAATTTTATATTAATTCTATTACTTTGCAATAATTTAACTCTACAAATATGAAGCCTAAGTCAAAAGAGTAAGTCAATGCCCATGACTAACTTACTGGTTATTTAGTGCCAACAAAAGTACACAAAAATGGGGGAAAAAATAAATTCATAACAAGTGCCCCCTGGGGTCCTTATGCAACTCAAGACAATTGGAATTTATTCATAACAAAGGCTTACCTCTATTATTCTCTGTCCACTCTCATCACCAGAAACGTGGAAGAGCTCCAGATAATTCAATGCATATTTCTCTATGGGAGTAAGCTATTTGAAAAATATTTTAAAGTTCAGTTACTATTGAGTCCTTTGTAAAAAAATAACATTTGAGCCAAATTCATTGTGCTGTCTGAAGAACACAATCTAGTCTAAATAAGATATAACACTAGAAGAGACTTGGAAGGTTTAACTAGTCCATTCCTCTACCTTCAGGCAAGCCTCTGTAGTTCAACTCTGATCAACGGATAAGCATTTAATTCAAATACTGCAGGAGGACTAATCTTTTTTAATGTTTATAGCAAAACGCAACATTTCTAAATATATCAATCAGCTCTCACTTCACTGTTATAAATATTAACAATTTATAAGAGAAAATATATACTTGGTCAACAACTGCAAATAATTCCTCTCTCTGTGAAGGCTCTTCACATTTCAAGTCATCCAGATCTGAGATGAAAGCTGTTGGGAGAGATTCCATTTCAGTTGTTCTTACTTCCTCTGCTTGTTTGATTGGCTGTTCTTCATCTTCTTGTTCAATGCTGTTCAAAGCCTTTTAAAATAAAGGGTTTTGGAAATGGAAAATTTAAACCACGTTTTTAAAATCCTTTAGCCTGGTTTCTGACTCAGCTACCATGGGACTAGAGAAAACATATTTCAACAAATGACAAGGTCAGTTACCTCTAAAATGATTTCTTCTATGAGAATCATACATCAAAAAACAGAATTTCCAACAATTTATTCATTTCTCACATTCTAATCTTTGATATTCAATTAATACCACTATATTGAAAGTTTGTTATAGACAGACTACTGAAAAAAAGACCACATGCATCAGAGAGAAACCCAAATACATATATATCAAAACATAGCTATATCAAATCTTGTCTAAAATATATTAGTGCTTCTATCAGATAGAAAATATTTTAGTTTTTCTAAATATCTAAATATTGAAAAGTTTAAAACAGCCCTAAGAAAGGGAGTGACCAGAAAGCTAAAATTCACTAAGAATAAAAATATATACTGTTGTGATTTTAAAAAAAAATAAGGGGGTGGCTAGGTGGCACAGTGAATAGAGCATCAGCCCTAGAGTCAGGAGGACCTGAGTCCAAATCCGACCTCAGACACTTAACACAAAAACTAGACGTGTGACATTGGGCAAGTCACTTAACCCCAATTGCCTTCCAAAAAGAAAAAGAAAAAAAATAAGGTTTGTTTTCTGGGGGAAAAGTAAATTTGGGACAAAATCTAAGTCAAAATAATGATAAATTTTGGGACATTAAGCACGAAATTAAAAGCCAAAGAAAACACTCCATTTTTATCTTATTCTGTTGACTCACTTCTTCCATTTTACCTTAGTACACATTTTATTCACTTTTACTTCTATTTCTTACCTCTATAAAAGGTTTTGCAACCTTGGGTGCAATTGTTTCAGCCACAGGAGGTTCCTGAGAGAGAAGAACAAATTCCTCAGCTTTCACTCTGAAGCCAGTATCATCCATAGGAGAATGGACCTCAAAGAGTTCCTGGATAGTTTGCTGGAAGAAAAAAAAACCCAACTGTTAACTGTCAATATAATTCATCTGTGGGCAATGATTTGGATTTGATATTTCATTAGCATTCACTTAAGAACATCTAAACCTCTAAGGAGGAAACATTTAATATTAAGGAAATGTTGTCTTATGAAACTTCTGTCCTTCAAGTTAGAAGACCATAGGACTTAGAGCAGGAAAGGCTGGAGAGATACTTGAGTTCAACACTCCCCTTTTACAGATGAGGTTCAGGAGGGTAAAGTGACCCAGAGTCACATAGCTCTCAAGTATGAGTGACAGTTTCAGGGTCAGGCCTTCAGGCTTCCAAATCAGAAACTTCTTTCCCTACACCAGGGGTTCTGAGCCTATAAGTTCAATATGTGCTTCTTCCTGGCTTTGGGAAGCCAGGTCTACTCAAAGAACTCTACCTTTCCTTCTTTAATAGAATACAGGAGGGCAATAACCAAGAGGACAAAAGTCTACTTCTTAAGAAGAAACTTCTCACCCCATATATAGTTCATAATAAGCCAAAAAAATATTTGTTTTCTCTTACTTCCAGAGCTTTGGGGAGAAATTACGGAGGCCAGGGGAGGGAGGAAAGGGCTCAGACCTGTGATTTCATCAGTGTGGGAAAACGCTCTTGTGGGATCTCCCTGTACTGATGCAGGCTGGGGTCTCAAACACTTGCCTCGGACATTGAAAGGTTCAATGATTTTCCCGTGGTCACAAAGCCATGGTAATGCTCCAACCACCCAGGTGCTCTCTCTAGCAATGTAGATGGAAAGCCAGGCAGGCCTGCCTACATTGTGACTCTTGCCCATGTCTCCCACAAGCTCACCACAAGGGCACTACCCAACGTCCTGGGGGCCAGCCTTCCTCAAGTTCTCGAGACACTACAAGCACACCAACAAGCATCCTAGTTGACCATCAATCACCCTTCACTTTCCCCAGTGACCACCTATCTTTTTTTTCTATAATATTTTTTTGATGACATCCTTTAAACAGGTTTTTTGTAGTGCCTTGCTATATGCTGCAGCCTGACTATACCCACCTTGCCCCTTCCATCGTCTCCAGTGTAATGCTAATTTTTAATCTTCAGAGACTTTGGTGTTCCATGACTAGGAAACATACCACTACCAGAAAAATACTGGTAATGGAAAGAAAGGAAAAATTCTGGGTAATTTAAGGAACTTTGAAATTTCCTGAAAGCAATTTGGTCTACTCTTCTCCTCCTGTTTAATGGTGGGCCCGACTCAGTGTGTGTGTGTATATGTATGTGTATGTGTATATGTGTGTGTATGTGTGTGTGTGTGCGCCCTACACACTTTGCCTTATCTAATACTTGTGTTCACAAGGTCATAAAACAAGACTATCTTTGTTGCTATATCTGTCAAGGAATATTGCATAATTTTGATTCATGTAGGAAGAACTCCTTGTTGAAAAGAGCCTTTAAGGCAGTATTTTATTCTACTGATCACATGCTGTCTTATAATCAACAAACAATAAACACAGGAGTATCTTGTATTCTCTACATTTTTCAGTCAATTGTGTGCTGGTAAAACTGTGGTCTCCCGTGGAATACCATTGGCTAAATCCTGTTTGCTCCCTACTAATGCCCTCACCTAAGATGCCATCAATGCATTTGTAGTCAATTCTCATAAAAATCTCATCTAGATGGACATAAGGAATACAGGTCACTTCAGCTGCCTTTCTTCTGTATTAAAAAGGTCCAAGATTTTTTCACACCTTTGGTTTTCCCCTCCCTCAGAGACTCAGAGAACTGATTCCTTAATACTGTGACAATTGTGCTGCCTCCAGCAAAGATCTCCATGTCTAACCTAGCTGCTTTTCACTCCTTTGATCTCTTTTGTATCATTTCTCTCTCTATAAGCACATCCAGGTCTATAAAGCTAAGAGTCCAAAGAGTCCACTGTCCTTGATAACAGAAAGAATTTATTATAGAAATCTTTGTAGATCTTTTCCATTTTAATTCTGTTTGCTGTCCTTTAATTTTCATACTCAAAGGCCGTTGGGGTGATTTTGCATAATTCCTAAGCCTTCTTTAAATGGTTTTGCTCTCCCTTCCTGCCTTCTTTTTCAAGCGGCAATTTTGCTCAAAGTCTTCTATCATCTTTCTCTAGAGTAGACATCATCATCTCCATCATCTCTTCTCTTTAGAACATAAACACAAATGCGTTTTTATTCTAGAGTGGTATTGTGCTTATCTTCCATATTTCCACATGGCAAGTATAGCAAATGTTTACTGATTAAGTCATTTTTAGATTCTTTTGGTCTCCTTGTCATAGGAATTCATGCACATCAGTTAGACCTCTGTATGAAATCATCACTGTAGCTGTAGTTGTCCTTTCATCCATTCTTACTCCATTTTCTAGCATCAATAACTCATTTAAATAGGTCAGGATAGAGTTGTTTTAATTACATGCCACAACTTTGTCATGATTTTATTCTTTTCTCTAATTCTGGTCTTTGCTGTAACAAGTCAGTGGGCTGAACAGACACAGATAAATGATGTGGGCATCGTCGATAACAAGCCATCCTATCAATAACAAGGTTTTATCTTATGTTCAAATATGACCGATTTCCTTTTTGCTTACTGTGTCCAATGACTTTTAATTCTTTCCTCAAAGAAAAGAATACACCTCATGATATACACACTGTGTGAGACTTCTGTACAACCCACAAGTCCGTGCCCTCTCTCATTCCTTATTTCTGATTAACATTTTCTAATATATGTCTTACCACCCACACCTATTTCCACATTTGCATTTCAGTCACTGAATACCATAGTGAGATTGACATGAGTCATTTCCTTCAGAAGTATGTCCAGCTGCTCAAGCGGTTCATACAATTTAGAGTACCAATAGCGAAATTTAAGTTAACAGACAATTTGAAATTCCTAATGCTGTATCAGAAACCCCCTCCTCTTTTACTGAAAGGTAAATACCTGAGTTAAGAATGCCATGGTATAGTCATTTCCTTGAGCTGCTACTTCTCTAATTAAATCTTTGGTACCATTCTTCAACAGCTTTTCTTCTACAGAATTACCACTTACAAGCCTAGAGAAAATACCAGATACAAAATTAAACATTAGTGCTTTCATGTCAATTAATATATTTGAAAACTAAATTAATTTTTTCAATTTATTTATTTTTTAGTTTTCAACATTCATTTCCACAAGATTTTGAGTTACTAATTCTTCTCCCTGTCTTTCCCCTCCCCCCCACTCCAAAATAGCAAGCCTACTGAATACCCCTTCCCCCAATCTGTTCTCTCTTATATCCTCTCCCATTACCCCTGTAACTTTCTAGTAGGGCAAAATGGATTTCTATACCCCAGTGCCTGTATAGCTTACTAAATTAATATTTTTAACTCATAACTTGGATTCACATGTATATCCCCTGGGTCTAGTACAATGCCTTGTACAAAGCAGGCTACTAATAAATGCTTGTTGGATTAAGAAGTTTTTATTTATAGAAAAAAAATCTGTATTAAATTCTCCTAATTTTAGATATAGTTCAAATAAGCCATCTGAAAGATTAAATAAAGCAGAAATAAACAGGCAAACCACTCTACTTAAAAATAACTTTTTTTGTTAAACTCTTTATTTTTAATTCATAAATATATTAAATGCCTACTATGTGCAATTCATTGTGCTGGGTATTTAGATATTGATTCTGTCTTTAAATTACTTGTCCTGTAAAGATCATAACCCTTCACAAAAGCCCGTCAACACCTATTGAAATTAGAAAACAATGATCTGAGCAGATTAACATTTTGTCATTATTTGAAAGTCACTACTGAAAAGGAAACAACAAAGTTTCACATATTTCACTTTTGAGAATGATAAACACAGTCATTTTTCAATAACCATACCATAAAATCATTGGTTCAGTTATATTGAATATCAAGACAAATTAGCTTTATACATATTCCAATGGATCTGTGATCCCCTCAATGTGTGTATTCCCTTCAGCACTGTAACCTATTAATGCCTAAATATCTTGTGTGAATACTGCCAATTTCCCCCTGTAAGTGCTCCACAGGAGATCTAGTCAACATGCTGGGTGGCCTTATTCAAATTCTCCAGATATTACAAGGATATCAATACTTAATTTCAATTCTTAAAAAACCTCCACTAAGACCATCCCATCCCACCAAGCTCTTGTCCTATACAGTCCCCAAACTCCTAGAAAAAGTCATCTAAACTCACTGTCATTGCCTCCACTTCCTCTCTCTCCACACTCCAACCCTTTTCAGTCTGGCTTCTGACCTCAACATTTGCTTGAAACTGCTCTTTTCCAACATTACCAATGATCTCTCAATTGCCAAATCTGATAGTCTATTCTTAGTTCTCATCTTTCTCAACCATCTACTGCTTTGTTGATTACCCTCTCCTCCCAAATACTCTCTCCTCTCTGGGCTTTTGAGAACCTATTTTCTCTCTTGGTTCTCCTCCTATCCATCTAAAAGCTTTTCAATTTCCTTTACTCATTCATCATCCAGATCACACTCCCTAATTATGGTTGTTTCCCAAGATTCTGACCTAGGCCCTCTGTTCTTTTCTCTCTACACTTTCTCGGTGACTTCTCCAATTTCCATGGATTTAACTGTTCTCTTTATGTCAATGACTCTAAGATCTATACATCCAACACCAGTCTCTCCTAAAGCTTCAATCTTCAACTATTAGACATTCAAACTAGATGCAGTGAAGACATCTCCAACTTAACATGTCCAAAACTGAACTTATCTTTTCCCAAAAAAACACCTATCTCTCAGACTTCTCTGATTCTGTTGAAGTAATTCAACAGAAGTTCTTCACAGCTACAACGTTCTTCTTGCTTCCTAGGTTTGTAACCTTGTTTTTTTCCCCTCAATTCCTCCTTCCCTCTCACCTCACGTAGCTAATCCATTGCCACATCTTACCATTTCTATCTTCCACCACTTCTCTTGCATTTAATACCTTCTCTCTAGTCACACACGTGCCTTCTTCACTTAGATCTTTACAACAACCTCCCTGTCTCAAGTTTCTCCCCACTTCAGGCCATCTTCCACATCACTGCCAAAGTATTTTTCCTTAAGCATAGATCTAACTGTGTCATGTCCCTACTTAATAAACTCCTAAGATTCCTATTGCCTCTAGAATAAAATATAAACTCTATGTTTAGCTTTTCAAGCTGGGCACGGAGCGGCTCCATCCTATTTCTCCAGCTTCCCTGGATATGACTCCTCTTCCCACCCTCTAAGATGTATCCAGACTAACCTTCTTTCACTTCCTCAAACATAAAACTCCGTCTCCACTCTCTGTGAATTTGCACTGGCAGTCTCCTGCTCCCAGCATATCCTCCCTTCCTCATTTTCACCTCAAAGAATCTCTCTCTTCAAATGGAACTCAAGCACCATCGTCTGCATGAAGCCTTTCATTATCCTTTCAACTGCTAGTGTCCTCCCTAATTACCCTTTTGTTTATATCTGTTCTCTATTTATTCTGTGCATATTTATATGTTACTGAGGGATTCCTTCATTTACTGTAATTGCATCCTCGTCCCTAGTACAGTGCCTGGCTTATAATAGTAAATGTTTAATAAATACTTGATTGACTGCTTGAATCCTTTGAGGACTATGGTGTTCCATAGTTCACAGTAATATAGCATCATTGGCAGAATACTGCATTTTAAAAATGAGCCTTTCTTTCAGGGGAAAGCTTGGGGTCACTAGAATAACTTTGTGATTTCCCAAAGGTAATCCAGCCTGGTCTCCTCTTAATCAATTCTAGACCTCACTCACTGGGCATTGACAGTGTCTGTACAAGGGGCGTGTGTGTGTGTGTGTGTGTGTGTGTGTGTGTGTGTGTGTATGAGTGTGTGAGTGTGTGTGTGTGTGTGCGTGCGCACACGCGTGTGCTTCCTACTCTAATACATATCATTGTCTGGACAATATGCCTTCTCCATGACTTTTCCTGTGTGAGTGATTAAGCCAAACTTTTTTGAGTGTTTACAAATCTAAGCTAGTGGGCTCTGCAGTATAGAAACTAACACAATGTCATCTCAAAAAAGAAAGATTTAGAAGATTTCATCCCCTATCCCTCTTCAACTCTGATTTTGTGCTAGATCTCCTCCATGACAGTGATAAGCACCTTCAGCAAACAAACATCTCCCTGTTCATTACTTATGGAGTATAAAAAAGAGGTTTGTGTGAAAATGAATCTTTTGTCAAACCTTTTGAAAAACGTTGAATAATGTCATATATACATGGGTTGGAAGAGAGTACAATGCCATTTTCCTCTACTCAGCCAAATACTTTTTATAGTCAACAACCAATAAACATAGTGGAACCTGGTGTTTACTACATTTTTCAGTCAATTATATGATGGTAAAGACACAGTACACTGTGGCATAGCACTTGAGAAAGCCTGCCTCTTTTCTTCTTAAATCATCACAAAGGATACTCTCAATGCATATATAATCTCAAAAAAAGTTTGATATGAATGGGAAAGTATACATTATGGGTTGATTGTTAAAGTACTCTCTGTCACCATTTTTTTTCTGTCAATAGGGTTTGAGATTCTTTTTCCATATCTTTGGTATCTTTCATGCTTTCAGGTACCCTGAGAATTGAATTTTCAATTCCTAGAAACGATGTAAGTTCCAACACATACTCCCTCTGTGTATATGTATATTTATTCCAGTCCAGTTGCTTTCCCCATTTTTGTTTTCATTGGGTTATTTCAACTTCCCCTATAAGTACATCCAAGACCAAATGTATTGGCTTCATTGTCCTTTATAGTGAAAAGTGGTGTTAAAATTTTTTTTTTGCAGAGCTTTTCCATCTTCATTTGTTTGCTGCTAAGCTTGAAATTTAATTCAATTCATCAATCATTCATTAGGCAATTGTTATGGTGCAAGCACTGGGCTGGGTACTTGGGATACATAGTCAGAAATGAAATAGTCCCTGACCTCAAGGAATTTACAATCAAATCATAGAAACAACAAACACAATAATAATTTCCTACAAAATGTATATAGAAAAAGAGAGGTATTAATTACTAGGGAAATCAGGAAGGGCCTCTAATAGCAGGCGGCACAAAAGTGAGGTTTGAAGGGAGCTGGGGAGTCCAAAAGGCAGAGATGAATGAAAAAGCACAGAGACAAAGACAGACTGCAGTCTAACTTTCTAGTGGGCAAGTCTGGCCAGAACACAGCCTAGGGCAGGAAGGAGAATAACAGGTGGTCAATCTGGAAAGATTGGCTGAAGACAGACCAGAGGGCCTTTAAATTCCAGAAGGTAAAGGGAGGCACTAATGCCCAGATCTATGATTTAGAAAAAGGAAACTAGAAGCTTTGTGGAGAATGGATTGGAGAAAGGCAAAGCTAGATACAGGGACACCAACAGAAAGTTATTGCAATAGCTCAGGTGAGAGATGATACAGGGCTGAATTAGTGAATGTACTATGAGTGGAAAGAAGGAGACAGACATGAGAGGTGTTGTAGAAGTAGAATCAACAAGATTTGGCACGCTTTGAATATGTACGGTGAAGAAAAGGATAAGAGATGAGGATGAACAGTAGGTGGCAAACTTGGGGTGACGGAAGGAGGGGTAGGTTGAGGGGGAATGATGATGAATTCTGTTCTGGGAATGCTGAATTTGATATGCCTATGGAGATATCAAAGTAGAGATGTCTAGGAGGAAAGACATGTGGGACTGGAACTCAGAAGACAGATGAGGGCCTGATATGTGGATCTGGGAGTCATGAGCATAGCAATGAGAGGTGAAGCCATGGGAACTGAAAAGGGTCACCAAGAGAATGGACAGGGAGGTACTTTCAATTCATTCTTAAAAGTCGTTTTTTACTGGACAATTAGTACTACAGTTTCCCTCCTCTACTCATAGATTAATATGTTGTCTCTTGTTTAATTCTGGGCCCAATTTACTGTCTATTTTCAGAGTTTAGGTAGGCTGGATTACTTTTAGAAATTATAAAGTTCTTTTACTGACCCCAAATATCTACATGAAACCAACACCCATATATTCTGGTGATACTATACTCCTGCAAGTCAGAAACCCTGCAGACTACAAAGAATTAAAAATCATTATCATTCAATGATAATGAACAGCCTGTGCTGTGTATGAGCAGGCTACAGCACACATAAATAGAAATTACAAAGGAATAAAAGATGCCATCAAAGAAATGAATGCTCAAAAAAATGCGCTGGTGATGAGAGCAAGAGATAACTGATAGCCCATGTGCTCCACTCAAATGATGCCAAGAGGAAGGGAGGAAGGCCACCAGCACCTGAGATGGAAACCTGCCCTCCATGGTGAATGGAAGGGAGGACAGAGACAAGAGTCCCACAAGATGGGCAGGCATGGTGAGGTTACATTTGCATTGTTGAAGGGATTAACCATGTCAGTGGTATCACAGATACATTTTAGTAAAGTAAGTTGTTACTTACTACTTTTTTATGTGTATTATCAACTCCTAATTTTAAACTGAAAAAGAAAATACAGAAAAGCAGTTCTATGCAACCTGTATATGTGGATGTCCTTGCATCTCCCAATTCTATCACACCATTCTTGAGCCTTTGCGTCCATCACAGGATTTAAGTCATTATCATAAAACACAACTGTGTCGGCTTCTACAAGATTTACACCTGTAGAGCGACTGTGGGTGGAAAGAATGGCACAAAATATCCGCTTGTCTCTGTTGAAACTCTTCATCAGTTCCTAAACAATGAAAAAGATCATTAGTATTGAATTCTATTATATTTATATATGATATATAAATAAATGTTTACATGTAAACATATTTATATATCATATATAAATTTATACATACATATTTAGAAGAGTATAAAAGTCTTCTAAATTCAGAAGAAATAAAACAGTAGGGGCATAGTGAGGGGGGAAAGGACAAAGGAGGGATCTTTAGAGAGGAAGGTGAAGAAACAGGTAAAAAAGGGAGTATAGAAGGGTCTTTAGATTTATGGGAATGGGAGGATAGGGGAGGGATCCTTGGAGGGGGTAGGCAAGTCATAGAAGAGCAAGGGAGTGGGTAGAAGTAAAGTAGAGGAAGCAGGAGGAGTAGGAAAAACGGGGTCTGCAGAAACATCGAAACAAAGGTCAGGAGTAGAATATGTTTGGGAAAGTACGTCTACACATGTGTGCATGTAGGTATATGTGTGTGTATAAATCTATAGCTGTAGAGAAACATGTCTGAACTTTATTGTCGCCTTCTGGGGGGTGGAGGGAGGGGAAAATTTTTGGCTTAAATTTGGTCCAAAAACGCAAATACTAGAGTAATAAATGATAAAGTAATAAAAGACGCTCTGAAACTTTCAGAGTGCACAATAATGCTCAGGCTTGTGGGGCCGTACCCTGATTTCCTGTCCGAGACTGGGGGCATCCAACACGTGACCCGAGTCTGGGCCCCACAAGCCGCATCTCCCGCCTGGCTCCTCTCACACCAAGACGCTAAGTCAAAAGAGGCAGGTGGCAAAGAAGGATGAGTTGGGTGCCCAATTGTTCCCACACGGGCCCTTCACACACTGGGACATCAGAGATGGAAATGTTCTGGTGTCCTTCCGCTTGCCATTCACAGGAGATGGCATATCACCCCTTGCACCACCCTCCAAAGTTTCTTGCCTTTGCTCTTCTCCAAACTTATATCTCTCCTCCTTCCTTGCAATTATCTGCCCAATTGTTCCCAGCTTTCAGCAGCATTTAAGTAATGCTGCTAAGCCATTAGCAGTGTAGCATAACACATATGTACACTTCAGAGATCTGTAATTTCACTGGCATAGAGGCTTCCTCCACCAAAACAGACTAGAACAGCTCTATACCTTGTCCAATTTTGTTAGAGTTGCCATGACTGAAAAACCATCTCTTCTGAAAGTCAGCCTAGTGCTTGGCATCTCTGAACTTAGCTAGGCTGTTCCTACCAGTGACCTATACTGGAAGCAATGGATTGCCCTGAAAGCCTCTAGAGCTGGTGGAAGCTGCCAGAGCTCCTGTTCCCTGGACGTAGGGTCTGGCAGCCCAGGATCGCCTTCATGCAACGAGAAGACTCTGCAATAGAGCTTCAGTGAAGGTCACACCAATGTTTCCCACTTTAGATTTATTTTTCCTACATGACCAACATTAAGCCCCAAGGGCTCTGACTTACATGGCTTATGTATCTGAGCTGACACACTTCGGAAAGCTCTTCGCAGACGGTAAAGCACTACAGAAGTTATTACTGTTATTATTATTTGGTTATTTAGGAGTTGTCAGCTGAACGCTCGTCTAGGTCCATCCCTGGGAATAGCTTAAATCCTAACTACAGCTCACCTGACGCTGCTCATAGCTGGCATACTCGTCAATCCTGATGAATGTAAGGAAATGGAAGTTCAAAAATAACTCCAAGATATCTAACATCAAAATCATCTGGGACAAAATTAGCACCCGGCGGCCTTCCGATTTCAATCTCTGCAGCAAGATTGCCAGAGCTTCTAACTTGCCTATTTTAGATGAAACAAGAGAGACAAAAATGAGTAAGAAAGCAGTTAGCCAAGTCAATACCACCTGGAGCGATGATGGTTCCATACCTGAATCACACTGCACCAGTCGGAGATCAGGGAACTCTAATGAATGTGGAGCTGCTATCTGCTGCAGTTGGTGTAAATAAGGAGCCAGCTCCAGCTTGAGATTGTGCCTGAAGAGGTTCATTTTTTGGCTGTAGGATGGAGAAGGATTTGACGTGCAGAGGTGAGGGGGCGCAGCGATCACGGCTGGTAGCACACGGAGCACCCTGTGGGAAATGCCAAATCCCAGAGCACATTAGTCCCAGAGAGGCCCTCACACCATCCTTTATAGAAGGGAGATGCCACACCCTCAAGTCTGGCAGAGGCCACGCCCAGGACCACAAAGGCCATGCTCTTTCTTCCCTCCCCTCACTTTCAAATGACCAATCTCAAGGTTATAGTTGTGTTCCATTGCATGTCATAACGTTCAAAAATACTTTAGCTCATGATATTCTCACACTAAAAGAGGCAATATCATGTGTAGGGTGTTGAGCATGGAATGAAGAAGACCAAGGTTCAAATCATCCTTCTAACACTTACTAGCTCTGGGCCCCCAGGCAAGTGACTCAACCTCCATGTGCCTCCCCAGGGTCTACCCACTAAGTCTTAGGGACTGATGTTATTCCTTTTAAAACAAAAGCTGAGAGAGGTTAAACAACTTTCCAAAAGTTACACAGGTATTGAGAGTTAAAGGTCAGAGCTAAAGCACAAGACTCAGACACAGGGCACTATAGTGGCAAGAACACTGGATCTGGAACCAAAGGAGCTGGGTTCAAATGTCAGTTCAGTTAGTGCCATTTCACTACCTGTGTGACCTTAGACAGACGTTTTCTCCTTTCTGGGCCCTGTTTTTCTCAAATGTCATCGCAGGATTCACTAACTCCCTGATGGAAGAGTACAGCCCCTTTACCACCCCTTGCAGCAGACCCCCAGAACCTCTGCAGCCTGACTGGAGAAGGGAGAGGAGTGTACTCTTAGCCCTGCTCACAATCCTCCGCACCCAGGATGCAAGGCCTAGAGGCCACTTCTCCTCTGCTCTTCTCTTCATCTGTTAAGCACAGCTCAAAAGAACCCAATTAAGTCCTTTGTGGCCAGCCCATGGTATTCTGTAAGCCTGATTCCATTTGCATGAACCAGTCTGTTCCCCCATCAACGGGCATGTCATTACATGGGATCACGCAGGGAAGGCCTGGGGGGCTAATGTTGCATAAACTATTTGTGCTAGGACTCTGCACTTTCAGCTGGGAGATTAGGACCTCCCTGAAGATGATCTAGTCACACAGTTTGGTTTTATGAAATACTCTAGAATTTTCCCAAGCACAGCAGAACCCTAAAACTAGGATTCAACACTCATTTCAACTTCAGCTGGAAGATGAGTGTTGTGCCATTCAGAGAGTGAGCACAGGTCCCAGAGGGCAGACAGCACAGGCCCTTGGGCTTCCCAACAATACCTAGAGTTACTATGGGGTCGACGCCAAGTCCACTCAATGAGTTTTCAACCTCATTATGATGGGTGGCTTAAGGATGGATTCTTACAATTCGTACAGTAATTAAATACAAATTACCAGAAAATGTTAAAGGTGTGAGCCTAAAATAGCCTCTAAAATGCAGCCCTTCAATACGAGGTAATCATTAACCCCAAAACAACATAAATTCTACTAGTAAAAGGTTTTTTTGGAGCTTACTTGGCTTGGTACCTGCCTAGAAAACCATAAAACAGTTAAAAAAAAAAAAGAAAAGAAAGAAAGAAAGAAAGCTTAAATTTCAAAATACTTTTTTGAACTCTGAATTATATGATCAAGAGAAACACTCTTCATTCCGCCTGGCTTAACAGTCTCAAAATATACTCAATTTCAGCGTACAGAGTTTGGCTACAATAACAAGCACTTTAATGTGTTTCAATTTCACAAGTAACTTTACAAATTGGACCATAAAAAAAACTCTCCAGAACTACATAAGTAAAATGTAGAAGCTATTTCGGACCATCCAAAAGGCAAGTAAGTGCAGAAATGGTTTGGGTTGGTTTTTTTTAAACTCATCAACAAAAATGAGAACAGCATAATGCTTATTTTTAGAAATTCATTTTCTGTCTAGACTTCACAAAAACAAAATGGGTTTTCAAATGCTGGAAAATAATACTGATTCTTTCAGATCATTCACATGACAGTAAGAAAATCTGGAAATGATAACCTTTTAATGGCATCCTGTAGAGATTCATTCTGTTGATGTGATGTCAATGTCAGATACTGTAGTGGGTCTGCTGAACTTTCTGCTGTACACGAGGTAGGACAACAATTCACCAAGCCGGCCCACTTCCATTTGTCTCCAGGGTAATAATGCTGAGGTGCCTTTCTTTCCCCAAATAATGAGCAAATTCCCAATACATCTTTGCCATAAACAGGAGCTCTGGAACAACGTCGTTCATTGCCAGAAAATATCCTATCGAGACGCTCTTTTAAAAGTCTGCTTTTTTCTGCCAATGATATCTTCATCCACCCCAAAGAGAGAGACAAGACAGAAAATGGTTTTTAAATACAATAAGATAAAATTGCTAATAGTCAAGAGTGGCAAGTGGGATAAGTTGTTTGATATATTGAAACTACATTTTAAAACTTGTTACTTCATGCCAAAAATAATTATGCAGTGTAAAATTTAAAATTTTAGCAAATACTTGGAATTTTCAGCAAAATTTGTGATAGATAAAAACCATTTTATCATCTAATTCTTTTATTTAAGAACTGGACTCAAAGTAAGAGGTTAAAGTTTCACATTTGCCACATACTGGTTTTGTGATCCTAGACAGGTCACTTAACCTCAGATACCCACGCAACTCTTTAAAAATGTAAATTGCTGAGATGGGGCTAACTACACTGATAGGAGTTCCCCACTAGAAACTCCTTATACCAATGGAACCCCAGAACCAATTTTTTTAAAAGTCCTAAAAAAACGTATTTGTACACTTCAATTTAGTACCAAGTAAATAATTACCTGTGTTTGAATTCCTGGTGATTTGGATATGATTCTTTGTTCCCCAGAAGGCAGGTTAACAATTGCAGTTCTGCTGGGCATACCAACTGAGAAATAAAGAGAAGCTTTTTTGTTTTTCATTTCCCCTCCCAAACATGATTAGAATGCTCTAATTTCACTAAGGTCACATGGCCACTAAGTAGGAATCCAGAGACCTCTTGGAGTAGACAGGAGTCACTGACACATCCCTGAGTTGTGATTACATCATTCTAAGTTCTTTGTGGGCATGGATTATGTTTTATGAGGGGGCCGCAGGGTATTGCACACAGCAGTATTGAGGAATGTCTGTTGAATGAATGAAGGGACCTGACCTCTCAGTGTTTTAGTGGATGCTCTCTGCCCTCTAACACTCTCACAAGGATGTTGTGACCTGTTAATGAGTTGGTGGAACCATTTAAGATGGTGCTATTTAAGATCAGAGAACATCTTTATAGAACAAGATCAACTTTAAAAGTTGCCTTACACAAAATCCCCACCTAATAAAGTCAAGATTCACAGAATCTCAAAGTTAGAAGGGACCTCAGAAGTCAAATCCGGAAGTGACAAATAGTCATCCAGCCTGTTATGGGGCAGCCAGGTGGCACCATCATGCATACTGCTCTGGAGTCAAGAAGACTCATCTTCATGAGGTCAAACTTAGCTCAGACACTTGCTAGCTGTGTGACCGTGGGCAAGTCACTTAACCCTGTTTGCCTCACTTACCTCATCCATATAATGATCTGGAGCAGGAAATGGCAAACCACTCCAATATCTTTGCCAATAAAATCCCAAATGGGATCATGGGGAGTCAGACACACCTAGAAAATAACTCAACAATAGCAAGCCTTTGTTTGGATTCCTCCAAGACAGGTACTCCATTTTGGAATCCTATTATTTGTTTTTTTGATTTCCTAAATCTACCTCTCTATAACTTTTGCAGAAGAACTCTCCAGAAGAAATGTGAGCACTTCCCAAAACCTTGAAGACTGCTATCATGTCCTCCTTAAGTCTGCTCTGCTCCAGATTAAACACCTGCAGTTTTTCAACTGATCTTCCCATGGCATGGCCTCCACACCCTTCAACACACTGGTCTATCCATCAATAAACATTTATTAAGACACTGAGCTAAGCTCTAGGGGCACAAAGAGAAGCAAAAGACAATTCCTTGAGGAATTCACAATCTAACTGGAGAGACAACATGCAAACAAGCAATATACAGGATAAATGGGAAATAATTAAGAGAGGAAAGGCACTAGAATTAAGAAAGGTTGGGACGGGCTTCCTGTAAAAGATGAGATTTTAGTGCAAGGAAATCAGAAGGCAGAGATGAAGAGGGAGAGCATAGCAGGCATAGGTAACAGAGAAAGCGCCCAGAGCCAAGAGATGGAGCATCTTGTTTGTGCAACAGTCAAGAGGCCACTGTCACTGGATCAATAAGAATGGGTTGGGGAATAAGGTTTAAGAAGACTGGAAAGGGAGGAGGGGGAAAGTTATGAAGGACTTTGAATGGCAAGCAGAGGATTTTGGTCACCTTCCTCAGGACACACCAGTTTATCAGCTTCTGTAGGATTATCTGAATTAGGGTTAGGGTTATCAACATCTGTGGCATTTTCACCTCCCCTTCCTCTCTGGATGCAGTCAAGGATTGCTCTGGCTTTTCTGACTGTCATGGCTCACTGATGACTCGTTATTAAGCTTGTCCTGGATCTCTTCTATCTCCCCTTCTACTTGTGAAGTGAGTTTTTTAAAACCTTTGTAAGACCTTACACGTAACTCTTCATATAATTACAAGGCTGCAATTTCACTGAGATGACATGTTGATAGGGAAATGGCAATCAGTAGACCTGGGATCAAATGCTGGCATCACACCACTGACTTGTGAGTAATCTCACAGAATCTCATGGGATTAATATAAGCACCTTAAGGGCAAGACCCATGTTTTATTCTTCCTTGTCTTCCATGGAGGATATGATCCGTTAACTTGCACACAGATCTTAGTGCTAAGTAATGCTTAGTGCTGTTTGCTGAATGAACTAACAGATGGGTATTCCATCCCTTCTCACGCTTCATGAGAAAGAATCTGACCTCCAATGTTCTCACAAGGATGCTATAACTAATAAGCTATTGGTGTCATTCTGATTAATAAGCTATTGGTGTCATTCTGGAGCCTAGAATAACTCTGTGGGTTAAAATGTGGGAAAGTTTTGTTGCACAAAACGTTCATCCAATGAAAGGATTCATTTCATCTGAGAATGTAGTACTAAAGCAGGCCATAGTAAAGCAGGTAAGAAAGTGGTCTACCTTGGTGAGAGACTGCTGCAGAGCCCAGCATCTTTCTGTGATGCTGATTTCCTAGTGTGCTGAGAGCATTTTGTCCCATTCCAGCCTGAGAGACAGGCTGCATAACAAGAGATGCTTGGGGACGCAAATACTGCTGGCCTGGAGCAGAAACAATCTGAAGAACATTTCCTGCAAGAAAGCAGGTAAATGGAGAGTCATAATAAAAAACTACAAAGCGTCACACTCTAGCCAAATTACTTAAACAGGTAAAGAACAGCTATTTGGAGAATGTCTGACCTAAAATGAACAAAGGCATGACATCAGTCATCTTAATACATCAAGTTCTTGATATCAATTCATTTTATCAATCATCTACCAAATACAATCGCCAAATGGCAGAAAAATGGAAGACATGTCTTGTTATTTAACCAATTAGCTTCATTCCGTTTCTGTTATTTTCCTCTCAACACACGTGTTGAATTTTGTCTCTATGTAGCCTTGTTTACTTTAACAATTTCACATAAGTTACCAATTATTTGATAGCATTGAAAAGTTCAGAATTAGGAAAAAAGTTTAAAATGCTAAACTATTCATATTTGCAAAAAGATACTGCTCCCCAAAGCTTGCTTTTCCAATCCAGTTCACCACGCCTCTGTCCCCAAGGATCACACCCCACTGTCATGACCAGACAGCCTGGGACGCAACATCCTGCACGTGAGGCTTTGAAGCAGCTTGGCTCCTTGTGGCGCAGGTGGAACAAAACAAAGGGGAAGTAGAGGAAAGGTATAGGGGAAAGTGAGCTAATCCAAAGGGCTCAGTGGCAGAGCTCTGAGGGAGGTGGCACTGGGGGGCCAGGAGAGAGCCTCAATCTGTCAGCATTACTAAGTGCCCACATGTTAACATGTGTAAAACGTTTCGTAAACCCTAATGCGCTCTGCAGCTGCTATTACTATCACTAAAGTAGGTACCATGGAGACAGACAGAAGAAATACTATGGACACATCCCGTCTATTACGTGCTTTTATAGAAGACCAAAGATACCCACGAAACCCCTCCAGCATCTGGACAAATGAGACACAGCTATGAGCAGGGCCATTCATCGGCTTATGGGGAGCAGGAAAGATGTGAGGGGAAGATCACTGGACCTGGAGTCTGAAGACAGGAGTCAGAAGCAGGCTCCATCACTGACTAGGAGCAATTCTAGTGAGTCACTCACATCCAAGAGACTCTTCGTTTATAACATAATGGCACTGGCCTAGATCATCTCTAAGGCCCTTTCTCCCACAAATAGTTTATGGCTACACGTTCCTCAAAGAACCTTCTCTTGAACGCCAGCACTGCTACCTACCCCACCTGAGTATTTCTCATCCTACATCAGAACATACCAAGGGTCTCTCCCGAGCCCCCTGACTACATGCTTTCAGGAAGCTCTAGCTAGCATCCCTCATGATGATCGATGAAGGGCAGTTATCTTCCAGTTAAAAACACTGCCATGTTTGCATTCCGTGCTTTCTAAGATGTAATGAAATCTAAAAAGAATGCCCCCAAACAAGGCATGGGGAATGTCCTGTGAAGAACAGCCCTGGAGAGATCCATTAGGAGAACCATAGTCGCCTCTCTGACAAACAACTCTACCCCTTGGCCATGGGTAAGTCACCCACTCAAAGATGACAGCACCTTGAAGCTGCAGAGGCTGGCCAGCAGTGAGCTGGCAGAGCTGACTATGTGACAGAGTGAACTTATTCCCCTGAAACTGCAGGGTCACAGGGGTCTCCGTTTGAGCTATCCTGCCTTGAGCTGCTGTGAGAGGAGCCCGCTGAGCGCCTTTCATCACCTCCCCACCTGAAAAAGAAGAAAACAGAGTAAGCCCCATCCCTGGTTTGAATAATCTGAGGTGGGTCAGTAAACAGAGGAGGAGCCCCACCCCTGCATGATTCCACTGGAGACATCTAAAAGTCAAATGGATGTTCAGTAGGAATTACTTTGTCACTTTGGGATTCAGGGGAAAACAGTAAGCTTCCATGAAAGCTTCCATCATTTCATGTGACATATATTATTAAATCAACTTGAACACTCATGTAACATTCTGTGATAAAACAGATACCAAGGGGCAGCTAGATGGTGCAGTGAATAGAGCACTGGCCCTGGAGTTAGGAGGACCTGAGTTCGAATGTGGCCTCAGATACTTAACACATACTAGCCATGTAACCTTGGGCAAGTCACTCAACCCCAATTGCCCTGCCTTTCCCCTGCCAAAAAGCAAAAAACAAAAAACAAAAACCAGATACTAAAATGAATTATATGCCATTTCACCAGGAAAGCTCAACAGAAAAAACAAAAACATAATAAGCAGCTAAATTTCAAAATTTGCCACTGAAGCAAATTGACTAAGATGTCATGACAGAACAAATGAGGCAGGACTGTCCTGAGAAGGTATAGGACAGATCTGATGGAACTGAGCTACAGCAAAGTTTAAAATCCCTAAGGATCCAATGCATTATACCCACTGCAGATGGCACAGACACTGGCACCCCTCAATTGACACAATTATATTATAATTGTATATTATAATTATATTGTTCATGTGGCTCCCAACCTTCCCACAGATTCTTTCTTTATTTCTTTCTTTCCTTCCTTCCTTCCTTCCTTTCTTTTCCCAACACAAATCTGTATTTAACCTAAAAGAATCAGAAAAAAGTTAAGTATTTGATCTGAAAGAAATCCTCCCAACAGAGGAAAATGCAGAAGTAGGAAATTAAGATGCCACCACTAACATATTCTGCCTGAAATCCTATCATTTCTTGCCCAAACTGCAATTCTTCCAGACAAAAGCAATGAAGTAAGCAGGGCTGATCCAAAGAGTGGGAAACAAATGACTGACTACACCTTAGGGTGTTTGGTAGTTTAACCTCATTGCAAGAAATCAATGAGAGAAATCTGGAAAGGGAGGCCACTTGCTAGGCAACTGGGCCTGGGCCTGAGAGGTCAGTACCAGCCTCTGAGGAAACACACTCTGTTGGATGGTGTGTGAGGGGGTCTGGGGCTGGGGCTGGGGCTGGCCTAGCTGGAAGGACTGGACTGAGTTCTGACTCTGTTGTTTCACAGGAGTGGCTGTGCTAGCTGCTGTGGTGAAAGTCGCTGCTGGCTGGTGTCTTGGAGCACTGGTAGGAGCCTGAGATGTCTAAAACTGTGCTGCGGCCACTATAATCAATAAGGTTTGTTTGTGCAAAGCTTACAGAGGTTTCAACTATTACTTGAAGCAACTTAAATTTAAAAGAAACCTTTCAAGATGATATTGAGATACATTCTTATAGAATATCCATCTTGGGACTAACTCCTTTTTACTAAAATCTAATTGCCTTCTAAAGACTAGTTATATAAACCAAAGAGCTGAGAATTCAGAAATGCCGGTCTGAGTAATCACCATCAGGGCTGAAATAAAAATTGAGCATTTCCCAGTCTATATTACACCACTGAGAACTCCTGAAGTCTCACCTGCCAATCTGCTATCAGAATGCTGGTGGGCTATGTATCATATGGGCCAGGCAGGATAGCTGAAGACCTATCACTGTCATAATATTGGCATATGTCAATATCTTCCAAAAGAACAGTGCCTCTTCTTACCTTGATCTACAATGGGGGACCTTCCTCGTCCTTGCCCTGGTTGGGTTCCTACAGCCGTGGTGACAGTGCGCTGTATTTGAGGGCTTGGGAAAACAACAGTCTTGCCCTCTGGCTTCTGTCCATACTGCACAGGTTGGAACAACCTGAAAACCCAAATTAACAGAAAGCAGTCAATTAGACAGCATTAAAACTATTCTAACAGACACTTGGTGATCTTCTTTTAAAGTATGATTCTCAGTCACATTAAGGATGTAAAGGACTAGTTTACATTGCATCTCATCCAGGTGGAAACCAATACAATTCATGAGAAGTAATCTACGAGGGAAGTACCCTATTTTTTCCTCTCTCGCATACAGTTTCCACTTAGAGCTTAGCAACAACTTCTCAGTACATTTTCAAAGAGAACAGAAAAGTATCCTTAAATGCAGCCACAATGGAGCTCCAGCAGTTCCTTTCCAACAAGAATGTGCTCATCAGAGTAGATATGACTGTTACAAGTGGAACGACCAGATGGGAAGCTCAGGAAACAAAAGGAAGACAAAGAAACAGTCTATGAAGAGGTCCCAAAGCCAAGGGTCCTTTTTTCTACCTAATCTATGGTGCAAGTCAAAGTCTCTGCAGAGTCTAGACTAGCAGAATATGGGTGGGGACAGGTGTCAAGAAGTATTTTGGCCACATTCAGTGTCATCTGAGCAAATACACCTGCCCTACAATGCATTACAGATACTGGTGACCCACCCTTTTAGAGAAATCTATACTTGGAAAATGTATACATCCCAAACTCATGTGGTCAAAGCCCCTGCAGTAGGCTTGATATGGCTGTCCTATCCATGAAAACCCTAACCCTACTCTGTCTTCATGCAAGTCTTAGATCCAACTGATAAAAGACCCAGACACAACACAGCAAAAAAGGAAGCATATGGCCATGTAGTCGTCCCTTCTTGTGGCCATGATCTACAATTTCACCAGCACAGAGAATTCCTAGGGAGGAAATCTCCCCACCCAACGCACATCCGCACTTCCCTGAGAGGTCAAGTGAGACTTCTCCAGAGTCACACCATAAGTATGTGTCAGAAGTGAGATTCAAACCTAGGTCCTTTGGACTCTTCCTTACACTCCATAACCTAAAATTGGCCTGTCCCACAAGTATGAACTCTGTTTTCTCACATTTAAAACCCAAAAGGCCAATAGTGAGTCAGCTGCAGGGAGCTTTGTCCTACCTGTTGGGCTTGATCTTGACAGGCCGGGGCCTTGACTGGGGCAGAGGTGATGTGTAGATCTCCTCCATCAGCTTCCTGCTTATCTTTTGTTTGGGCAGCACCTGGGCTTCATAATGCGTCATTTTATTTTCCACCCCAATCAGATCAAATATAGACATGTCAGTGTCCTAGGTCAAAACAAAAACAAAGTCCTTGTTTCCGAGATGTTTAACAATGAAGCTTGGTCCAAATGTCATACAAAATCCTCTGAGTCAACTAGTGACTTAGAGGGTGGCCCTCAGAGGGGCAGCCATGGCTGGAGGCCTCTTCCTCTGTAGGGAAGAGGACATCAAACCACCTCCAGACAGTGACAGACATCATTGAGGGAAGTGATTCAGGCCAAGAATGTTTCTATCCAATTAATTCTAGCAGAGTTAGCTACCACTGAGAAGCAGCAAGGCATAAAAGCCCTGGAAGTCAAGTCATGAGAGCCTTGGGTTTGAATCTACCTTAGCTTCTCAGTCATTTCAGTGCCCAGACCCTTCGTTTTCACATTTATAAAATGGGTACAATGGCTCTCGCACCTGCCTCACAGGGTTGTGAGGATGCAATGGGAGCTCAGAGCATTCCTCACATACCAGCTATGTTTCAGATCAGTCAGATGACAGACTAACATTCAACTGACACATTCACATCATCAGGGATCAGAATTCATCAGCCAACAATTTAGCAGAAGGAACAAACAGAAAAGACAATCTGAAAACCCATCAAAAATATCGATAGTTGCTCTAAACTATGGCTTAACCTCAGTGACCTGTAAGCTAAGTAGGAGGCCAGCTTTGCCCCTGAGGAGCTTGTGACCTGTCTCCAATGAAGCAGGGACTGTCCCTCATCAGGGAAGCAGCAGCCCCACCCCATGTGGGCGATGGGGAAAGCTCCCACTCACCTTCCAGAGCCCGCGCTCAAGGGCCTGCACAATGGCAGTAGCAGTCCTGAACTCGAGGGCCTCCAGCACATATGAGGCACCTGAGAGCCTGGGGTCAATGAGGTCGGGGTGGTTACAAATCCTCTGCAGCTTCATCAGGACGTGCAGGACACTGACAAACTGTCCACTCTTGAGAGCTTCCTGGGTTCTATGAACATAGAAAGAGAAGGACCCATTAAGCCTTTGTCCCACTGGCTGATCAGAGTGGACATGCAGAACTTATTTTAAAGGCGTTGATTCTAGATCCTGTTTCTACCACCCTGAGTCGTGCCCTTGTCTTAGCCTGTCTCAATGCCGCACTATTCAGCATGTGGGCTCCCCACTGGCTGGGCAGGCACAGTGAGCAGCCCAGGCAGAACCACACACAGTGATGCACACATCCACACTGAGCAGCAGAACTGTACCCCCTCCATCCATCCACCCAAGCACTGATAGTCCATGAAGGACTGGGGACTGCCTCTGGCCCAGGCCTCTAAGGTGCTGGGGAAGGAAAGCCAAGGAATGGAGGGACGGAGCCTTGTCGGGACTCACCCTGGCTGGAGGATCACGTCGTCATACAAAGCCTTCTGGCGATTAGAAAGGCGGCACTTTAGCACATGCTCATATTTCTTACTGAGCTGCTTTTCTACATCTCTTTTTGATCTTCGTAAAATGAACGGCTGTATCATCTAGGAAAATATACACATTTTATTAGAGAAATCCTTATTAATACTATTATGCCCATACCATCCATCACAATGTGTGAAAGAAAACTAGATTCCTACAGACAGACTACACTGCTGCTCTGCCTAAAGAAGCCCTGACACAGCCTGAATATTGAGGCAGAGCTGTCCCATCCTTGCAGCCCATACAGAGTGAGTGCCTCTGACCCTCTGAATATAGCGCCTGCAGCACTGAATACAACACTACAGCCACTGAGGACTCCTTGGCCCCTCACTCTGGGCTTGGACACCCTCACTGGGGTTTCCTTCTTCACTCCTCTGGTCACTCACTCGGCTCCAGACAAACACACCTGCTCTCGGCCCCTTTGTTCATCCTCTCCCACTCATGATCCTGAGCTTTCTCCAACACTGCTCCCTAAGCCCAGAAGAATCATTTTCCTTTATATTCACTGAGCTCCTCCCTTTTCTTCTCTATCAAGTTCACTTCAGATCTCACCTCCCCCACTGACTCATCCCTGAAGGGAAGGTAGAGAGAGATTCCCATCTAACTACAGTTCTGTTTTTCACATACACATAATATTTGGGGGGTAGTTTTCATTCTTGAAAAGTATCTTCAGGTCACATACTATGTTTTCATTATCTACTAAGCCTGGGTGGTCCAAACTTTGCAAACCTTAGAATGATAATATTAATAGCCACACATCAGTAAGAGATAGCTAGAAATCATAAAAAGATTTCCTTAAATTCCTTCTTTATTTTCTCTGCCACTCATTCTTAAAACTAAGCAGTGGAGGAACACTTAGGTAAGTCCCACTGGAGAACCTCTGGAAATCCACATATGTCTTCAGCAGCAGAATACGGCAATGTAGATTTTTTTTTAGTAGTTTATAGTTCACTACAATACTGAGAGTGGGGGAAAAAAACCTGACATACTCTGTGCAACCTTATGACAAGTTTGTGACAATAATCTTGGTTCTCTTCACTAGCAGCTTTCACTGGAAAATCCAAATATGGTCTTGAAATTCCAGGAATCAGGAAGTGCACCATGGTCCACAATTCCATCAGGGTATTATGTAAAGGTGTGTCGATCAGAAGCAAACGATGTTGACTGTGAAAAAGAAGAATGAAACAATTCATTTGTGCTTATTCTCGTCTCTCAGAAATCTTTACTATCCCAACAAACATCAGCAGAAAGAAATCTGATGGTTTTTAAAAAGCTAATGATGGATATTCTATTTGCATTTTATCAAGTTCTTTATCTGTTGAGTTAATGCTCAGATCTAATACTTGATCAGTTCAATTACTCAGGAAAACGAATCTCTCAGAAATGTTAGCCTTGGCACTTTTAACAAAGTTTACTCAACAGGAAAGTTTCCCTGTTACTAACCTTCCAGTAGTACCACAGTGAGAAGCTATTAAACATTCAGAATGATACTTTCACCCCAAATATATAAAACATAAAAGTTACCTATTTATTCACCTAACATCGACATTATTCATTTCTAAAACACTAAATCTGGGGTGTTGGTCCCAATGCCATAGATTGAAGTTAATTAAATTTGGGCTCTGTATAAAGTATGCCATAGGCTTATTTCCAACAGTAAGCCTTTCAGATAACTTTGAACAATTTCCTTTGAATCTAACCTAACCATACTCTGATATATGAGTAAGGGAATAGAAAATAGTCACTATTTCTAAAAATTTTTTCTTTGCTTCCTTTTAAATAGAAGCAGGGAGTCAGAAGTGTGGGGATTTGGGAGAGGGAGGAGCGGGAACAGGCAAATTCTATTTCATTACTTATTTTATATGTATTATTTATATAAACTATTCATCTCATATTATACACTATTAAAAGTGTATGGGGAGATGGGGCAGATAGGTGGCACAGTAAATAGAGCACCGGCCCTGGAGTCAGGAGGACCTGAATTCAAATCCGGCCTCAGACACTTAGCACTTACTGGCTGTGTGACCTTGGGCAAGTCACTTAACCCTAATTGCCCTCCAAAAAGCAAAAAACAAACAAACAAACAAAAAGTGTATGGGATAATCTTTGTATTTACTATATGATAAGATATAAAAACTGAGCTCTAAAGAAATGCGATAGAGGCAGAAGAGTGTAGCTGAAAGGAAATTTGAAATCTATGCACACCGCCAATGCCTAGCATCTCGCTCCCACCTCACGGGGCGTGTTCGCACACCCAAACACACATATTCAGTGGCAATGTTCAGCCACAATTCTTCTAACACCTGTCTTTTTGTTTCACTTTTAAATAAAAGGGGGGAGGGTGTCTCAGTTACTTCCATGAGGAAAAGAAATACTCCATGTGTCAGACTGACCTCCGGAGACTGAAAAGTGCCTCCCAGTGTTTTTCTGTCATGTTCCTGATCTGCTGCATTTCATCAACAACCAAGTACTTCCACCTCACTTTGGCAAAGGCCTGGTGTCCTTTAAAGAAGTGCTTGTAGGATGTAATACACACATTGAAGCTGTTGGGTTCAGTCCATTCCTTCCAAAAAGAAAATAATCCATTATGAAGCTGACATTCCAGGACTGCAGGATTGACATTAAACTAACATGGTGACAGGAGAATAAAGTGTCTTTCAAAGGAGGCCAATACTATGCAAAAACCTACTGCAGCCAGTGCCTAAGGGGGAGGTACCATCACTTTTAGGCTTCCATCTGAAACCCTTCCAAAGGACACTGACAAAAACTATCAGTGACTGGCACATTTCTCCAGCTCTTACACTGTTTGGAAAAGAGATGGCCCAACCACCATTAGTCATCCACTCCAGGCTGGTGGAGGTGCCCCGTTTCTAACACAAGTCCCTCCTTCTTCAACACTAGTTCATCTCTCTGGTTCTCTCCTACGTAGGTATGGATATGGAAAACAACTGATTACTAGAAGGTAAAGAAGAAAATGGCAGAGCAGAGATGATAATAAAGAGGAAAGGCTCCCACGTCAATAGTCTCAACACAGTACCTGTCTCTTTGCTCTAAGCTCTCTTTGGCCGCCAAAGTAAAGAAGAATCTTCAAGCCAGGGCACCAGCGTTTCAGTTCAAGCTCCCACTTCAGTATGTGACAACTCCTAACCACAATGAGGTGGGGACCCCAGTTACCTACAGCAAAGATGCAGACAGAGAATGGAACCTAAAGGTATTAACTTTCATTTAAAATTGAGGTAAAATGAAAACCCTGACATTGTCAACGGCACTGGAGATTAATGTTGCTTGTCAAAGAGAATCAACATTTCTTTCAGAAATCTAGAAACTCCTATTTTCCAAAAGTGAATTTTAAATGTGTATATTTTAAACACTATAACTTATCTTTTAAATGTACAGTAGCAATTAAAAACAATGTACCTTTTCACCCCAAAAATAGACATAAAGAACACTTAGAGCAAAATTTCATCATGGAAATTAAGATATTTCAAACACCTAAATTTCAACAGATTTACTTACCTTCATTACAAGCTAGATGTGCAAAAAAGGCAATAACTTGTACGGTTTTACCAAGTCCAGCATCATCTGCCAAGATGCCATTGAGATTCTTCCTGTAGAGTTTGGCTAACCAGTCCAGCCCAATCTTCTGGTACTCTCTGAGAACCCCATACAGTAGGCATGGGGTAGTGAACTTTACCTGTTCAAGAAAAAAGAAAAAACATCCCACAACTTCTCAGGACTGTATCTTTTTTTTTCAGTCAAAGAAAAGGACAAATGCTTCTCAATGTAGCCCAACAGATACTCTCTTGGCTTACATATTTGGAAAATACTGACATAAGTAATTTCTCTGAAAAAATCAACTAACTGATGAAACCAAAGCCAGCGCCCGAATAACTGACAAAGCCAAACGGTACCTTTTCAGAGGTACCCTAACACTAACCCTAAGTTTTCCATGAAGGATTTAACACACACTGATTACAGTGTTTTCTTCCTAGCAGTTGCAGCTGGAATGAAGCCAGCCTATTCCTGGACCCTGCACTAACGCCCCAGGCTGTGGAAAACCAAAAAGATGTACCGCAGTTGTGATGCGGGCACTGCCCTTGGGTAACAGAGTTTCCGCTGCTGCCACCACCTCTGCAATATCTCTCGTGTGTTTCTTGTTAGGACTGGTTCTCTCCACACCTCGGTACTGCCCAACACTGAGGAGCGAATCTATAATGACTACTTCCTTCTTTTCTCTGGCATTGGTGGTCTCTTCTGCATCTAGAGAGGATATAAAAGATGATGTATACAGGTGTCAACGTTTAATAAGGATAATAATAATTGAGTGATTTCTACAATTTATAAGTACTTTAAGAGAACTTACATGAAATTTAAGTATTAAATTTGGTTGTCAAAATTTTAATTTAAACAATTTAAATTTAAATAAAATATTCCTACAGACTCTGCGCTGAGGTGGGGAAAGTAGAGGTCTGGGAATCTGGAACTGACAGTCAAGAGCCAAAGTCAAGATGCCGCTCCTCTGCTTTCCCAGCAGCAGATTTCTCCAGGATGCCAAGATCGGAAGAATTAGGTTTATTCATATTTCTTGTTGTTATAGTTCAGTTGTGCCTGACATTTCATAACCCTGTGAACCATACTGTCCATGCACTTCTCTTGCGAAAGATACCACAGTGGTTTACACATTTCCTTCTCCAGTGGATTAAGGCAAACAGAGGTTAAGGGACTTGCCCAGGGTCACATAGCTAGTCAGTGCCTGAGGCTGGATTTGAACTCAGGTCTTCCTGAGTCCAGACCCAGTGCTCTACCTGCCAAGCCACCCAGCTGCCTCTTTATACATATAAAGTAACAATAATAACAGCTAACATTTATTAAGCACCTACTATGGGCCAGGTACTGTGCCAACCACTTTACAACTATTATCTCATTTCATCTTCACAACAGCCCTGGGAGGTAGGTGCTAATATTATCTCCATTTTACAGATGAGGAAACTGAGACAAACAGGTTAAGTGACTTGCCTAGCGTCACACAGCTAGTAAGTGTCTGAGGCTGGATCTGGATCTTTCTGACTCCAGGCCTGGCATGCTATGGACTCTGGTACCACCTAGCTGCCCTGGTTTAGGATCTAATCAACCTCCAATTAGACTGTGACCTCTGGGTGGAGGAGTGCATAGCCCTTGAGGCAGGGACTGGGCTTATTAAAAACTCTGCCTCTGTCTCAGTGCCCAATACAACACTGCTCGCAGTAAGCGCTCAAGAAAACGTCTGCTCTCTTGCCTCTGAATTGTAAGCAAGCCAAAGAGCTTAGGGAGAGTCTCCAGAACCTCCCTTTACAAATGAAGCTGCTACAGGACACACAGGCCTGAGAGCCAGAAGGCCCCAGAGATCACTGGGTTCAACCCTTCTGTTCTGTAGAAGAGAACCCTGAGGCCCAGAGAGGGTAGTGCACTCCCCCATGGGGCATACAGATAATGAGCAGTAACAGAATGGGGACTCATACCCAGGATGGGATCTATGTGCTTTCCACCTTGTGTGGCACAAGGGGACCAGTGGTCTATACACCACAAGGAGTTTCCTATTGTCAGAACAGCATCCTCTTTTGCATTTAAAGCCTTTCAAGGTCTGACTCCAAAATAACAAAAAACAAAATTGAACAGAACGCTGTGTAAATATGATAATCAAGCATGTAAAAACGGGATATGAAAATACCCCCTCCATTGCAGAGGAGGGAGCCACTGGTGCAGTAGACTGCATACACTACTGGCATGTGCCAGTTAGGTCTGCAGAGCTGCTGGCCCTTTCCCATTTTATTCTTTTGATAAAGGATACTCTCTGAGTGGAATTGGGGGTGGGGGGAGGTGTAGGGGAGATACTGGGGGAAAAAAATCAATTAAAAAATTTAAATCATTCCAAAGCAAACACAATCTGGCTCTAAACTCTCCTTCCCAGCAGGTTCATATTACTCTCTTCACATACGTTATCTTGGAGCCAAAAAAGGCCATTTGCTGCTGCCTATCACAATGGTCTCCACCCCAAATCCTCGCCTCCCTGCACACGCCTGCCAGGCATGCTCTCTGTCCTCAGCTTCCTACCCAAGGGCCACCTCCTGTAAGAACTTCTTCCTGATTTCCCCATTTATTAGTACTCTCTTCCCCCATCCCAAAATTCCTTTGTATATATTTTCATTTATTAATTCAATGAACATGCAGTAAGCTTTACTGCCTGGCAGGCATCACACAATGAAACAGCGGCTGCCCTCAGAGAGCATGCATCCCCTTGAGGAGAAACATCACGTACGCATATGAATAAACACAAATCCGTGCAAAGCGGTTCTAGGAGGGCGAGGCCACTAGTAACAGGGTCACTAAGGCCTGGGCTAGCCGGGAGGCTGCACCTGCGCCGACTCCTTAAAGAAAAGCTACATATTCTGAAACTGACTTGTCCGCGGACACGCTGCTTCCTCAGGCGGGCTTCGCTTTTGTCTCTCTCCATGCCCAGTGTCTGGTGCTTAGAAAGCACTTAACAAATACTTGCTGAATTGGGTTGAAAAAGTTTTACTGGCTTTGAACTTGAACTAGATGACTAAAACAAGTGGTTCTATATAAAGCAATTTAGAGAGTCTTGGCAGAAATGAAGTGGATACAAGCGGTACCCTACGGGTTAAGAAGAACATTAAGAGTTGCTTTTCTAGTACTTTTTGAGGCTCCTCCTGGGGGAAGGAGGTGGGGTTCATCCTATAACTTGAGAGTAGCCTAAAGTCCTTTTCCCCTTATCTTGAAATACCATAAAACTTATCCTTAACTTGTACCAAAAAAATTGCTTTTGTCTCCCTTATCCGGTGTCCCTCTTGTCCTCAATCTTTAACCTGTGTCCCCCTGTCTTGTCCTTACTTTTCAACCAGTCATAAAACCCTAAAATTCTTATCATAAAATTCTACCTTAATCTTTAACCACCATAGGAACTCTGAAACTACATCATTATCCTGAATAGGCTGTATGTATAGCTTTCTGTCTATATAGGCCTAGTCCCAGCAAAAAAAAAAAAATATCAGCCCCTTTTACTCATCCCTGTGGCTACAGTAAAAGGTCCAGGTGCTTTCCTGTTCAGAAAGCTTCCAATGGCTAAAAGAGAAGTCTGAGTGAATTCTTTCACACCCAAACCACTCTCCCAACTCTGGCCTCAACATAAACATCAACTTTATTAGCCCTGGATACAAATAATTATTCCAGCTTTTTAGAACAGAAGCATGCAATGAATTTTAATTAAATAATTCATTAGAACTTACCTTCTTCACTGGTAGATTCTTCGCTGTCACACACAGACTGTGGCCATTTGAAACTTCCCACAAAAGCACCTTCATATAACTTGACTAAATCATCCAAAGGCAATTCAGCTGAAGAATGTCGAAAGCAAAATGAGGCACCATTCACTCACACTGCCTAGCAGTCAGAGATTTAAGTGTCCGATAAACATGTGGTAAATTAAAATGATAAAGAATAAATATTTCTCAGCAGAGTTCGTGAAGAACACTTCCAGACTCATTCATGGCATGAAAGAATAATGGAATAAAAAGTCAACTTAGAAGAAACAGTTTCTTTCTACTCAAAAACTAATGTTTTCCCTTCCTTTCCAATGGTGCTGTGGGAAATTTGGACGCTGATTACTCCAGGAAAGAAAACTGAACATTTTATTGAGAGGTTTCTAGAAAGAGTTATTACCTGATTTACTTACATGTCACCGATCACCCCAAGAATTTTAATTTTTCCTTATAAATATTGCTAGATACAGGCAGCCAGATGGCACAATGAATAGAGCACCAGCCCTGGAGTCAGGAGGACCTGAGTTCAAATGTGACCTTAGACACTTAATACTTACTAGCTGTGTGACCTTGGGCAAGACACTTAACCCCAACTGCCCTGCCTTCCCCCCTCCAAAAAGACAAAAAAAAACCAAATATTGCTAGATTAGTTCTAACGCTTCCCTGGTCACTTCTTACTTCAAATACTTCAAGGATCCATGATGTCACCATGGGCACTGTCTCTACTGATGTGACCCTCTAGACTAGAGCATAACATAGGGTCTTCAGGAGTTGTAAGATTTATGAGCCAGTCAGTGCCAGAAGCAAAGAGCCTTTCCAAACGTAGCTAGGCTGATTCTCAGACAACACAAATACAAGCTATCATGGTGCCCACACTTTCCAACATGGAAGGACTTCCCCTAGTTGTGCTAATGATAGTACATGGAAATCTGTTCCATTTATTTTTATATGAATTATTTGTCACTTCAAGAGGTGAACCACTAAAGACGAAATCAAGCTATTTTAACCAATCATTTCTGATGGTAGGAAAGAGGTCAAATAAGACTTACTGAATGACTCCTTAGACATTTGCTTCTAGAAGGCTGGCACTATGAAAACATTATCAATTAACACACCTACACATCAACTTTTTTTTCTAAACTAATAAGGATTCCTTTTTTCAGGAGATTATTATTTCCATTTTCAAGAGATTATTTCCATTGTTGAAATAAACTACTGCTATCACTAAGATGAGCTTTGTGTAGATCTTTGTAGGTCATCCTTGTTCAAATGAACATGGGTAGCCAAGTCACTAGGGAAATTCAACACCAAAACTAAATGCTGGCTCATGCTGTCCACTCACCTTCTCGGACTAAGCGGCACAGTTCAGCTTGATGGTTTATATTCGCCTCTTTAGATTCCTGCTCCTCAATTGTCTCCTCCTCATCTTCCACTGAACACAAAAGAAACCAAGGAATGTAATTAGATGACTGCTCTTACATTATATGATTCTATGAACTCATGTCTATACTGGCAAGTATAGTAAGGAAGAAGATTTGGGGGTCAAAAACCCTAGCTCTGGCATAACAAATATATCTCAATGGAGAAGGGTGCTTCTGTGGGGAAAGTTCACATCTAAAAGAATGTCTAAACAATGACTTGACCTGTCAGCACAAGACGGAGTAAAGACTGGGTAAGACAGAGCTACTCTTCAAATAAATACCTAAACTCACATGAACTGGAGACACATATGTAGGAGCACTACATTCAGGTGGCCATCTTACAATGAAGATATGAAATCTTACATACATCTTACATATAAAGATATGAAATGGAAAGCCTAAAATATAAAACCATCTGAAAAAAAGGGGTTCTTGACTTCTCTGCTGAACTGCAAAATACTGAAATCTGCTGTCTTTTACCTGAACCTCCAAGGTAAATGTTCATTCACATTCACTCAGCTTTGAAAAGTAAACTATAGTCTTTCTTGTAAGGGGGTAAGGAGGAGATGGAAGGATATAAGAGAGGACAGCCTGGGGGAAGGGGCATTCAGTATGCTTGCCATCTTGAGATGGGAGGTAGGGGAGAGATGGGGAGAAAATTTGTAATTCAAAATCTTGTGGAAATGAATGTTGAAAACTAAAAATAAATAAATAAATTCTGGAAGAAAAAAAGAAGCACCTTCCAGGATTTATGCAAAAAAATAAATAAATAATTATACATACATACATATATATATATCTATATATATATATAGATAGATATATATATGTATAGTCTTTCTTCAGGCTACGGAGCTCTGATTATTAAGCAAACAAAAATTAGATTTAAAAACTAAACTGAAGTAGCTTCTGATCGTTGATCTGCATCTCATTCTAGCAGTTTCCAATGCTTTATTACTCTACTCACAGAGGAAACGACACGAAAACAAAGTACGAGCCAAGGCCAGAAACATTTCCTCCTACCCCAATCTGCCACCAAGACTCCAGCCCCTTCCCCTAGCTCCCCAGGCCCTCTTCATTTCCGTGTCTACCAAGACCCTCACGTCCTGCCTCACCAGCCACCACCAGCCTTCGGCCAGCACCACTGACTCCAGTCCTCCAAACAGTCGATAGAATTTGCACGCTGAGGCCCAGCTAACCTTCAGACAGAGCTCTCCTTGGGTCACTCTCATTCGGCGGGCCTCGATTATTCCAGCATATAAAGAAACCAGCCCAACTAGAGTGAGTGTTAGAGAGCAACGAGGAATGTAAACTGGGTTAAATATGATCAAGATGGTGCAGAGCCTTGGACATCAACTCCAGAATTTTTTCTTGAAATTGTACAATGAAAGTAACCATCATAAATGGGTCTTGAAGAAGGGTTAGGAAGGCTCTTCCTCATCCAGTTTCTCTTACTCCTCCTTACCTGCCTTTCCCACCTCTTTCTCAAACTTCCTAGTCTGACTAATATCAGATCATATCCCACTTCCTCCCAAGAATAGTCTTTCAACCATCCTGATGAATGAGTTCTTTGAACTGCTATTGTAATTTCAATCAGTTCCATAGTTTAGGATGCCATTGTTCTCTCTTTACTTCATATGTGTTGGTCCCGTTTCCTTAACTAAATTTTAAACTCTCTGAAGGATGTCTTATATTTCTTTCATAAGCATACACAGTGTGGCATTGGAGCACTTGAAAAATACTTACTGAAAGATTACTTGAAAGACTTAAAAAATAACAAAAATGTTCAGTTCCTCTTGGATTATACTAATAGACAAACTAATACACAAAAGTTGGCAGGAGAAAAGGTGGCGGCCATATGTATGTCAAATTATTGATTAACAAAAAATAAATACCAAAGCTGATCCTTAATAATAATTTTTCTATACTTGCTCCAAGAAAGGAAATTGAATATTTCACACTTGACTGAATGGAAAGAAACAAAGACACGAACACTTAGAAACCTAGCCTCTGAAGAAACAGACCTTCTTCATCAGTCAAAGACGTGCTTGCCTTTCTCTTCTTGCCTGACGGTGAAGTCTACAGTTTTTTTTAAAAAAAAGAAAGAAAATCAAATATTATCAGTCTATAGAGAAAGTAGTGAGCAGACATTACCATAGTTCTCTTTTTTAAACATTCCTTTTTTTACAAATTTTTATTTGCAGCTTAGAAAAAATACATTTTCTACAACAATCCATTGAGTTCATGCAGACTGAACCTTAATATTAAAACATATTCCTATACTTATACCAGTTCTTTAAAAATGTTTATTTTTAAGTAATGGAAACTTTCTCAACTATGTCAAACTTGTAAGTCTAGAAGAATTAACCTTAGGAAATACTTAGTGATCAAATGATTAAAGGAAAAGACAATAATTGTCACCACCCAGGTTCTATCCTGGGTCATCTTCTATTCTCTTTATATCCTACCTCACTTAGTGACCTCATCAGCTCCTATGATTTCAATTATCACCTCTATACAAATGATTCCAAGATCTTTATTTCTAGACCTAGTGTCTCACCTGAGCTTTAGTCCTGCAACACTGACTGCCTTTTGGACATCTTGAATTAGCTGTGCTGTGCACACCTCATATACAACATGTCCAAAACAGAACTCATAATGAGGGTAAGAACTGTGTTTTTGCATTTCTTTTTATCCTTAATGCTAGCCACAGAAACTAGCACATAAGTGCTGGATAAATGCCTATAGACAGACCTGACAGTGTTAAATCTACAGGTATGAAATCCTTTCTGTATAATACTACAAATTTATTGCCCATATCTGCGTGCTCATTTATCCCATTAAATTTATACCAATCCTTTTAAAACCCAAAGAACAAGATTGTTTTCCATTTCCTACACACTCTTACTTTTAATTAAATACAAAAAGCATCTATTAAGTGCCTATTATGTCCAAAACACAGTAGTAGGTGCTGAAACAAATCTTTTATATTCACACAAATAAAGAAGAAAGATTTTAGATAATGAATATCTTAGTATTACTTCATATAATCCAAAGATTATTTATTCTGAGATTTCATTTAATCAGCATTACTCTAGTGGTCTGAAATGGAACCCATGGGCAGAAGTTACAGAGAAGTATATTTTGCTTCAACATAAGAAAATTATTCTAATAACTGTCATTGTCTGACAATGGAAAGGGCTGCTCTGTGAGACTCCTTCCCAAATGTATTCAAGTAGAGATGAGATCACCTGTCAAGTATGGAGGGATAGTTTGAATGAGCTAGCCTCTTAGATTCCTTTTAGGTAAAAAATTAGAAGAACAAAAAGAAACCGCTTACCGTATTGTTTTCATTTTCTGGCTTAACACTAGCTTCTAGTGGCTTTGGGTCCTTAGCTGCAAAGATGATTTATAATGTTCATGGATTTTTATTTTATTCAATTATAAAAACATAACACAAAATAATTTATATTCCACAAAATATTTACTTCTAAAGTGAATGACCTATGGTTTTGTGAAATGCATTAGTTTGAATTAGAATATATAACATTTCAATTAATTAGTTACCTTGTCTTGAATATTTCTTAATATTTAATGCCTGTTTTTGTTTCTCTTGAAATTCAATATGCAGTTTAATTTCTACAACCTAAGAGAAGAAAAACAGAAATTCAAACAAGACAGCATAGGTTTTAAAAATCAAATATAATAATATACTAAACTGAAAAAGCAAGGGCTTTACCTGTTCGATATTAGACCAGAAGTACTCAATTTCCCTAGCAATTGACGCAGCGATACGTCTTAACTTGTTCTGTTCCTCTTTTTTGTTTCTCATTTCATTGAGTTTCTTTTCTTCAAGGTAACGAGCCACAGTTCTGACCATCTAACAAAAATCATTATATTCAGAATAAAACTCACCAAAAATACAGTCCATGCTAATAGTAGAGCTTTTCTTTACTAACCAAGTACATGTGTTCTGCTAGGTAGAATTTTAAAGCATTAGTTCAACTAAAATTTTCATCTTTAATAAGTATTTACTATCCTTTGACACTTTCAGAAAAAATAGTTATACAAAATCCCACAGGGAAGTAGATATTCTACTGGATAATTAATTACTGTTACAGGCAAAGGTAAATTACCTTAAGTGAAAAAAATGGTCAAAATGAAATCAACATAAACCACAATAATCAGATACCTTTCTATTTAGAATTTTTTGGACTTTCATTTTCAGGAATCTAATTTTAAAGCAATGAGAATCAAGTCATCTGATGGCCTTACTCTACCAAAGATCTTAATTAGACTTCCCATAAGAGAAATGTTCACAGGAAATATTAACTTGCATTAAACTGACTCCAGATGGAAGAAATCATTTTAGGAATCGAGAAGGTGAAAAGTGATCAATACATCTAGCCAAATTTGCACGAGAAAATTCAATTAAGAGGGAAAACTGAACCACAGTATATGCTTAAAGAAAAACAAAAATGAAAAGTATAAATCTACACAGTAAGTAAATAAGAGAATGTTATTCCCAAAAGAACTTAGGAAATCACAGAGTCTCAGAGTCATAAAGAACCACACCTTATCAAAGCCAAACCTCAACAGAAATCGCACATGCAACACACACTTGGCGAGACCCAGCCGGTTTATACCCGGAAGTCTCCAAGGAAGGGGAAACCGTCCATCGCCGCCTTACGCAGCAGTCTACTCCACTGGGGAATAGATCTCACTGTTGGCACATTTTTCTTGACATCAATGCCCACATTTGCCCTCTTTTAGCTTCTATCAAGCACTGCTGGTTCTGCCCTCCAGAGCCCAGGAGAACAAGGATGATCCTTCCCTTCCAGGTGACGGCCCTTCAGATGCCAAAAGCTATCATATCCCTCCTGAGTTTTCTCTTCTCCAGGTTAAATTCCTTCAACAAGACCCTCCTATGTCATGTAAAAGTGATTCTTTACCAAAGAATCATCTACAGAGAATATTAACTTAAATAGGAACTACTGCATTTAAATATTTCTAGAACCTTAGCTACTTCACAGTGAGGCTAGGATGCAAAGAAATTTAAAATAGAAGTATTCCCAGCAGTACTGCCAACTAAAAGATAAAATAAGTTAAATTAAGGACTCATTAAGAATATAATTTGAAATAACTGAATTAATTAATAAAAATGCAACTGAGGCACATACCCAAAATATATCTTTTCTGTAAAATGGGGTAGCCCTTATTGGTAGATATTCCAAGGAAATAATATCATCTCCTTCTACCTCTTCCAGGAGCTTCCTAAATTCATTATCTCTCTTTAAATCTTCCATTTCTTCCCCTCCAATAGTCCTTTCATTTCTGCCTACATATGTTATCAGGTCTCCTTTATCCCCACAGACCTTTCTAGAAACTCTGCTACCTCCTCAGTCTGCCACCTCTCTCTCTTTCCCTTTGCCTACAAACTCCCAGACTCTCTGTCTACACTTCTTCACGCATTCCTTCAAATTCCTTCCTTAAGGGGGCGGAGCCAAGATGGCAGCATAGCAGCAGCAACATATCGCAGCTCTCACACAGCCACCCCAAAATACCCATAAAATATGACTCTAAACTAATCCTAGAACTCCAAAACGCACACAAATATACCTTCCACTAAAGTCAGCTCAGCTACGAGGAACCATATCAGCACTGCGAACCAAAACGAGCCTGGCCTGAAGCCGGGGCTGTGCCCCGGGGGCGGCTGGACGGGAGGAGCAGAGGAGCCTCTCTGTGAGCAGATTAGCAGCAGCTGCGAGCAGCATTCAGAACTAGGTCAGTGGGACTTGCAAAATCGGGGGAGAAAAACGTCCGGCCAAAGGCCAAGTTCTCTCGCGTTGAGCAGCCTGGATCCGGATCGCGGTCTTGGGCTTTTGGTTCTGTAGTCTTCATTATCTAGTGAGCCAGAAGTAAGTAGGAAGGGACCCAGCATCTTCCTGAGAGCTACGGCAGCCAGGGAGACCCCAGCGATTTGGGACAGAGCTTTCCCTTCTGGAAGCAGGGCCCCACAGAGATTAAAAAAAAAATCAGAGACTGACCAACCATGAGTAAGAATAAGCATAAGAAGCAAAGTAAGAAGAGCACCCAAACCCTAGATTCCTTCTTTGGGGAAAAGAAGGATCATGGCAAAGAGAGGGAGGAGGAGAGTGCAGCCAGAGCACCCCCACCAGGGGCCTCCAATAAACATGAAGAATGCCTTAAAGCTAGAGATGAGCTGAAGAAGGATTTTCAAAACCAAATAAGGGAAGTGGAAGGAAAATTGGGAAGAGAAATAAGAATGTTGCAAGAAAATCATGTAAAGAGAGTCAGTAATATGACTGA
>CM053580.1:553498352-553518482 GCA_028627135.1 Pseudochirops cupreus
AAAAAAAAAAAGCAAAAAAAAAACCCAAAGTACCTTCTTGGCTGCTGCCATTTTCCATCTTCTCTCTTGAGCAAAGTCTGTTGCCATCCACTGCATCTCTTCAAGGAGATAATCCCAGTGAGACTTGGGACGCAGGGCCTCCTGAAGTTTCGGCAGACGTCGGAGAGACCACAAACCTTCCTTTCTCAACTCTGCAATTCGCTGATGGGTGTTGTTTTCCTAAAACACAGAATCACAGAATTTTCCACATTGGAAAAGACCTTAGCAGTCATCTGGTCCAACCCAAACCTGAAAAAGAATATTTTTGGTCAATGAAGACATTGATTTTTGCCTGGTTACATGTCTGTAACAGGGGCTTTGTTTTTCTTTTGTTCTCAATTGGGAAGTTGTAGGGGAGGGAAAATGGATTTTTGCTGATTGAAAAAATAGATATAATTATTTTTTAAAGGGGACACTACTCTCTATAATATACCCAACAAGCCCTCCTCCAGCCTTTCCTTAAACTACCAAATGGTGGAGGCCCCCCAGCCTCCCAAGGAGCCCATTCCATTTTGGGGAAGCTCTGACTCTTAGAAGTTTTTCCCTCCATCCAGCTTAGATCTGCCACTCTTACAACTTCCATCTAGTCCTCCTGGATCTCCCTTGGAGGCCAAACAGAACAAGCCTAGTTCATCTTCCACATGACAGCCTTATAGAATACTTGGAAACAACCATCAGGTCTCCTAGGATTCTTCTCTTCAGGCTAAACACACCCAGTTCTTTCACTCTATCTCCCTACAGCATGGGGAGGGCTGCCATCATTCTGCGGTCCTCATGTGGATGTCCTCCAGATTATCAATATCTTTCTTAAAATGTATTCCCTAAAAAGGAACACTACAGATATGGTATGACCAGGGTAAAAAACAAGACGAGGATTCCTTTACTCATGGAAATTATGCCCAAGATCGTATTAGTTTTACTGCCTACAATATCATTCTATTGACTCATATTGAGCTTAAAAGTCTACCCAAATATTCTCATCTTCTTATGACAAATGAAGTCTAACCATGCCTTCATTCGTCTTGTACTTGTGCTAGGAATTCTTTTAGCCCAAGTATAAGGCTTTGCATTTATCCCCACTAAGTTTCATCTTACTGAATTTTGTCCACTGTTCTAACCTGTCAAGGTGTTTTAGAGTGGTGGCCAGTGTCAGAGGAAAGAAGGGAGTAGATACCAGACATGTTATGAAGGGAGAAATAATAAGATTTAGTGACTATTCGGATGTGGGGGATAGGGTTATGGAGGAGAAGATGACACTCAGACTGTGAGCTTGGGAAACTGGGGGCGATGGTGGTATCTTCAACTATAATAGGGAAATCAGAGAGAAAGGATGGTTTGGGCAAAAGATAATGAATTCTGTTTTGGACACACTAAGTATAAGATGGCTATGAGATATACAATTTAAGATATCCAATAGATAGTTGGAGGCAGGACCCTGGAAGTTAGGAGAGAGGTTGGGGCTGGACAAATAGATCTATGAATCATTTGCAAGAGGTTATCATTGAAGCTATTATAGCTGATATGATCTCTAAGTGAAATACATAGCACAAAGGGAGAAGAGAAAAGGGCCCAGGACAGAGTGTGGGGGGACATCCACAGTTAATAGGAGTGACCTAGATGCCGACCAACAAAGGAGATGGTAGGAAGAAAGCCTCAAGAGCAAGTCACAAAAATCTAGGAGGAGGAGAGCATCAAGAAGAAAAGGAGGATCAACACAGCCAAAGGCTGCAGAGAGGTCAAGAAGGATTAGGGCTGAGGAAAGGCCATTAGGGATCGCTGGTAATGTTAGAAAGAAAAGTCTCGAATGAATGATGAGGTCAGAAGCCAGACTGCAGAGAGTTATGAAGAAAGGAAGAGAAAAGGAAGTGGAAAGACTAGGAGCAGGAAGCTTTCTCAAGTTTAGTCACGTAAGGGAGGAAAGATACAGGAAGACAGCCAGCAAGGATGGACGGATCGAAGGGAGAATTTTTCAGGATAGGTGTGTATTTAGGAAGCAGGGAAACCATTAGAAGACAGGGAGAAACTGAAGACAAGTGGGAGAATGGGGATGAGAGAGGGGGCAATTTGTGGGAAAGCACAGGATAGAACGTGATCACTTGTGCACGTCAAGGGGCTTGCTTTGGCAAGAAGAAGCCACGTCTTCCTGTAAGACAGGGGTGAAGAAAGAGAGGAAGGGAAGGCATCAGCATGAGCTCTGCGCCTGTCAGGCCATGATAAATGTGTTACGCGTGGATGATTAATTAAAAGAAAAACAAACTACACAACGGCAAGCCTAGATCCCACTGGAGACCACCGAGGTAACACAGAGCCCTGAATGACTGCTTTTTAGATCCAACCATTCCAAATCCACCTAACATACCAGCGTAGAGCACATTTCACTTCGGCTTTCACACAAAAATAGTATGAGATACTTTATCAAATGGTTTTCTAGGAGACAACTGAGTAGTACAATGGATAGAGTACTAGGCCTAGAGTTAGGAAGACCTGAATTCAAATCTAGCTTCAGGCACCTATCGGCTGTGTGACCCTGAGCAAGTCACTTCATTTCTGCCTGCCTCAGTTTCCTTATCTGTGAAGAGGGGATATAAAAGCACCTACCTGGCAGGGTTGTTCTGAGTTTGATTTTTTTAGTCAAGATCTTTATTGATTTAACTAACAGCAACCATTGGTGAGAGTTTTCCTATGTTTCCAAATACCTGTTGATTTTGAAGAACAATTAAAATAAAAACCAAAGCAAAAACAAAAGAAAAAACCCAATGAATTATACAGAAGTGCCTTAAGGCCTTGGCTGGCAGCCTCTGATTTCCACCCAGAATAATAATAAAAAGAAAGGAAGTGGGGAAGATGAGTGAGTAAGGAGGTGGATGGGGGCAGGGGAGGTGGTCTCAGCACAATTTCTGTTAGCCATAGCTTTTTGATTCAGAATGGCATTGAAAAGAAAGGAGCAAGAGAACAAGGGGGTCAACTGGACTAGGCAAGGGGAACAAACATTTTCTTTATAAAAGATTATTAAAAAGAAGCTTAAAATGGGTACCCAACACGCAAGTGTCCTTTGGGTTCTCCAACACACCTTCAACGCCTACCTCACCCCCTCAGGAAAAGGTGGCTTTATCAAAGTAGAAACAGATGGATTCTATCTTGAGGTGAAGGAAAGGCATTGGACCACCAATGCTCAGTGATATTAACACAGACATAGGGAAGTTTGTAAGTAGGACAGACCATTTATCCCGTTCATCTAATTTGAGCTCTAGCCTATATATAGGGTGGAGCTAGTCCCATAGTTTCAAGTAAATTACACTTGGCACAGGTGGGTTTGTTTTTAAGATCAGGACTAAAGAGTAGGGAAGGAACATGGAGGCTAGAACGGGCATGCCACACTTGCTTGATTCATGAAGTCTTCCAACTCTGGGATGTTGAGTAATTTCAGTTTCAAGAACCAATGCTCTCTAACACTGAAAAAGCGACTTCTTTTTCAGGAACCTCAGCTGGCCTGATGCTTATCAAGCTTCCAAGTATCTGTCCTCCTGCTCCAATTGTTAGGCAGGGAGCAGAGTAAGAATTTAAACATCTAATTTCATCTCAGTCACATTCCCCAGTCTCCAATTTTCCCTTCTGGCATCCCAGACATAAAATATAGTCTGCCAGGTCTGCAGAATTTAAGGAGAAGGGAAGCATAGTAAGATTAACATGAGAACCAAAAGACCTCTCCTGTATTTGAGCTTTAATAAAAGGGATCAACTTCCAGGATCAGCCCATAAGAAGTAGTCAATATTTCCCAGAGAAATAAATGTGAAAATAAATAAGCCATGTACCAACCAAATACTTGTAATTTTAGGAGGGAAATGTACAACTTTGACTTGACCTCCAGTCTAATGTCAAAAGAACCTCAATTCCAAAACAAAAAATATGAACAAAATAGGGACAAGACTTAAGTCCCTGGGAACTGGGGCCCCCCTTCTCTTGGCTCCAAGTCCATCTTCATATAGGGAAAATGAAAAGCTACACGTTATAGGGATGGTCAAAACCCCTCAAAGTCCAGAATCCAAACAGATTCCTAAGAATGAAGCACTCACTTCAAATAAATCCCTTTTGCCCCTCCATATAAGTGATTGGGTTATGCAGATTAACAAAGTGCCCACCAATTGCCCACAGACTTCTGGTCAAGAGATGTACAAAGTGGGGAAAACTGAACCAGTGAGAAGGGAGCAGGAGAAGGGCTTTACTTTGTAGGATAACTGCCAAAGCGAGGGGAGGCTCTAATTCCAGTTCCTCATTGGGGTTAAGACACTGCCCTCTGCAGGCCAAATGCAGGTAACAGGAGACAGATTTCTCTCCTTCGAGGTGCCTCCTAACGCTACAGAAATAGTTGTTCTGAGTTTTGAACTTGAGTAGCTTAAAACTTCAATAAGACTTACGAGATGTCTGGTGTTTGTGCAGCACTCTACAAACCCCACCGTGCTGTGTGAAAGCTGCTACTTTTATTATCATCATTTTCTAAAAATCAAGGTAAATCCTACCTTTGGCAGCACAGCAATCTACCAATTTGGTAACTGGAAAAGGAAATAACATTAGTGTGTCATGACCTGTTCGTGAGGGAGTCATGATGGCTCTGGGGGTCACTGATTCCTGCCCTCAAGGCCCAATAAACACCTCTGCCATAATGCATTCTAGAATTTTACTAGTAATCAAAGCCAAGTTAATGGGCTGATTTCACAGATCCCATTCTCTTCTCTTAAAAAAAAGGGGAGAGGGGAGAAGGGAGAGAGAGGACTCAGGACCACACCTGCCCCTCTCTGGTCCTGCGGTACCTCTCCTCTTTTTCAGTCCTTCAAAACTCAATCACCAGCGTGCAACAGTCACATCAACCAGTGCTGTTTCAGTAACCACGGATGTCATCCATCCCTCTTGGGCTAATCAGAATTTCGGTCCATGGCATCTTACCTGTCCTTCCTCAGAACCCTCTGAAACCTACTCTCCTCAAACTGAGGACACAGGTCAGTCTCAACTCAGCTCTCCTCTGCTCTGCTGTAAACTTGAAGGGGGAGTGGTCACTTTCCCCTCATTTCCCCTCCACTCCAGTAGCCAGTTTTTCTCTTTGGTATGAATCAGATTCAAAAGAAAATTTCCCTGTGTTGGTTTCTCTTTTTTTTTTAAAGGATGAAATTACCACTGAGCCAAGAGAGGAGATTATTAGTTATTCTGCTTCTGGAAGATAAAGTGTTCTAGCAGGTGTGTGGATAACCGAAGGCCCCCATCACTGTTACTTCATGCCTCTGGGTGAGACTTGCCATGTTTCCTGAATTTTTCATCCATTTCCTCTTTGGTTATTACCCTAGTGATCGTTTACATTTAATAAAATAATAGAACCAACAATTCACAGAAATCTTCTTAACTAAAGAACAGAAACCTCTTAGCCTTACTAGCAAAGGAATTAATACAGATAAAATTATGCTACCCACATCATAAACTTTGGCTTTGGAAGCAAGTAGTTTAACTTTTCCCTTCTGGTTAAATGCTCAGTTTCACACTGGTTTAACAATAACTGTTTTAAGAGAGTGTTTTTTGGCTATTCCAAGGTGACAAAATCATGATGAAAGGGAAATTCATGGGATCATAAAGGCTCTATAGCAGCAGTTCTCAACCTGTGGGTCACAACCCCTTTGGGTCGAATGACCTTTTCACAGGAGTCACAGGGGTCGCCTAAGACCATTGGAAAACACATTATTCTCAATGGTCTTAGGAACTGAGACACTGCTCCTCTATCCATCTCCAGGCAGGCCCACCCACATGCAGATACGCCCACACACGAGTATTAAAAGTTCATGGCATTAGGAAGGTTGAGAACCACTGCTCTATAGGATGGTACTTCAGCCTTCCTGACACTTTAAAGCTGGCTGTATTTTGTGTAACATTTTTAAAGGTCTATAAGGCTTTTAGATTTAAAGTCTTGAGTTCCAATTTCTAGCCTTCCCTGAGATGGTAAGCAATCAGATATAAGTTATACATGGGCAATTATGTAAAACATTTCCATATTAGGCATTTTGTACAAGAAGACTTGAATAAAAGAAAAAAATGAAAGAAAGTGAAAATAGCATGCTTCAGTCTGTATTTTTTAGGGAGTTGTCTTCCTCAGTAAATTTTTGTATATCTTTTCCCATGCTATGGATTCTTTTTAATGATTCTCTTGCACTACTCTCATTTCTCTTCCCAATTTTTCTTCTACTTCTTTTTTTTTTTTTGCTTTTTGTGGGGGGGGAGGCAATTGGGGTTAAGTGACTTGCCCAAGGTCACATGGCTAGTAAGTGTTAAGTGTCTGAGGCCAGATTTGAACTCAGGTCCTCCTGACTCCAGGGCCAGTGCTGCATTCACTGTGCCACCTTCTTCTACTTCTTTAATTTGCTTTTTTAAAATCCTATTCAAGCTCTTCCAGGAATTCTTTTTGGGCCTGAGACCAAATCAATTTTTCTTTGAGGTTTTATGTGTAGTTATTCTGACCCTATTGTCCTCTTTTAAGTTCATGCCTTGATCCTCCCTATCACTGTAACAATTTTCTATCATCATACCTTTTTTTTTTTTTGCTTTTGGTCATTTCTTTTGTCTTTTTTTGTGACTTGGTGTTTTTATGTGAGACTTGGGCTCTGCTCCTGCACTGTCCCCAGCTTTTTGCTTTGGGGCTTGGATTTTACTGCTAGCTTTCACTAGGCTTCAGGGCTTAGCTGATTGCTTTTCTGGAGGGTAGGCTTTCCTTTTGGCCTGTACTGAGGGGTCAGGCCTCTCCTTGGCCTCCCCTAGGTGTGGTGTGAAGCTTATGGCTTGTTCCAGGGCTACGGCCCTGCTTCTAGGTTGCTATGGAAACAGGATGTCTTGGCTGGTAGGCCCCAAGGGTGGGGCTTCACTACTGGTCAGCAATAGAGTCAAGGCCTCACTAGTGGCTGGTGGTGGGAGTGGGGTCACTGGGGTGGGGCCTTGCTGTGCTGCACACACTGGTCACTGGCGGCTTGGTCTGCAGAAGGCTAGGGCCTCACTAGTTGACTGCCCCAGGCTTGAAACCTTGCTGCAGATCCCCTGCTGTGAGGCTGGCTGCTGCTGCTGCTGCTCCTGGACCTCGCTCCCCTCCTATTCCAGTGAGACACATCTTTCCTACAATGCTAGTAAGCCGCTCCTAGATTACTTCTGAAGTGGTTTTCTAGTTGTTTGGAAGGGAATTTGGAAGGGCTTCAGAGGGTTCCTAACTCACTCCTCTACCTTGGTACCAGAAGTCCTTAACATCCTTAATAGTAATCCAAAGTTGCAGAATCCAAGGATTTTAGAGTTAAAAATACCTTCACAGCATCTACTGTAATCTATACCTGAAATTAGCTGACAAGCGATCATACACACATCATTGAAGACTCCAATGAGGGTAAACCCCTCCCACTCAAGGCAGCCCATTCCACTTTAAGACAGTTCTAATTATTGGGAAGTTATTGGGAGTTTTGTGGGGGTGTCTCCATAGATCTACCATAAAGAACAAAGTTTCAGTTCTCAAAAGAGGAGACAGTGGTGAATACAGGAGGAAACAGTATCAGCAGAAAATTCTGAGGTCAAGAGCTCAAGTCTAGTCTCATCACTAAGTCTCTGGGTGAATCTGGACAGGCCACAAGGCCTTCCTGGGCCTTAAAGACCTCTAGCTGTGATATTGCACAGCACTATGAATCAGTGACCAATCAAACACAGAGACAATCTAAACAATGCCTAGAAAGGGAGTTAGATAGAAGCTGGACAACTGGCCTCTAGCTCCAGTTCTTCCACTAAATAAAGGGGTGGCTCTGGGCAAACCACATAAACTCTTGGGGTCCTCTTGTCCCTCCATGCAGGAGGAGGGGGAGTGGGCTAAAAACTTCTCTGAGGTCTCTTCAAGTTCTCTCACTCTGACATAACCTCAACATGTTACTCATTTATCTTCGGTAACAAGGTTTATCAAGGTAGCCTATGTAAGAACCTGTTTCATTATACATGTAAGTAAATTAATTCAGCTAACAGACTAAAATTATTGCACTCCACTCACTCGTCACCTCACCAAAGCAAGGGATCTAGGAGAGAACCAGGATAAGACTCGCAGAGTTAAAAAGACACCAACAGATCGCAGTCTGCTTGAGGGAGAGGTCACATCCAGAGGACCACCATTCCACTGAAAAATGCCAAACATATTTCTGTTGGCTACTTTGATGTGTCATTTCTTTTATTGAGTGTTAGACTCTGTGATGATAAAAAATGTGTCTCCATGTACCCTTAAGCACCTTGTACACAGCTGTTCAACTTATGGGCCCTAAGCAAATGGTATGTTATTATCATTAATAAGACCAACTCATGTTTGTATATCAATTAACTGTTTACAAAGCAACTTCCTCCCAACAATCTCTATGGCAAATGGACTCATGGTCTGATCTTCTAATCAATTTTAAAAGCTTAATAATTTAAACCTCTTAGAAAACAGCTTAAATACAAATGATAAGAAAAACGGTTCTTACCAGTTTTGTTTGCTCAGCAAGTTTGTCCTGGGAGCTTTCCGGAGGCAGGCCCGCTGCATTCTGGGTCGGGGTCTGAGCTGCTGGTGCTGTAGCTACGGCTAAGCCTGCGGGCTTGCATACAACAGGGGGTGAGGATTTGGTCTCTGGGGAAGTTCTATTTGTCTGCAAAGGATATACCGAGGGCGGTGCTGTGCCTGAAGGAGCTGGTGGTGGAAGAGATGAGGGAAGCAGAGAATCTGCCAGAAGATGCTGAGAAGCCTGGGCAAAATCCACAGATGGTCGCAGCAGTGAAATAGTCTGTCCAGGAAACATTTTGTTACTCATGAATATAAGAAGCTTTAATGAAATCAGATAACATTTTAACATTTATATCCCACTAGAAGTTGCAGACCAAGCAGTCTCAAGTTATAAATCTGACAATTTAATTTTTTAAAAAGTGTTCATAGTTAAAAGCACTTCAACCAAAAAGTCCTGCTCCTTTGCAGGTGAACACAAAAAATACACATAGATGATCATTTAGGTTTTCCCACATAACCTAGAACTCCCACAGAGCTAGCTATTAAAAATAATATTCTGTGTGTTTGAAGTAAACATTTCATTATTGGATTATAATTTGATGTAGTAAAACCAAAATCACTGAATACCTGCTGTTGTACTGTAGCCTGAGATTGAGGGACTTGAGCAGGTGTCTGTCCTGGCATCTGGATGTGGAGTGCTGGCGTGAGAGACTGGGGAACAGGTGCTGGGGGCTGGCTGGCTACAGCAGCAGGGATGGGCACATTGGGTGGCTGGGTCTTCACCAGAATTGGGGGCTGGGGCTGGGGCTGGGTCTCCATCATCTGCTGCTGGGGCTGCTGTGAGATTTGCAGGGTCAATGGGAGAGATGTGCCCAAGACACTGGCAGGTTGCAGCCGCCCAGGAAGCTGAGGTGGAGGAGTATGCAGATTTGCAGCATTCTGCACAGGAGGACCTTTGGATGGATCATACTGCTGTTGGTTTTGTTTCTGTCCAGTGAGCTGCACAGCTTGAGGAGTGGGAGGCATTCCGCCTGCAAAACCAGAAAAAAATCAAATAGCAATTTTAAAATGCCCGAGTTTAATGGAAATTCATCCGAGAAAATATTAAGCAGGAAAGAGGAAATACTTAAGGATTTTGATGCACTATACCCAAAGATTACATCACTTTGGAAAACCTGTCAAAACTGTATTATATGAGCAGTCATTCAACCCCTCTGGGTCTCAGTTTCCTCATCTGTAAAATGGTTGGCCTAAGTGACCTCTAAAACCTCTTCTAGCTCTAAAATCTATGAACAATTATCTATAAATACCACAACCAACAATATGAGTCTTATTGCTCGCTTCTTTCAGTGAGTTACTTTTAGAAGTAGTTGGTCTGAAATATTACTGCATTTTGCCTTACACAACATTTAATTTATTTCCTATGAATGCTTAATTTATTTTTGAATTCCAAATTTCATCCTAAATCAACACAATCACAGAATCTTCGAGATGGAGAAGAACCTTAGGGCTTCCAAACTCCAGCAAAATATCAGAATAATAATGATGCTGATAGCTCCAGATCTTTTGACCTGAGTCAGGTGCCCTACTGTGGAATGAAGGTGACACCTGGAATTTTCAAAAGCTATGACAATGGTGAATAAGCTCTCACAGGTGCTCCCAAACAGGAATGTCCTTCAAGTATGGTCTGGCATCAGATTCTGTGTTTGCTATCTGAGGATCAACCCAGCAAATTTTAGAGAAGCCCAACATCAGAAACTTAGCTAAGCAATAAATTATTTTGCTATAGTAAAGTCATAAAATTGTCTACTGAAGAGCCATATAGGGGTTACAATCTGCACTGCTGGAAGAAATATTCATAGTGATGAAACCAGAGACCTTTTGAAATATTGAATAGGTTATACAGGGTTATAAGGGTTATAAGCTCCTTAAAAGCTTAAAACCTGCACTAAAACCTTTAGAACACCCTGTATTTATATAGTAATTTACAGACTCTGATTAGATACTTCCAGTGATGGGAAGCTCATTATCTTATAAAACATCCTATTCTATTACTGAACCACTCATACTGAAACAAAATCTGCTTTCTTATAAATTCACACCAACAGGAGAAACTATCTGTTCCTCCCTCTTCCCTTTTCATAGCTAAATATGCCTAGATCATTCAATCATTCTGTATGACCTGGTTTTTCTAGATCTCTCACCATCCTATTCACTGGCCTCCTCCAAGCACACATTGATTTTTTTTAATGTTCCTTAAAATGTGGTGCCTAGTGCTATAAATTATTATGCCACATACAGGGGGACGACAGTCTTCCTGGAAGTAAACACTATGGTGATCTTAATGCAGCCTACAGTTCCATCAGCATTTGCGTTCCTTTGTTGGTTTGTTTTAGCAGTTATGGCAGTGTTTGCTCATGATGGGTATCTGCCAATGAAAAGAAAATACTCGGATCTTTTTCCAAATGAATTGCTAAGTCATAACTTCTTAACCTGTCTTTGATTGTGACTGTGACACTGATTCTTTGAATCCAAAATCAAGATTTTATACTTATCTCTGTTAAACTTTATCTTGTTAACTTAGGCCTATTATTTCATCCTACTGAAGTGTTTCTGAATCTTCATTTTGTTATCTAATGTCTTAATTATTCCTACCAGCTTTGTGTCATATGCAAATTAATTAATAAGTATTCTTTCTATATTTTCATCAACATTAAGGAAAATGTTAAGCAGAACAGGGGCCAAGAATAGAGCCTCCAGAAACTCACCTCCATTAATCAATACTCTGTAACTCATGGTTGGCTGACCCTGTTACAAATGCACCTACCTAAATTATCACCCATTACTATATCTTATCTACAAAATTTTCAATTTGTCAAATGCTTTGCTAAAATCAAGGTCTCTACAGAAGATAACTAATCATATCAAGATAGTTACACCATCTATAGTGTTCATTTGATCTACCAATTTAATAACTAATCCAAAAATCTAATAATTTTTCAAAGAAATTAGATCAGTTTGCTGTGCTTTGTTCTTAAGGAACTCATGCAGATTCCTTTTGATCTCTGTCTTTTCTAAGCATTCACAAATCATTTGTTTGATAGTCCATTACATAATTCCACCAGGAATCTATGTATTCTGCTCTCAAAACAGCTAAGACTGTCTTTTAAATTTTTTAACATTTTTAGTGAATATTAACTTGACTCAGGCACTGGATTTATTGACATTATTCCTATATGTCTATGCACTTTTGGATTCATCTTTGGTTATATATGCTTCTCCTCCCATCTCTCCTGAATGTCTTTTTAAAAATCTGAACTCCTTAGTTCATTCTATAGATGTTTATCAAGTGTATATTATATGCTAAATATTGTGTGAATACCTAGATAAAAGACAAAAAACATGATCCTATCTTCATACAGTTTAGAATCTAACAGGAGAGATGAGACATTACAGAAATAACTACAATTACAAGGTATAAAACAAAACTGAAATAAGAAAAGTACAAAATGTTATCCATGGTAGTTGAGAAAAGGGGGAAATTATTTCTATCTATAGAATATGGAAAGGTTCCATGGGGGAGACTGCATTTTAAATGAGCCTTGAGAAGGCAGCTGGAGCTGTAAAAAGGATCATTTAAAACAGAAGAAATAGGCTGGAAAAGGGGAGATATTGGAGACAAAAAGATAGTTAGGAAGTTGAGGGAATATTAGTCTTCAATGAAAAAATACTCTGGTCCAAATAAATTTAACAAGCAAATTCTTTCAATCATGGAAGAACCATGTTTACATATACTATGAAAATTATTCTCAAAAATAAAGAAATAAGGCATTCCATCAAACTCAAATATTGTCCTGTTACTCAAATCAAGAAGAAACAAAGCAGAGTGAGAACTATAGACTAATTTCATTAATTGGTGAAATATTTAAAATAAAATTTTAGCAAAGAAATTATAGCAATACATACTGTTTAAAATTCATGACAACTAAATTGCATGTATAACAGAGATGCAAGGATAGTTCAACTCAGAAAAATAATTAGCATAATTAATGACATGAACATCAAAAATGACGCATCAATGATGCAGGAAAAATCTTTAATAAAATATGGTATTCATTTGTGTATAAAAAACTTTTAAATTATAATCAAAACTGCCTAAAACCAAGAGCTAGCATATTTCCAATGGAGAAAAACTAGGAGGCTTCCCTTAGCATTTTTGTGCAGTAATATGAAGGAGAAAAAAAAGGACAAATTGGTATAAGAAAAATTCCATTCAGAGTAATTATGAAACGCCTAAAATATCTGAGAATCAACCTAGCTAGACAAATTTAGGATGTTTTTTGGTAAAATTTTAAATATCTCCTTACAGAGATAAAGATTTAAATAACTGGTGATTCATTGCTCATGGTAAAGCTACAATGATATAAGAAGAATGGTGATACTAAATTAATATGGTGTTATACTAATCAATTTCCAAAGGGCTTAATTTGAAAAACTAGACAAAATAATGACAAAAATTCATTTGGAAGAACAAAAGTCTAGAATCTCAAGAATAATAAAGTTGTGGGGGGTGGAGAGGGAAGAAGAGTAGGAATGAAGGACACAAAGCATTACTAAGTCTCAAACTATATTTTAAAGTAATAATCATTAAAACTCATTGACACTGGTTTCAAAAACTAAAAAAGTAAATCACTAGAACAGGCTAGACAAGCAAGCATAGCAACCTAGGGTGAGATAAGCCCATATAAATACTAGAGGAGGAACTTATTTGACAAGAACTATTGGGAAAACTAAAAAAGCAGGTTGGCAGAAGCGGTCTTACAACATATACTGACACAATAAGTTCCAAATGAATATTCAAACTAAATATAAATGACTACATAATTAAGAAATTAGAAACAACAGGGGATACCTTTCACAAATTGGGCTAGTAGAGCTAAACAATGAATAGAGATTATCACAAAAGACAAAGCAGATAAGTGTGTTTACATAAAATTTGGGGAAAAATACATGAACAAAATCAATGCAGCTAGATTTTTTAAAGAACTTTGTGGAGAGAAAAAAATCTTTGCATTTATTATATCTGAAAAATCTAATATGTATACGAAATTGGCACTAATATATAAGATCAGGAGCCTTTTTCCAATAGATAAGTCAGTCAATCAACTGTAATTTCTTAAGCTCTTACCATGTGCCAGGCACATTGTGACTTTTCCTCCAAAGTTTCTATGATATTCACTAACTCTAGTTTGAAATCAGCATTTATTACCATATCCAAGTCTATACATGTACCATGAAAGTCCATCACTCAGAACTCTACAGATAATAGTACGTATAACATACTAAGTACTCACACATAAGAATCTGTAGTCAACTAGAAATTCAAATTAGATTCCTAGTCTCATTCACACCAACCTTTCTGAACAGAAAAATATGTACATGGCCTTTGGTGACAGAATACCTTGTGCTGTTGGCATTAATTGCTGAAGAGGGACTCCTGAAGTCACAGCCGGATACTGAAAGGCCATCCCGTGACAGCCCACATCAATCCGAAGTCTCTTAGGTGAATCTACAATATTTAAATTCCATTAGTGGCACCATATGAAAGTTGCAGGTTCATTTTTACAAAGCAAATATTGTATTACAATGTTTTTAATATAAGTGCACACCACCATAATTTCATAGAACACATGCCGCAAACCCAGGAGAGTATATTTCAATGACAACATGTACTTTGAGTAACCAAAATGATTCATCAGGAATTATATTACTTCTAACAGATGTTATACCATTTCATTCACAAGAACAAATCAGATTTAGTAATGACTCAAACAAGACTTGAAACTATGCCTAGCAAAATTCTGAGAAGATAAGTACTAGATGATTTAAAAAGGAAAGTTGTTTAATTCTAGTTTATTGACACCTCGCAAATTTTAAAAAATGCACATTGTTCCATACCTGCTTGGGGCATTGCCTGTTGTCTCTTAAATGTTTCAATTTCTAAAGTAGTCACAGTTCCAGCTACTGGCAAACCTGTGTGCATTTGCTATTCAAAAACAAAAATGTTATAGATTTTAGTATGCATTGAATTGATATGACACTGAACTTAAATAATGAATCTCTCCACTAATTCGGTTAGTTCCTATGACCAAAAAAAAAAGGGCATTATGACCACAAGGTACCTGCTAATCATAATAAATTCTTAAACAAAAGTCACTCTCCTTTGGTTCTTAAATAGTAAAAGAAAATAAGCAAGGCTGATAAGCTTTCTCAGCATGTTTTTCATTGGCTGAAGACAAAGTAGAATTGTTCTCCACAAGCTCCGTCCAGCGCATGTCATGTCCAGACTCATACATGTGACATCAAATGTATGAATGAATGAATGTTGATTCATTGGTGAAAATATCTGCATATTGAAATTAAGAGTGGGTTCAGTGCTCCTGGGAAAAGCAATAATATCCGCTCAGCTGGAAAATGCTCCTTACCCTCCAAACCACTAAGGAGAAGAGGATAAGCACAATCTAACTCCACAACATAAGTCAGAAAGCAGCTTAGGTAAACTCTGTGGAACAAGCATGGCCCCTTCACATGCAAACAAAGCCTCAGTCATTATCAAAAATGTGGAAAGAAAAATCATGAAACTCTAAAGGATCCTGGTTGCATAATATAAAGGTGCTGGCTTTACAAGTTTTCCAGGCATGATTTTTTTTAAGGATTCAATATTCCATTTGGAACAAGGACCTGACCCAAGTCAGAATGAGAGAGAAGGATTTTTGTCTCTCTGTCTCTTGTTCTCTTCCTCCTTTCTTCACTTTCTTTTTTTGTCTTTCCCTCCCTCCCCTCTTTCTTTCTCTCTTGCCCTTGGGCAGCATGATGAAGTAAGTCTATGAACCTCTTCTCAGAATCATGCTTACAAATGCATAAAAATAGGATTAAAAAGGAAATCAATCATATTGAAACAGTTATCCAATTTTTTTTTAAAAGCTAAGGGCACAGATACCAAGGTAGGAACCCCTATGCAAGAAGCAGTATATTGAAGCAGTTTCATCTGTTATTGTTGCATTTCTTGGGGTGAATACCAAAACTCTGACTTAGCTATATATTCCCAGCATTGTTTTGACTATAGCACAGAAGCAAAGCAGAGAGTAATGTACTTCATTAATGCTGCTCCCTCTGATAAACTCCTTTCCATGTCTGGTGTTGAAGGACTTTGGTGACATGAACTTTCTTCTCAGGTCCTTTAGGAGATGCAGCTATGGTGCCCCCTTCAGCAGTCAGTTACTAGGCTGCCCCTACACAGGGGCTGCTCCCCAGCATACTGGTTAGGATGCTGGCCTGGAAGCACTGCATGCCCAAGGCTCTTGGGATCCAATCTTGGGAGGCCTCCATGAGGAGAGATGGTAGCTAAGGTGTGATTGTTTTATTTGCCTGGCACACACTGCTTCCCGCTCTTCCCTGAGGAGGCCTCACTGCTTCAGCTAGGCAGGCCCTTCTGCCCCATGAGTGGCAGATGGTGGAGATGACTAGCAACCCCCTTTCACAAGAATGCCTTCCAAGATGATTGCTGTGGGGACTAGACTAGAAGTAAGACAAGTAGTCAGGAGTTGCTCCTACTTCCTGGGCCTGTTGGTGGCCACTGGTCAGAAGTTGTTGCTGGTAGTGATGGTTGGTCCCCTCAATGATGGCTGCAGGGGCTGGGCTGGAAGCAGGACAGGTGGGCTGGGGGGGGGGTGCTACCACTCCCAAGACTCTTGTACTCATCACTTGACTATCTCCTTATTCTGTATTCCATAACTAGCCATTTCAGTATTGTTCTCATTCATTCCCTGTACATTCCCATTCCTTTAGCCTCACCTATGCATATCCTCAACTCTGGACTTCTTCCAATAGCTGTGCATCACAATAAGACCCTAGATCCTAGCAATGAAGCTGTAAAGCTCTATAATAATGTGTCAAAAGGATCTTTTTCAATCCACTGAGATGCTTTTTAGATTACAAAAGCAGCACCTCTGAGAGTAAGATTCAAGAGGCCTTCATGGAAGGACAATCAGGACAGGGGTAAGGGGCCTACCAGCATCCTCTGGTATGACAACTGTTTCTTAGAGTAGACAAGGAGACGGTCTCATTAGTTAATCACTCTAAAAGTAATAAAGGGAAGGTTTCACAAAGGAAGTAAGGTTTGAACACATACATAGGGACAGGAAAATTTTTAGTATAGTGGAGAATAGTGGGCAAAGTAGGTAATGGAAGATGCAAAACTTCAGAGGCCAAAAAAGTACGTGCCGTGTAGCAACACCCAACACAACACCCAACACATTAAGCACCCAGGTGCTTAATAAATGCTTTTTGAATGAATTAATATGTTCTGAGTATAATAAATAGTTTTGGCAGAGCCCAAAAATTATGCACAAGAGGAACAGGAATAAAGATGGAAAGAAAGGTTGTGAGACCAGGTTGTCGACTTTGAACTGAATGCTAGACTAAAGAGTCTAAACTTTATGTTATAGATAGTAGAGAACCATTAAAAGTGCTTCATTCAAGTCAACATTTACTGAAGCCTACTATATGCAAGGCACAGTGCTAAGTGCCAGGGATACAAAGGAAAGGAAAAGAATTTCAGCAGCCATCAAGAAGCATGTATTCTACTGGGACAGGGAAGAAAGACAGCATGTACAAAAATATAAGTAAGTCTTCCTGCTTAAACACGAACGTGCTGTTTTTGGAATGGGGTGATCCCACTATGTTTGTTGTACTTAGTAAGTCCTTTGAAAGATGAATAGTAAAAAATTCTGTGTGTATAAAACACAGGATCAAAAAGGCAGGAAATGGGACAAGTATGCAAATTTAGTCCTAGGACAAAAGGAAAGCATTTTCCTGAATCAATGATATAAGCTTAAATATAAAGCAATGAGAGGCTATAATTATATATAACAAAGAATCTTTAATAATTTTTTAAAACTCTGAAATTGTCTGAAATTGTTCCCTGAGAATTCAATAAGAACATTACTCTTCTATGAAACACTAAGAAAAATGCATAAGGAAATAATTGCTGAACTTGTTTTGTTTCTAACACTTCATTTTCTGGTTTTGGAATAAAAACTTCAACTACTTATAAACACAACTATTAAAAGAACTTGTTCCTAGGAAGAAAAGAATTTATAAGAAGTATTTCTGTTTAAAAAAAAAAGGATGTTTCCCAGAGCAAACAAAATATACATTTACATTCAAGACAAACTACAACTGCACAAAAAAAGCATAGAAGAACCAAAAGCATCAAGAAATAAACAACAACAAAAAACACTCAAGGTGAAATTTAATGAAAGCAAGCCCCAAATCCAAAAATAGGATCACATAGTTTCCTCACTTTTCAGAGGAAAGAAAAAATAATAATGCATTAAAATTCTGAAGTTTTAAAAAATTTTCAAACATGCGTACTTGGTTAATAACAAGGTATAGGCTCTTAGAAAACCACTGAATTCTAGAAAATACCAATTCTAGATGAATCTAAAATCTGGGATGAGACTACATTTTAGAACCATCGAAAAGTACCTGAAATGGCTGCTGGGATGAAAAAGCAGCAGAAACATTTGGAGGAAGCTGGGTTGCAATAGCAACAGGAGTCCCAGTCTGCCCATCCTTTCCTGTCACAACCTTTACCTGAGAGGAGATATTTGGAGGGGAAAGGGGGAAAAGGGAAAACAATTTTTAAGTTGATCAATACTATACAACCATTGCCCACTAAACTGGTGGAACCTCAGTGAAGAGGGGACATAATTCAATTTTCATCAGAGGATCCAACAGAATTTACTTTAAGAGCCAGTCACTGATAACAAAGATTTGAAGTTCAGTTTAGGCTGGTAGCATTTCGTCCTCACCTAGCAGACAACAACAGTTTCTCAGGGTGGTCTTTACCGAGAAGAGATTGAACATTTACAAGAGACAAACCCAGCATTTGACTACCCTGGATCCTAAAGTTGGATCTTAAAGCAATCAACTTTCCCCACAGGGAAGGAGGTCTTCAGGGTTTGCGAGTGCTTAAAATAGGAAAAAGAGACAAAAACAAAAACTATACAGAGGACAAACAAAGAAGGTAACAGTGACATATTATGATTTCATTTTATCACAGGATAAAATCAGTCATATTAATTACTAACATTTACATATTATTTTCAGGTTTGCAAAGTAATTTTTTTTAAAAAAAAAAGCTTTCAACAGTTAAGCTAATGAAAGATCTTTCAGGACAAACTACTTCCCTGAGTGAACCTATTTAAATCTAGTACTCAATAAAATTATATTAAACTGCTCTAAAGTCAAATAGTACTTTACATCAAGGGTCCAGGTACAGTCCAAGACTTTATCCAGTCAGATAAAAAACTGAAGATGGCTGAAAGAAAATCCAGATTGATTCAGCAAATAACTTCCCAAAATCAATGTGATTAACACAGACCACAACTCAAAATGTAAAATTATCCTAGTAGAAAATAATACTCAAAGAAAATAGTAAGGACTTGAAGTCCTTTTTAAAAAATCAACTTATGAATTTTTAAATGCCCACTCATTTCTCATTCTCTGACATGCTAGCTGAATCTCTGATAATTCATCTAAGACATGAATGATTGCTAATAACTACCATTTCCAGGAGCAGTTTCATGCCAGGAGAAGTGAGCCTATGTTTTCACTGGTCTAAGAGAATGAAGAAAGAATACATCAACCTATGTAGATCAGCAACTGTTCTGCAACATGTAGTGGGCTGCCTGGGAAACTTAAAGTTTAGGTCATTTGCCCAGGCTCAAAAAGCTAATGTTTGGTATTGATAGACTTGAACCCAGGTCTGCCTGACTTATAGCCACCAAGCCTTTCAGTCTTTATATTTCAAAAGAGATTTCAGGAGAGATTTCAGGAGAGTTCTTCCCCAAAGGAATGAATTGCCAGTGAGAGGAATTCTCAGCACTGTATGAAAGTTAACGGGGGAGACAATTTAGGGGCAAGAAGGTCTTTGAACAGTGCCTTTCAAATCTCACCATACATTCAACCTCCTACCCTATCAACCAAAAGACTAGCCCTGCCCTGCTTGATATTTCCAGTTAGAATCCTGTCATCTAAAGTTTCAGAAGGAGTTAACAGTGTTAATGGATAACATAAAGCTTTGGATGATAGAGATCTGAATAAGTAGAGGATGATGAGACTCTAAGGGGAGGGTCTCATCCACACTAGAAGAAGAATGTGAGAGATCCCTGGGAAAGAAGGGATGTGAAGGCTTTGGGGAAAAATGAGAGCAATGGGAGGGGCATAAGGGTAGGGGATAGAAATGGGAGGTAGTAGGACAGTGTCTTGGGGGAGGGGCACCAAAGACACAGGGAAGAGCTTGTAGACCTGAAGTCAGAATACCTGGGGTCAGGTTTACCTTATGCCACTTACTACAAGCTAATCTCAGGAAAGTCATGTCACCTCTCAAGCCTCAGTTTCCTCATCTAAAAAATGAGGGGGTTGTATTAAGATGACCCTTCAGGTCCCTTCCAGCTAAATTATCCTATGATCTTAAATCCTTTCTTCTCTCAGTTTCC